>BROG01000440.1:0-597500 GCA_030159075.1 Atrina japonica | reverse complement strand
GGTTAACATCTGTATGGCCCGTGTGTCCTGACGGAACTTTTAAAAAATGTAGCATCATGAATTATATGAAATAAGTATTACACAACTGTATCGCTTGATATCCATTTACGTATATATATATATATATATATATATATATATATATATATATATATATATATATATATATATATATATATATATATATATATATATATATATATATATATATGAGTAGGATCGAAATACCTCGGGTAGGTTAACATCTGTATGGCCCGTGTCCTGACGGAACTTTTAAAAAATGTAGCATCATGAATTATATGAAATTTCGTTTTGGGGGGTCAAAAGTTTAGTGTTTGAAAATATTCAATAAAGCAAAATTTAAATATTAATATAATATTCATAACCAAAAGCATACATAAATCGTCATCATATACTATCGACGGGTGTGACCGGTCAACAGGGGACGTTTACTCATACATGGCACCTGATCCCACCTCTGAATTTCCAGCGGTCCGTGTTTGTCCACTGCTCATCAGATTTGTATATTGTATCCCGGAAATCCTATCTATATCATATATTACGGTGAAAATGATATCAATTGAAAGACGTAATATTCAATATCAATGTCACTGTAGGGAGTTCCCACCCGACATTTATAAATAATTATATTTCAGTACTGGTGCTCACACATTAATAAAGTTTATATCAACTTGAAAAATTCAAGATATCTTCATCAAAATGAAGAAAGTCGTCGTGTCTGATAACTTTTGCTACTATTCGATTTACATAGTTGGCGGGGCCGGTCAAACTTTTGATTATTGTACTGCATATTATACCAAATCTTCGGGTTATGAAATGCATCACAGGAAATGCGGTTTTTGTTCTATATCGGGGAGCCATGGGTATGAAAAGTAGGGGAGATTACTCTTGACAGTGTTATTCAAATGTTGTTATGCGATGTCACCGATAAGTTGCACTCGTAAATTCAGGAAAGGGTCCCTGTTAATATTCAATCCGTTTGTTCTCTTAGCCCCCAAAACACTCATCGATGGAACATATTCATTAGAGCTCTTCAGTTATTTGATTTACATGCAGATAAATGTTTACTGAAAAGTTTGCTTCAAACCGTTTGTATTACTTTTACTGTGAACGTGGTAATTTACGCGTGGGGGTAATGTTCGCTAAATACGCCATGAAGAGGTTTTTCGTATAAATTACACCCCGCGTACCAACCTATAGTAGTGCTAAGAATTATCGTTTAATATAGGACTGCTCACAGGAAGTTGCCTCTAATATTAATATTTTTGGGAGTCAGTCGAAATAGAAATATTCGGCAATCAAAGGAAAACAAAGACGTTTTGATAAATTACGTCGTTACAGACAGACGACGACAATGAACGACGTAATGACAATGTCTTACGAAGTATTTGAAGCAAGATAGCTTAGAACCCATTCCGATGCACTGCTATACATTATTATGATAACAATAGCTTTCAGAGTCAAACCGAAAACCACATCCAAATTCAATGAATGAACGCACCTGTAGAAATATGACGCTGGGTTTTACTTTCCTGATAACAAATGGTGTAGGAAAGTGTTAGAAATATATGTGCTACTACTTTGGAATCTCAGGAATTCACTCTATCGATGACTGCAGGAAAATGGGAATATATATAATCTCAATAAGAATAAAACAGGAAGTTAATTTCCACTATGCACACCGCACCAAGTAATATGTTGAACAGACTATGTCTAAGATCCTGTTTATGTTTTACACCGTTTTCTGTGTATTTTGATACCATCTTAATTTGTTCTTATCTCGTTTACGTTGTAATCCTATGTTAGCTATTTCCTTTCTGCCTAGCAGTGTTAAGTATTCAAAATAAAAGTGAAGAAGTACCAATCGATGATCAAAACTCAAGTCCATTATAACACGACGAATTAGATGTGTAAATGGTCTCAACATGAAGAACAATTGCGAATCCCAAACGGGATAAGACCATGTGTCCGGAAGGAGTCAGCGTCTTCTGCTGGCATGCCACACCCGTCGCAAACGTTTCAAGGAAACTTTTCTAGTCATAAGGTCAAGTTCAGTGAAACGATTGGTATTGTAATTATTATTGTCATTTAAAGTTTATACTAATATACTTTTAAATGTCTAATCCCATATTTCCTTACCATAAATACAGACTACAGATCTGTATATTTGACATATTTGACTTTATTTGAATATCTTTCCTTTTGTTAGTTATAGGGAATGTCATTGGATTAAGTGTATTGTCAACGGTCATAAGAGAACTCAGTTTCAAAATTTCGTCTGCGACACTTATGACTACTTTCTCATATGCCAAATCATTTAAAGCCGAATTACTGGATGAGTTTAACATAATTTCGTTTATCTTATATATATATATATATATATATATATATATATATATATATATATATATATATGTGTGTGTGTGTGTGTGTGTGTGTGTGTGTGTGTGATAATGTAGTGAATGCAGTTTTAAGTAATCAGTGAAGCACCTTTATAAAATTCTAGGCAGTATGTCAGTATGTCCCTATTGCATCTGAATCGTTGAAAATATATACGCGCATGCGCACATGCACCTGTGATAAAATTATCTGACTGCTAAATTGATACAATAAAATTTCAAACAAATACATGCGCGGGTGACCGTATTGGCTATTAATAAACAAATCCGTGTACAGGTAAAATAGTTACAGGTACAAACTAAAAAGAACACATAAGGTATGCTTTGTATTTCTCACAGCATTCTTTAGAGAATGCTACCTTCAAGTTTGAAACATATTTGATAAACCTGCCCCGTTTAATCACAAATAAATCTTGATTTACGTTTTAAATGATACCTGCATTTGCCCTGGGTTAATTAAAATGTGTTATGATTGAATAAGTGCTAAAATTATCAGATAATAAAATATAAATAAGACCGCGAACGGACCAGGTCTATTTTACGAACCACCCGTATCTCTTTCACGAGTTTCTTTACATTCTATCAATCACAACTGTTTAATATCAAACACAATACTTATATGTACTGGGTACCAATCTCTTTATTTACCAAAATCGATTTATAATGTATTTAGATAATGCTTTTATATAGGGAGATTTCGTTTTCGACAAATTAATTTATTCACATAAAATAGAAAATAGGCGTTGGATTAAAATATATACCGATTATACGGTCTGTGATTGCAATTTAACAACATAATCAATAAAATGAAAAATGTAAGTAATTTTGAATCTGACCTTTATGTATTACTTAACAAAGAGTAAATTCAACTGGCATTTTGTTTTTGGAGATGAACTCAACACATCAAGGAAAACTAAGACTACATGATCAAGTTACCACAAATATTTTACATGGATATTTAAAACGTGCATAGGTGTATTGCAGCTAGACATGGGTAATTAGCTTTTGTTGGCGACCCAACTTCTGGGTATTTCGCAAAGTTACAGATTATCAAAAATAAATGATTTTTATTTGAAATGATATGTTCATTTTCCCTTTTTGCCGTGGGAATAAATTATTCACTCGCGTACGTTTCAATGATCAGAAGCCTACGAAAGCTATTTAGCTTTAAAAAAGAAATGCATCGCTGGAATGAAAATAACAAAGGGCAAGTGTAAAACACACGGATTTTAAATAATTCTTATTTTCTATATTAGTTCCGTTAAATACAATATGTAACCTGCATACTTTGCTTGTCCCGAACTCGACTGAGAAATTGAGCTGCTCACCTATAGACATATTGGAAACGGGACAAACAAAGCGAACTGTACATAGCGTTTTTCTGGTTAAGTCTATACGTTATATACCATGATTGATTTAAAGCTTGGAAACACCGAATACTTGAAGCGTTAAAACTGAAAGATAAGTCGGTCATATTCATTGAAAACTTTTAAGGTTGAAGGGCAAACTAAGGGCGGCTGGAAACCACGGCACGACACTAATAGGATATTATGGTAACATAGGTAATGATGGTTCCTTATGATAGAAATTTCTACTCATATTACTCTCTGTCTCTCTCTGTCTCTGTCTCTGTCTGTCTCTGTCTCTCTCTGTCTCTGTCTCTGTCTGTCTGTCTCTCTCTCTCTCTCTGTATATATATATATATATATATATATATATATATATATATATATATATATATATATATATATATATATATATATAAATAAATATATATATATATTAAACCAACGAACAATGCCAACAACTTCACTGTAAATTGTTTAAATTTCCCGACTAAAAGTGAGTGTAAAACTGCATGTTCGCTTTAGAATATCAGATAAAGTTGAGATTTAAAATGTCAGTTCAGAAATATGTCTTTTGTAAAAGTAAGCTTGAGTTCCAGTGCACCGCTAAGCCGAACTCTATCATGGTTACACCGTTTATAGGAGTAATGTAAATATTTCATATGCGAATAATGTATTATTGTAATCTCTCTCTGTCTCTCTGTCTCTCTCTCTCTGTCTCTCTCTCTCTCTCTCTTTATCTCTCTCTCTCTCTCTCGTAAAGTATTTTATGGGGTTTTTTTCTGTACTCAATGACAACAAAAATCAAATACAGTTTAAATGATTGTAGTTCTCTGATGCGAACGAAATTACATAATAGCATAAGAAATAAGTCCATGCCCACTTTGAACATCGCCCTATGTTGATAGACGGTCATTTAAGAAGATTTCCGTTTTTATTTATTCGCGAACAAAAGAAATTGTTTACTATATGATTTGTGGTTTAATTTCAACTTAGGTGCGAGTTAAAATCTGCAAGTTCGTTGACATTTCTTTCGGTGCCATCCCTAATATCAAAAACGTACAAGATGATAATGGAGAAGGAATTCTACTGACTCATGGAGATATTCTTTGAAGTTGTATTTTGATATATAGAAAAATTGAATATCGATTTTTTTATGAATTACTGATATTCACATCCCGTCTTTGTATTGTAGTAAAAGGTAAATATTAGAATCTAAATATATATATAGTGTTATCCTTATGCCTATAATACCTTCTATAACGTTCGTCCTCCCCGTACCAAGGGTTATCATTCGTAGTCAAAAGAATAAGGTTGTATTATTTGATTAAACCATGTCTGTTATAGTAGAGAGCTGTTACTAAAACAAACCACAACAACAAAAAACGTACGAGTGTTACAGGTACTTCTGTAGACATCAAAGTCAACTGGAAGATCAGTTTCACAATTTGCTGTTTCAGTACAGACAATAATCCATTTGCCGAGACTTTTAAAGAGAATATTAAATTATAAGGTGTTGAAGTTGATGAAATTGTTAAAATGCTTGAGTGGTCTCCATGGCTGATTAGTTGAAGCATCGCGCTTTAAATCACGATGTGTCACGTCTCAAGTAAATGCGGGTTCTTGCGTATATTGTATCTGACCGCCGCGATTCTGAATAGACAAATTGTTGAAACACCATTATCCACCACAGAACGACGGGCAGATTCACATTAGAATTTGTGACTTAAGATTAAGAGATTAAGTCACCCAATTTACACGCTGATCACACACAACTAACATCTAATGATTTGACGAATTTGACGGTGAAAACACACCAAACTGAATATGATTCCTATTCAGTTACAACCAGATATTGTACAAACTGAAATATAAAGTCAAAATAAAAAAATATAAGTTGAGCATTCTACTGTACAAAGAAAGGCAACGGTTTTCCTTGAATTTTAAATGTATCAGGATAATTCCAATAAAATTCAATGTCTTCCAAAGGGAAGGTTCTTTATGCGAAAAAACAATATAACACTCAATATTCACAAATAGTCGGCCCCTTTATCAAGTGAAAGACGATAATATATTTAATAGTTACATAGTACCATGTCTGCATACGAAACAGCTTCATTGCAGAAAGCAATACAGTGCCTTGTCTTTCGCTTGATAAAGGTCAGTGGGGCCGAACATTTCTGAATACTGAGTGTTTTACTATTTTTGTATCAGGATAGGCCAGAAGATACACATAAAGAGACTTTTCAGTGTACCTAATGACGGTTCGGCCATTTGATTCTATAAACATATCGTATTGATCAAGATAAATGAAGGTATAAATACTTTGATTAAACGCTATAAATAAATTCAGTCTATTAGCTATACCAGATACAGAAAGATTCTTGTCTAGTTGATTTCCAAATGAATGCTGTCGTAGGCAGCCCGAGACCAATTGAAGGCAACAAGAAGAATAGCAATGTCTGATGCTACTACACTTTTTAGCTATGTACATTTTCACCAGTCGTGATTAACACACACACGAGCACATATTATGTACAAACATACATACAAACACAAACATGAATACAAACGCATACATACATACATACATACATACATACATACATACATACATACATACATACATACAAACATACATACATACATACACGTGCACGCTTGCACACACTGAGACACATAAGATATAAACTGAACACTCTTCGATATGTATAACTTTGAAAAAAAGTATTTTAAAAATATAAAAATTTCAGATACCAAAGTATAAATCAATAGAATGTCCAGGACATAGATACAAATCCGGTAAAATGGACAAACAAGAACCTCTGGAAACCAAGAGGTGGGATCAGGTGCCATGGAGGAATAAGCATCCCCTGTCGACCGGTCACACCCGCCGTGAGTCCACAGTCAAGTCCAACGAAACAAGTGAGGAGTGTATCCTCGTCACAATTGGTACAGACGTTCTCAACAACCGCCAACGAAAAGGCAACTCAACATTTCACTTAGTGAAACAGAGTAGTCGCAAACAAGACTATTATACCGACAGTAAAATTTGCGGAACGTTGACATTAAACGCGGTTTTCGATATCCCTGTGTCAATAATTTGTCAGTGAGTAGTTTACCTCTGTATATGAAATCTTCATATGTTGTGCACGCCCTGGCATATCGGATCATTTGTGAAATATAAACTCCATATGCGGGTGACTGAGGGATATTACTACTTAAATGTGGAAAATTTACGATGGGAAAGCTGAAATCGTCGCGTTTATCGTATAGCTTAGTTGCTAATTTCCCGTCTGTGTTTATATTAAGTAAAATGTCTAAGTATGAAAAACGATATACAAAGCTGTTATATGTCTTTGTCATTACGTGGTAATTTGTTTTCATAATCCAAACGAAATGAAGAAGATTTCCAACACCATTCACAAAAACGATGTACTCATGTAAGAGTCCGTGATTCATATAAGTATTTTATGCCAGGCTAATTGGCTGGTACAAATATAATCAGACAGTATTGTTGTTAAGACCTTATTATCCAATCAAAATTAAAGTTTCGGTAAAGAATTTTTTTTTCAATTTTAAATCAAAAATTGCATTTTTTTTTCATCGTACATACTATATAATTGTGTACATTCTTCAAATTTTGTTCTTTCAATTGAACAATTGCATATCCTTAATGAATTATGTCACCGGCAGGAAAAAGTTAATTACCTTTGTTTAAAGGGACATTAGCTGTGTTTACCAAAACATATTTTCTACTTTTATTAGATTTACATGATGTACAATAACAAATAAGAGCTATACACAGGCATAACAAATCTTGTTAGATTCCTATATATTTTGTGAAAATATGGTCAAGTCCTGTGTATGCTTATACACAAAGTGAGGTTCAATTAATCAATTGCAACTGAATAACTGCCAAACTGGGTTTCTCAAGAAATTTTCACAAAATAAATAAGAATTTAAAATTGTTTATGCCTGTGTATATCTGTTTTGTTATTGTATATCTATCAAAGTAGTAAAAAAGTTAAGAATTTAAAAATAAATCAGACATAATGCCCATTTGACTACCATTGATGTTGTGGGGTTTGAAGACACCGCTTGCTTTCATTATCACTTTCATAATATTTTGAAAATGCTATTTGATTTCAATTTAAGAAATCCATTGTAGCTTTATACCATATAAGATTTTCCCACAGCTTATGTCCCGTTGTAGGTCGTGCTAGAGTCGTGTGCACGAGAAAAAGAGAATATTTTTCCGGGTTAGAATAACTTTTCGTTTTTGTCAGGGTCACATATTTCATTATTCCAGTGAAACTCGGTACGAATTTCTTTATTTAGCAATATAGTGATGGAATTTCTAGTGGTTATTTGTTGGGGGATTATATTATGTAGTTCAAGTGGAGATTATATTAATGTATCAGACCCCCCGAGATTTTCGGAATTCAAAATGTGTTTTTTCTATACTCAAAAACACTCGTTTGTTCGCCAATCAGGTTCTAAACACTCTTACTTATCTGGCATTTCACGTGGTATCACAAAGTATTTGAATTACGTAAGTTTATGTTTGTTCAGGTAAATATTGTAAATCAAATTATACAAAATATCAGATCGGGCACGCTGTTGTAACAATTATTTATCGCAAGATATAATACTTCTATGACAGATAAGTAATCATTGTTTTATAATGATTTATATTTAAAATCGCTTGTGCTTACTTTCATTTCAACAAGATTTTATTATTGAAAATCTTTCAAATATGTCAATAGTTTATTAATTTTCAAGTGGAGGAAATTTTAAAAATTCCTAAGTGATTTATATATCATGCATAAGAGGTAATTATTGTGTAGATATGAGAAATTTGCATACTTTTTATCCTATCATTTGAACCTTGTAATGAAATAAAGCATTAACATACCGGTTGCGATGTGGTTTATGTATGTAGTATTGCAAGATATGGAACAAAACTAAATGCATTCATACATCATTGCTAATTATCATCCATGTGATACATGTATTTATATTTTGCTTATTTTCTCCATCATAAAATAAAAATTAATACAATGTATTATTAACTGAAAATATATCATCCATTGCATCAATGAATTGATGCAAAACCAAAAAAAAACGTATACAGATGAAAGAGAGGTGAGATGTTTTACAAATTCTTTATGAATTAATGCAGAAAAATTGACACTTAAAGAAACTTTTTATTTGATTACGATGTTTGATTTGACGCATTTATATTCAGCTATTAAATATAATTTAAAATGAAAAAATATGTTTTATCTGATACATAACAATTTCATCATCACTTGTGGTTAGGATTATTCTTTAATTGTTGGGATTTGTATTTGCATTAAGGGCTTCACGGCAGACCGGTCAATCGAGAATTTTTTATTCCTCCATGGCACCTAATACCATTTCTACATTTTCTGGGGATCAATGTTTGTCTAATGTTCACCTCTGTATGTATACAGAACCTCTGAACCTTAAACTTCCTATTAATGCTGTCATATCTATGATTTTGATATTCAGCAACATTATCATTTTATGATTTCATTTTTTAGACATTTTGGACGAGTTTGGTTGAATTGTCATATCAACTCTTAAACATTTGAAAACGAAATTGCATATAATTATTCTGAGTTAACAATATTATAAAAACAATACCAAAGTTATAATGCTCAAGACGATCGTTTCTGTCAATTAGACTTTCTCAGTTGAGCTCAGTGTCAATTAAAACTGAACCGAGTATAAAAAATCAATATTCGAATATTCGTAAGAAATATTCGATTCGTAACCAAATACTTGTGTTTTTCTGCATATGTATTTTTTACTTAATCTACCCTCTGTGTTTGTTGCTAACTGGAAATAACGATATTTGCATATTTTAATTTATGATTCTTTGGTTTTTAGGCAAGTTTAATGGCATTGGAAAGCCAAAGAATTGATAACTGAATATTAAATATTTCTTTGAGCAAAAATGAAATTTGGTCTTAGTAACTGGCATCTCAATACTCAACTTTTGATCTTTTTCATGCCACTAATTGATTAAAATTATTCTACATCGCACAATATACTAGCAATAGACATTATGGGCAAGTATTCAAATGGCAGATTAATGAAATTGTGTTAAAAAGCAAATAAGAGATATAGAGATATTTTTTCTATAATTGAAGAAATGTTCCACATCGCTAGGTTTTGTTGTATACTTTAATTGGTTCAAGGTTGTTAGAGGTCATGACTGGAGAAAATAAATTAGTTATTATAAATAACTTGACTACAACAAAAGCGGTTAATGTATTAAGTTATCAGAAAACTTTTTTATGAAAACTGACCTTCATTGTGGACAGGTTTTTGTAACTGGAAAGGATGAGAAAAGCCCGCACTAAGTCTTAAAAACAACTTTTATCTTGGCCTTTGATGTCTATGTCAGTAAAATCAGCATAGAAAAGTAAATAATCATTATTATTAAAAACTGGCAGAACCTATTTGTTAAACATAATAGCTTTGAAACCGATACAAAATTAAGCGTCTAATAAAAAGCATTTCACAAGACGAATATATTTTGAGATTTTTTTTATTTCACTTTCATCATGTCCCCACTTTTTGATTTACAAGGGGTTTTACCAAAAAAGAGGGAACATGATAAATACACCTCAGGGAAATCAAAAAGTGGGAACTAGATATTTTAAGAATGATTTTTTTTTTTCAAAGACAAAAATTAAACATAATTAAATAAGCTTGCTGTATTTGTGATTTATATGTGATTTAAATGGTTTTATTAAGTGTAGTGTCATATGATATGGTCATTGCTTGGGTATATCAGGTTCATCTTATCATCATCATCATCATCATCATCATCATCTCTTCACGCCCGTCTTGAACTTGAGGAACTGGTGATGGAGAAAATATTTTATTGATGTCATTATTAAATGGGCCTTTTTACAGAATAGCATAAATGTTTAATATGTTAAAATTTTTCTATTGGATAAGATAACAATATTCACTGCATGACATTTAAAAAACTATTCCCCACGCTCAAAGGTGAAAACGAGTAATGGTATCTAATACGCTTTTGATATTCTTGAATATATAAAAATTCATGAAGAAAAAAAATTAAATTATTGCGCTATTTAACTAATTACTTACTCATATTCTTTAAAATGGATATTATGCAATGTTCAACTGACCATGTAATTATTAAAGACATTTCATAAATTTATGCGGAAATAAAATTTAAGTCTTAAATACGGCAATCTATAAAACGTTACCTTTAAAGCTATCGTTTAGATTTCCCCATTAGATTGGTATCTCTATCATGAAATGCAAATCATGTGATTTATATTACATTCTTTAAAAAGGCTACATCAATGAATGTTTTCTTGTGTAGGCGCAGTGTTATTTCTTTATCACTGTATTCATTATATTTATGTGCATTTCGCATTCTTCCCGACATTTAGAAATAAACCATGCTAAAATTAACCTTGAGAAACAAAATAAAAAAACGTCTTTTAGTTATTTAGTTATGGTTTAAATTCCATTTTGATCTTGTTAATGTCTGGCATGTTATAAAAGTGACAGTATATGATAGAGACAACATGATTCACGACGCGTCAAAATTTTCCGAAAGAAAGGCTCGGGACTTGTGCCTATTATCTAACCATTTATGTTTGTGAAAAGAGTTACATAATATCAGAAAGAGTTTGAATATTGATAAAAATCCATGATGGTTGATAATTTCCAAATCATTCAAACGATTCTTATTTTTTGTTTGTTTGGTTTTATTATTATTATTATTATTATTATTATTATTATTATTATCATTATTATTATTATTATTATTATTATTATTATTATTATTAATATTATTGCATTGAAATTAACCATAATATTTTACAGATTATTTCGTTTGCATAGTTTTAGCGTACAGATGAATCTGGAAATACTACTGTTTACGATACGATGTTTAAACTTACGATGTAAAATGTGTTGGGCTTTAAATATTGTTCAGAATTGTCAAAAGCTCACAGTGGTCTAGTGATGGAGCGTTCGACTGCCCTTAAGGAAAGTCCTGGATTTGAGTTCAGATACCATGTATCACCCGGAACACCAAAAAATGTAATGAATTTCCAGATGCTTGGAATAACAAGTTAAATTCACGGGTATTTCCGTTGATCCTTTAAACCGTGATCCCATGTTTCCATAGGATTGGCCATGGAGATGGCGATAACACATTTCAATTACGTCAGTCCATAGCGATAGAGAGTACATGTAACAACTTTAGATACAATTTTTAAAATCAGTAAAGTAAATAAGAAAATAACACATGCTATATAATGTTGTTTTCGATGTTTTACACATGTGTAAAACCGAACAATGATGATAGTATTTAACATTGCACTATGTAAGTATGATTTTCATCTGTAAAGGTTGACATTTGGTTGAGTCCACTAGCAAAATTAGGATCTCTATATGTAAATATTTATAATAACAATAGTATATCGCAACAACAAGAGTTCAATAACTGTTTCAGTATGACAATGTCAGAATATATGTTTGATATTATTTGAGTAGAGAAATGTCTAAATGTATACAATTTTAATAGTATTTAATTGATACAATTTATTGGCCGACCTGTTCCTTTATTCATACGAAGCAGACTTCATTCAGAAACTGCTGAATCAAAAGAAGAAAAAGTTAGCGGTGTCCTTTAATTTGACATTTAGATATATCGACGACGTTTTGTCAATTAATAATGACAATTTTCATACATATGTCAATGCGATATATCCCAGCGAACTAGAAATTAAAGATACAACAGAATCAAACACACACGCTTCATACTTAGACATTTTACTTAATATAAACACAGACGGAAATTAGCAACTAAGCTATACGATAAACGCGACGATTTCGGCTTTCCCATATTAAATTTTCCACATTTAAGTAGTAATATCCCTCAGTCACCCGCATATGGAGTTTATATTTCACAAATGATCCGATATGCCAGGGCGTGCACAACATATGAAGATTTCATATACAGAGGTAAACTACTCACTGACAAATTATTGACACAGGGATATCGAAAACCGCGTTTAATGTCAACGTTCCGCAAATTTTACGGTCGGTATAATAGTCTTGTTTGCGACTACTCTGTTTCACTAAGTGAAATGTTGAGTTGCCTTTTCGTTGGCGGTTGTTGAGACGTCTGTACCAATTGTGACGAGGATACACTCCTCACTTGTTTCATTGGACTTGACTGTGGACTCACGGCGGGTGTGACCGGTCGACAGGGGATGCTTACTCCTCCATGGCACCTGATCCCACCTCTTGGTTTCCAGAGGTCCGTGTTTGTCCATTTTTACCGGATTTGTATCTATGTCCTGGACATTCTATTGATTTATACTTTGGTATCTGAAATTTTTTATATATACCTATAATAAGTACATGTACAATGCTTTCAGCAGTATTTCAGTATGATAGCTACACGTTGAGGAGCTTTAGTGCTATTCCTTGTTATATCTACTACAAATACACAAGTTTCAGTATAATTGAGCATACAACAAGTTTCAGCAGCATAATCAGCGATTTACCAACACTAACAACAAGTTTCAGAAGTATTATAGTAATTTACTTAAACTTACAACAAGTTTCAGAAGTATTACAGTAATTTACTTAAACTTACAACAAGTTTCAGAAGTATTACAGTAATTTATCTAAACTTACAACAAGTTTCAGAAGTATTACAGTAATTTACCTAAACTTGCAACAAGTTTCAGAAGTATTACAGTAATTTACCTAAACTTGCAACAAATTTCAGAAGTATTACAGTAACTTACTTAAACTTACAACAAGTTTCAGAAGTATTACAGTAATTTACTTAAACTTACAACAAATTTCAGAAGTATTACAGTAATTTACTTTAACTTTCAACTTACAGAAGTATTACAGTAATTTACTTAAACTTACAACAAGTTTCAGAAGTATTACAGTGGTGTATCTACATTTACAATATAGTTATCAGAGATGCCAGGGTATTAATCGACAGGAGGTTCATCAGACAATATACAAATCAAGTAGAAACTGGACACATACAGAAATCTGAAAATCAAGAGGTGGGAATAGGTGCAATGGAGGAGTAAGCATCCCTATTGACCGGTCACACCCGCCGTGAGTCACACGTTCTAGAACTATTTCAGTGGCAACGCATTTCAGACTAATTTCAGTGCTTTGTCTACACATATTACATTTTTAGCAGTATATAAAAACAATGTATTAAATTTACACATTTAAAAGTTTCAGAATTATTTATATACTTCTAATAGTACTTAATTCGCATCACATGCATCGTTCGAGTCTTGTAGTATCTTAATTCGAAAAAGTGGTGTCAGTTTTCATATATTTATTTCAGTATGACAATGGCTATATGCACAGCACCTTGTGTTTACAATCTTAACCATCTGTTTTAGATAACACCACATGCAGTGGTCTAGTGGTTGAGCATTCGACTCGCAACAGGTGGTCCCGGGTTCGATTCCGGTACCGGGTCATTCCAAAGACTTTTTAAAAAATGTTAGTGTTCCTTCACCAAGCTCTCGGTATACGATTTGAAAGTTGCAGGTCATTTTGGATGAGACTTAAAACCGAGGTCACATGACACGGCAGGCGTGGCACGTAAACAAATCCTCAATACATTGGCGTCAGTCCATAACACAGGCCAATATTTGTGGTACTTTATCTAAAGCTGGTGACATCTCAATAAAAGTGAAAAATTCTTGACGGGATGTAAAACAACAAACAAAATATGATAACGTCTATATGCACTATACTTTTAATCGTGCTCTGGTCTCCTGATATCTACAACTGTAATGTGGACGGTTATGTCGACGTATATTCCAATATTTTGAACTGTTTTATCTTCGAAAGTAAAGCCCTTTCGCTTTTTCCAAAGCTCATGATTTACAATGTGACCGATTTTTTTTAAAACTCAACATTCATGCAGTTTATCACAGGAAGATTTACGTGTTATTTTTAAACAGTATGTATACCCATGTTTATAAAGTAAATCGTTCAACTGATATACAAAAAGACAGGTTCGTGACAATTTGTTAAGAGAATCATTTTGTGTGGTTTTACATTTGAAAATTCTAAAAAAAAAATGAGAACACAAATAGAATATATTCTGTTCGTTGCAAAAACAAATATAACAAAACCGAAAGTAATTAAAATTTTGACAAAATTTTTTGAATTACCTAACTCATCTACCCCTGTAAAACAATAGAATATTCTATAAATCAATGATTTAGACTAGTCCAAATGTATCTCTTGGGGAGAATGAGTTAAACAAGGTTCGCTTTCTTTCATTGGGATGATCAATGTCATGTACTAAGGTCCCCGATGAGTGTTTTCTTACTCACTATGAATATTTACCAAGGTAAGTAATCGACTGAAAACTAAAAAACGACCTTTTTTTATCTTTATAAATTAGCCCTAACACCAACAAATTCGCTATAAGCCAAGATGATTATAAAAGCACACTTTTTCCTTATTGATACTGTAAATGTAAGAACGTTAGATTCGCTGAGGTAACCCCCACGTAAATATCCGGATGCATTCCGGGTTTAATAAGGACTATGGGTAATTTATCAACATTTGAATTATATTGAACATTGTTTTATATAGCTAAGTTAATTCAAAAACTCTAAAAAAAAAATTCGACAAAAGAATTCTAACAGTAAGTACATGTGTCCTGTCGATTTCTGTGTTTGTATGTATCTAAGCGCGCGGGCGTGTGTGTGTGTGTGTGTGTGTGTGTGTGTGTGTGTGTGTGTGTGTGTGTGTGTGTGTGTGTGTGTGTGTGTGTTTATTTTGCTCGAATCCAGAATAATTAATATTTGCTTAATCACCAAAATTGAACTGTTTGGGTGTACTGCGTTCATTACCACTTTATAATTAGAAGATAATATCTGTCCTTATATGAAAAAACCGAGCCAGCAATGTGGACGCTATCAAGCAATGAAAGTATTCGGGATATTGACAGTATAGTTTTACCAGATTTACGATCTCACATAAACATCTAAAGATGCAATATCTTCTTAACATTTTGCGCATTGAAGTATGCAAGGTCAACATTTGATTATTTTATTTTTAGGAGTCTTTTGTGTACACGATAACAGGTGTGTATACCTCTTGGGCAGTTTTAAAGAGTCGTTAATCACACGCGCACCCAGATATGGCAACTGTCTATGAACCCCCTATGAAGTATTAATAAATATTTGTACAACCGCAAGTAAAGATCTTATTAGAAGTACCTTACAGAGTTGCCCTTTTTATCTATGGATTATACCTCACCCAATAAATTACCACAAAGATTAGTAAAAAAACGATGGGGACAGATTAAGTAAGATTAATTTTGTTCCAACAAGATACTCCCATAGTCGTGCATTTTGTTTCCTGTTCACGTTTAAACTTACAAGTTATGCTTAAATGTAGTTATATTTGGGACCTTTCATTTTCATTTGAACACACCGCCAATAAATCTTTAATCGGTCTTTGCAATATACCACTTGTAAATAATATAGTCTTCAACGAAACAAATAAGTTGCCATTAATGCAGGCATCGCAGAAACATAATTAATTCAGTTGTTATTAATATATAATTAACACCGGGACATTTGAGTAATCTATAAAATAGTCATTACCGGATTATATTGTTATTAATTTAATCAAAACCCGTACATTGTAGTAGTCAATAATGTAGTCATCATGTATTATGGTATAGTGTAGCCATAACTAGAATATATTGGTGGTCAATACGTAAGCAGTGATTAGTCATCACCGGAACATATTTTTTGTCAATAATGTAGCAATCACCGGAACATTTTAGCAATAAATAATGTAGTCATCACCGGTACATACTTGTTATCAATAATGTAGGTATCACCGGAACATATCTATTTAGCAATCATTAATGTAGCCAATACCGGAACATATTTATTATAAAAAATGTAGTCATCTATTGAACACATCAGTAACAATAAATGCAGTCAATACCGGAACATTTTTGTTGTCAAAAATGTAGTCAACACCGGAACACATCAGTAATCATTAATGCAGTCAACACCGGAACATATTTGTTGTTAAAAATGTAGTCATCGCTGGAACACATCTGTAACCATTAATGCAATCAACACCGGAACATATTTATTGGTAAAAATGTAGTCCTCATCGGGTCATATCAGTAGTCAACAATGAAGTTATCACTGGAACATAGCAGGAGTCAATAATGTCTAGAAAAGCAGAATATTATTAAGACTATATAGTCTTAGTCCAATTCTGCTCGATTAGTGTTTCTGCCAATAAAATTGAAATAAATGACACTAATATTATCATTTTAACACAGCAGTGTTCTGGGGTATTTGAATAGTTTATCCATGCCAATGTCAAATGAAATAAATTTCTTATAAAATATTCACATACCAGTGAGGGCTTAACAGGGCACGACCTAACGCACTGGCCATTTTTTTTTACTTGCAAAATGAAAAGCAAAATAACTATGAACATTTCATATACAGAGGTAAACTACTCACTGACAAATCATTGACACAGGGATATCGAAAACCACGTTTGATGTCAACGTTTCGCAAAGTTTATGGTCGGTTTAATATTCTTGTTTGCGATTACTATGTTTCACTAAATGAAATGTTGAGTTACCTGTTCGATGTCTTTTGTTGAAACGTCTGTACCAATTATGACGAGGATTCGTTCCTCACGTATTTCATTTTAATTTGACTGTGGGCTCACGACTAAGGGACCGATCGACAGGGGGTGCTTACTCCCCCATGGCATCTGATCCCACCTCTTGATTTCAAGAGTTTTTGTTTACCCCGGACATCCTAATGATTTATACTTTGATATCTGAGATTTTTTATATCTGTAATTTTTTAAAAGGCGTGTTTTCCAAATATTTCGGATATTATAATCGTTCGTCTTCAGCAACGCTACTTTTTAGGTCAAATTTATAAACGCTCATAACGCCAAATTTATTTCCATCGTAAGGCTAATAGATATTCTCGTACAAAAACTGCTTTAATAAATTAAAATGGTCAAACAAATGTGACCCTCTGAAATTATATAGTGCATGCTTTTTTATTTTACTTATATCAGTACAATATCTCAATTTTGACGATTTATTGCTTTAAGAAAGTACTAGTTAATACTTTGTTTAATTTTATAGGTAAATATCACTTTTGTTTCAATGATACGTCAATTATGTAGTAATTACGTAGAAAAAATAACAGTCAAACCTGTTTGAAGAGACCATCCACGGGAAGAAGTAAAAAGGGTCACATATGACAGGTGGTCTCTTAATTCAGGTTAAAAAATATATAATAATATACGTTGCGAGCCACACATTAAGGTCACATAAGACAGGTAGTCTCTTAATTCAGTGGGTCACTAAGGCAGGTTAAACTGTACCTGACATTACTTTAATCTTTATTTCTGAAACACTTGCTGCCGTAATTGCACTTCGATAACACTTCTTCTACTTATTATTACTACACGATACATGTTGTCTTATCTTTTTACCAGTACAGACATTTCCTGATAAATTCTTTGGAAAATATATTTACCTTAGATGTCTAAATATTTTGTCAGTTTGACATTCGTATTTATGTACATGATACTCAATGAAATTTATTTCATTGAATTATTCATGATCTCTTTATTTACATCTCATCCAGGATATACACACAAACACATATTTACGATCATTGTGAAATGATTTTGTTTCACACTTGTATGGAATATGTTTAGATATATCTAAAGTGACTTACTTAAATATTGACGACTTAAAGATACACACGGACAATGGATTTATAAAGTAAACATTTATAAAATAGTTGTAACTTAGGAAAACATTTCAAATTTTTGAAAGACATATTACTTTCCAAATTTTGATAAGATGCCCCCTGTGCGTGTTTTTGATATGTAAACATTTGTTTCTATCAGGTCTTTTAACATTTGATTTATTGCATCACAGAAACACCACATAATGCAAGGTAAGTACTTAGCAGATTTTACGAGACCCCATGCAAGGTTACTGACCCAGCTGATGAATATCTTAGGTCCACAAATTATACAAGATAGGAGAAAAGAGAATCAAATAGACGTTTAATGCCTGGTGGGTGGGCTATAGAGTTTTCACTTTAAAGGTAAATGAATGGCTCTGGTTATTACTTTTATTGTTTTGCGGAAATCCAACTTTAGATAAAACAGACGACTCGATTCAAGGAGATATATATGTTATGTGTAGACAACTCGAGATGCAATGTTAATTCTTAGTTTGGGGGTTTTAAAATGTCAAGATTTGACAGTTTTTAAAGGGAGAGAGTTAACAGTATAACTATCTATATTGATCTTAAATAACGTAAAAATGAAAGAATGTTGGCATGTGTAATCTGTAGTATATAATTCTATTTTCATAGTAATGAAATTGATGGACTATTCGAATCTGTATACGAGGACTTTGGTATCTAGACAGTGTAGGTTTTTGACCCTAAACTGATTAAGTTGAGAAGTGTGCCACTTTACTTTCGCAATAGTCTACTAGCGGATTTCCCAGATACTCTGAAACAAGTTTCCCGTCTATTATTGAAATTCTTTTGAGTTTGGCGCCATATAACAAGAGCAATTCCTTAGAACCCGACAACACCTTTCTGCTAACTTTGTTTCAAGTGCTATTTCACAACATTTCATTTTTAAGGTATAACAATCTTGTTTGACATTTCTCTTTCTCATTCACAAACTGAAATGTTTAATCGTTTACCGCCTGTGACGAGGACTTAATGATATTTCTTCTATTCTAATAACACGGCGGGTGTCATTGGTCGACAAGAGACATGACACCTGATTCCTGCTCTGGATTTCCGGAGATCCGTGTTTGTTCAACAGTCAAAATATGTGTATACAGTTCCCCGCAAATATGTGTATACAGTTCCCCACAGCGCCTGACGGTTAATATGTTGGTATCCTATAGATATAGGCACTGCCTATGAGAGAGCGCAGATCCAAATATATTTGTTTCATGGTTTAGTTTTAGATCGAATGATATAATACTCATAACAGTTGGCAGGTATATGATAAAGCAGCAATAAGGATGTACGTCATGAACGGGTTCGAGATACAACACTTGCAACTGACCATAAAAAACATGGTTGTGACCAGTGGAGTCAGATATGGCGTTTCACACAGAGAATTGGACTTTACAGTATCTCATTTGATACGCATTAAATTGTCTGATAGTATCTTGTTTGTTTATACTTTTATTTTACTTCGAGCTACACTTTCTATTAGGCCTAATATTGAGTCGACTGATTGGTGTTGAATGATAGGCGATAAAACATACCATACTTCAGTCAAGCTTGTAATAGAAACTCCCTTGATATAAAGACTCCCTGTCTAATGTGACTGTATTTCTGACCGCAACAATGTTTCCTAAGAAACTAGTATGCATTTACTGTATATGTGACGATGCTTCGATACGTCAGAACCCTGCAAAGAGTTATGGTCATGGCTATAAGAAGACCTCCAATCATGAAAATAAAGAATGATTTGTCTGCTTAACAGATATACCCAGGCAATTTCAGTTATACAAAAACAATTTCGCTACAGATGATTTATCTAAATTGATTGTAAATAATATGCATTTGACGTTTTTATCGTTTTCAATAAAGAAATATTTAACACCTACGGCGTTCCCATGCAATTCAACTTAATGTATCCACGAGTAGAGATGGTGATTGTTTCCAATGTAATAATTTTCCATATCTGGTCTGTAATTAGCCACTCCCATGTGTTCAAAGTTTATAATTCGCTTTTAATATCACTTACGCGGAATGATACATTGTGCTATAACAATTTTCTAATATTCATTCTCTCTTCCTCTCCAATATGATATAGTGGGACGGAAAAAGTAGAAAGAGAACCATGTGTACCCACGTTTGTCAAAAGAACAAAAAGAATGATTTAAGAGAATGCCTACATGATGTAGATGATATGACCAAATATGTTTCTGTTCGTCCGACGTCATACTCTTTACCACAAAGATAATAGCTCTGGGAAATCTCTAACGATGGCGGATGTTATTAAATTTTTGAGGTTATAAATCTCGTGTTTGCTGTAAGGAGTTGTGTACTCTGCCGTCTTCCAAATATATACATAATTTAATGCCCCCGAAACAACGATTGTGTGTGTATGTGTGTGTGTGTGTGTGTGTGTGTGTGTGTGTGTGTGTGTGTGTGTGTGTGTGTGTGTTGGGAAAAATGTGTATGGTTTGTTTTTCCGCCTGTAATGTTCCATCAAATATCTTGAGCGCTATGTTTAAAAGTTTTACCAAATTTGGCATGATATCTAAGATGACTGTGATCAGGGCAAACATTCCATGAAAATAATAAAAAAAATTCGGGGGAGCACACCCCCTAACATTTATTTCATGTGTATAATGTTTGTTGAGACAATCTTCTTTTGAGATGTGTAATCTAAGTGATATATTAGCACCCATGTATTTTGGATGCTGATAAAAACACTGAATTAATATTATGCGCAGTAGCCGAGTTTCGAATTGTATGAATTTATGTTAATCCATTGAACATTTCTAGATCTGACACTGTTATACCACAATCTTGATCACAAAGGCAAAGAAACTGAAAAAAACTGTCCCTGAAAAGATTAAAAATAAATATTCTGTTTTGTGACGTAATGAAAATAAATAATCTGACTTGACAAAATTTGCTCTCCCATCAGAATCAATAATCGTCCCCTATGGTTATATAGCGTTTTGAACAAAATCATATCGAATAAAAACTTAAAATGCATCCATTTAACAAACTACGGTGTTAAATAATTCATTATGTGCCAAATATTCAATTTTATTTGTATCAATGCTACATTTCAGCGAATATATGCCCAATTTCTTGCTATATGAGTCATTATCATAGCCTGTCAGGGTAGTTTCGATGTAGATGTGTCATCATTTTCCTTTAAACTCCATCATTATAGCAAAGAATCGCCTGATTACTAATCAGTTATTGTACCGTTTCGTAATATTTTACACGGTGTCCTAAAAATTGAAAACTACGTTATATATTTATTCAATAAACACTGTCCTAGTGCCTGTTTATAAATGTAGGCCATATTTATATTAATCTTTCCAGAAAAAAATTGGAAATGCCAACAAAAAAGTTGGAAAAGTCAACTTTAAAGTTGGCAAAACGAGAAAAACGTTGGAAATTCCAACATTAAAGTTGGAAATGCCAAGGCAAAAGTTGGAAAAGTCAACTTTAAAGTTGGCAAAACGAGTAAAAAGTTGAAATTCCAAGAAAAAAAAGTTGGAAAAGCTCAGAAAAAAGTTGGAAAAGTCAACTTTAAAGTTGAAAATTCCAAGAAAAAAAGTTGAAAAAGCCAACTGTAAAGTTGGCAAAACGAGAAAAATGTTGGAAAAGCCAACTTTAAAGTTGGAAATTCCAAGAACAAAGTTGGGAAAGTCAATGTCCAAGTTGGCAAAATGAGAAATAAAAAAAATTAAGGTGGCCCTTATACGCTTCCGTAGTCAAGATCATGAAGGAGGACACAAATAACTTGTGTTTTGACATAGGCCACATCACCTATCATATTATGTTCTGTATTCTCAACTTTTTAATCTTTGAAGTGGATGTCATCGTAACTGACCTCAAGTTATTCCTTTATCTGATATATAACAAAGACATTTAGATTAAAACACTGCTGTAGGTACATTCTTTCTGATTCAGTGTAAATATTTCAAAATTTTATAACGAATTTTAATGGAGAAAATGTCCCATCACTCTTCAAGGTAGACAGACAAACCACCTCAAGTGTAAAGGTTCACAGTTGTGTGAGTTACATAACACGATGTGCTAGACACCTTGTACCATATCTTTCTATCGTTTGTGATTCTCTGTCACGTTTGTTATCACTACTGTGTAATTGAATAATATTGAAAATCATTATATATACAACTGGTATGTGTACGTACTAATAAAACCAACTACTAGTACTGCTGCTGCTTCTGCTACTACTACTACTACTACTACTACTACTTCTACTATCACTACTACTACTACTGCTACTACTACTACTTCTACTACTTTTATTATTATTATTATCATTATTATTATTATTATTATTATTATTAATAATAATAATAATAATAATAATAATAATAACAATGTTAATAAAAATGATGATAATGATGATGGTACGGTTTTACTTCTGGTAACATGTTTATGGTATTCAGATGTGATATTTTCCAGTCTGTCTGTGACCTTTACCCTGAAACATATGACCTTAATATTAATTTGTTAAAATCATCTTAGACAAGAAATCATTTTTATGCATTTGTTTATATATATATCTATCTATATATATATGATTTTGCAGTTGCTTGTTATTTTCACTTAGATCTAGTTCGATTCACATTTCGTTGGTAGTTTGAGCTTAGTTTAGTAGTTGTTTAGTTACCCTTTTGTTTGATTTCCATTTTCATTTATTTATTACGTTATCTCACTGCACTTGTAATTTGTAGCATTTCTTTCACTCTCCGGTTGTGTGTGAGTGGATGTTTGCGTGAAAGTGTGCATGTGTACGTTTTTTTTCATGTTATTTTAATTCTTTTGACCTAACGAAGGGACAGGTCGTCCCGAAAATTTGACATTTATTTTGTCCGTGTCCTTAGTCATTTTAGTGCTTTATATATTCTTTTCCTGACTTGTATCTATTGCTTGGATCCGACACAGTGGAATATATAGTGTTGTTGGTTTTAGTGCTTTGTATATATATATATATATATATATATATATATATATATATATATATATATATATATATATATATATATATATATATATATATATATATAAGATATATAAGATATTCTAAATATAGAATTGACCTCTTAATTTATTCTTGATTAATTTCATTTGAATTTAACAGTAAACGTATGTCAACAGGGGATGCTTACTTCCCCATGACACCTGATCCCAATCTCTCTATTTTCCGAGGTCCATGTTTGTGCAGTGTTCACCAGATTTGTATAAAATGTATTGTCTCCAAAACACCCTGACGATTATTACTCTGGTATATTTCAGTTTTTATTCCAACCTAGACTGAGCCTTTTCGGGGAACAAACATCAGATATGATATCAATATGTATGATTTCCGACTGTGGTCTTTCAGAAAACAATCCTGACAGATTTGTTCTAGTTGTAATATATACAAAGAAGTTAAGAAGAAGTTGCCAGAAGAATGGTCTTGCAAAAGAACTAAGGAGGAGTTAAATCAGAAAATTCGTATACATCTCTGTAAAGTTTCTGAAACTTCATAAGGGTTGAAAAATTGAACGAAATTGTTTTGGCTCTAGAACATAAATAGAAATTATTTGAAGAAACAAAATAAGAAAAGAAATTCTAATAGTCTTAAGATTCTAATGATGCAAAATGTCGATGGTGGTGGTTGATGGTCGTGGTGGTTTGTGGTGGTGGTGGTGGAGGTATTAGTGACGATACTGAAGACTATTAATGTAAATATACTACCAATTGTTACTATTATTACTAATGCTACCAAACAAGTTATAATAACCAAAATCAGCGTTTTGTTTGTTTTTTTGGTTTTTTTTGCTATACATGTATTTATGGATGGTTTTATCATTATCAAAATATTTTTATCTTATACCCTCTAAGACTAGGTGCAGTGATCCAATACTGCAGAAAAATATCATCCGAAGGACAGTAATACCAAAACACGTTTGATATTTATCGATCACAGTCTCTGATCTTTTAATCAGTTTTTATTCTTCCTCCGCGGTGGTCGTCATTTTGGAACTTTAATGAATGGAATTTATTACTGATAAGCGTAAAATGATAATGCTAAACCATTTACCTAATTCCTCATAACAATTATTAAACAACAATATCAATTGCTCGTGTAGTTCTCACTTTCAATTTACCAGCTGTTTGTAAAAATTCATTTTATGAAGAAATACCAGTCCAAACTAGCTTATTCTATACATAGCGGCATTCAATGACATCCTATTTGATCAAGCTCTTTAAGTTATTTAGTAATTCGAGTGTTTTATAAGTATCATTTTAACTACCCATGTGGTAGCCGTTGTTTTGACACACACACTACTAGAAACTGATAAGTTATTTTAAGCACTCGTAGCAAATTATAGCAAAAACTTGTAATATAAAGTTTTGACAAGATTTTATTTAAGAGTAAAATTTCTTTTTTTTAATGACAAATGGGTATCGTTGATAAATTTAATGTTGTAAAATTTGATGTTTATCTTCTCAAATTTTATGAAAGAGAATACTGTAATAATTTTAGTTATAATTAGTTATTGACATCAACAAATGGAAGATAGTTGCTATTAGATTGTAACTGCAGACACTAAATTAATTAGATTGAATAAAATTTTAATTCAAGATAAGAATTTTCAATAGCATGTACTATTAAAGCGTACATATTTATTTTCTAAATATCGATACACATAAAGAAAGGCGCCGTTCTTCTATCATTCATTTTTATGGTTTTCACCTGAAAGACCTAAACACAACAAATTTAAAATTTTGAATAAAACTTTTATATTATCAAAATGCTTAATTTAACAGAGATGCAGAATATCAATGACTATCAAAAAATGAAGCTAATTTTCCATTTTCATGTTTCTATTTTTATTTTTATGTAGTAAACATTTGTATGCCAATAAAACATGCATGATAGCAATCGTAAACTCCAGAGATCAATAGGACAGATCAATGTTAACCATAAAGAAATTTAAATTTAGAGTAAAAGTACTTTTAAATAACTTTCGATCAAAAATCAAAATGCTTTCAATTCATATTTTGTTTCTATTTCTGTAAGAAAATCTTCCAATGCACTGAATGTGAAATGCGCATGACAATTTAACTAACCAAATAAAATAGAAATATTTTGTAATTATCAATTTCTCCGTTTAGAATCAATCAAAGGGTAATAAAACATCGAAAACTGATTTGTACTAAGATTTCTGTGCAGATAAATTATTCTTGGATTTATTTACATTTAAAGGGACATTAGCTCTGTGTTTACCAAAAACATTTTTTTTCGATTTATTTCTACTTTTACAACTATTACTTGATGTACAATAACAAATACAAGAATATATAAGTATTAAAAAGCTTAAATTCCGATACATCTTGTAAAAAATGTCAGGTCCAGAGTGGTATGTAAAAAGAAATAATAAATTTGAATAAATCAAATGCAAGTGAATAATTGCCAAACACACAATTAAAGCCAAATATATAGGTATCTAAAAGTTGCATGCCTGTGTATATCTCTGTTTTATATTGTATTTCAATCTATGTAGTAAAGAAAGAAAGAATTAACACACACACACACACACACACACACACACACACACACACACACACACACACACACACACACACAAACAGCTAATGTCCCTTTAAATGTTTCACACACAACACAAGACCATGCTGAAATTCTCCTTATAAGTAAGCCACTTAGTGAATTATTTAAATGAGAGCTTTCAGTCAAATAAGATATAAAGGTACAAAATACCCATATGTCCAAATCTATTTCACTAGGTGACACCTACTTCGGCCTGTCAATCAAAAAAGTCAAAAAGTATTGGTGTATTGAACGCTGATTAGTGAAATAACATGAAGGAGTTTCCAGGGGCGTAAAGATTTAATAGGAATTCCAAATATGTTAGGAATGTGTAATTCATATATAAAGAGGTTTCCGCTAAATCTTTAAATAAATATTACACTATAAATAATAAGGAAAACGATAACGTCTACAAGTATGTATTTATATCGTTAAAGTAGATTTGGAGTGCCCATTTCATGTTTTATATCTGCTTTCACGCGCTTATCTATATTAAGGCAGTGATTTGAAAAGGATTGTGCATGCAATATTGCTTTGATAAACACATTAGTTACAAGTAAAATACATTCCACTTTTATTGTTTCAAGAGAGATTGGTGTATAAACAAAAGTATTATATAATTTAGTTGATGTATATATATTTCTAAAGTATTATTTAATGTAATGATTTCATTCCTTAATTTGATATTTACATAATTGAGAATGCAGTATTTGTTTACGAAATTTGACGCGAAAGAATAAAGATGCCTGGGTACTCAAGGTCTAAATATAGCGTTGTTTGCAAAGTTAGATTAGATCACACACTTATGCATAAATACATAAAGACCTACCTACCTACCTACCTACCTACCTACCTATCTACCTACCTACCTACTTACCTACTTATCTACCTACTTACCTACCTACCTACCTATCTACCTACCTACCTACCTACTTACCTACCTACCTACCTCTCTACCTACCTACCTACCTACCTACCTACCTACTTACCTACCTACCTACCTACCTACCTACTTACCTACCTACCTACCTAAATACCTACCTACCTAAATACCTACCTACCTACCAACCTACCTACCTACATACATACAAAGATGGATGGATCGATTTTTCCAAGGATGGATGGATAGATGACTTGATGGATAAACAGATAAACCTTTATGATTTATAGATTGATTAATCGCTTGATTGATTGATTGATATATTGATATATTGATTGATTGATTGATTGATTGTCAGACAGGTGACGAAAACAAAACTTGATCATCTTAAAACGATTAAGATTCTTATACACTATAATTTTTCTTCACTTCATATACCAGTGTTACACATGTTATTCTTTAAAAAGAAAACCTTCCACTTTATTGATAGTCATCTTTTTACAATGGTTACTCGTAGACGAATTTGTATTTAGATTAATTATTTGGCCTTGTATGATACCACTATTCCTTTAGAAAATCTATTTTAAAATGGAGCTCAACTGATGAAGTTTAATTGATGGAAACTTGGACATCATAACTTTGGTATTATGCTTATGATAATTCTTGACCAAATTTTTAAGTGGTCGCAATGGAAATTTTTTATGAGATTAAGGAATTCTCCAGTATTTTAATGGCCTTTACTTGTTTACAGGTTTTCAATTATTTTATTTTCTTAAGCTACTTATGATAAACCAACTTCAAAGTTAGTAGCTTGAATGTGCCATTAGGCGATGATACAAAGGAATAAGTCGGACCATCTACAGGTTAAATCAAATACACAAATGTAAAAACTGAATTAAAAAAAAAACATTTTCAACAGTTTCGGTTAGACCAAATTAATAATATCCGTGTAAAAAAGTATAAAATGTATTGGAATAAACGTATGCACACACACACACACACACACACACACACACACACACACACACACACACACACACACACACACACTATCGTTCTTCTCAGGGGCATTGAATTATGTATATATTTGGAAGACGGCAAAGTACACAATTCCCTACAACAAACACGATATTTATAACCTCAAGTATTTAATAACATCCGCCGTCGGTAGAGATTTCCCAGAGCTAGTATCTTTGTGGTAAAGAGTATGACGTTGGATGAACAGTAATATATTTGGTCATACTATCTACATCATGTTGGCATCGTCTTAATTCATAAATGTTCTTTTGCGAAACGTGGGTTCATATGGTTCTCTTCATTTTACCATTGTATTGTAAAAACAAAATAAAAAAGTAAAGCCGAAAACTTAATATTTTATGCATTTTATACACTTTGGAAAATCGGTAAAATAGACCTCTAGATAAACAGAAATAAGATATCATAGAGGGGTAAACTCCCTGGTGGTAAAGCATAATATTGGCAGAGTACAGAACAAAGAGGAGTGTATTTCGATATGACGCACCTACTTTTGAAAATGACTTAATAATAATTGCAGCATATTCATACCAATGCATATGGCATGTACATGCGGATCATTAGAGTCGAAGCTCCATAAGGCAATAACTATGGTATTATGTTAGCTGTATAATATCAAAGAAATTATTATAACTAAAGATTCAAATCAAACATTGTAAATATGACTAATTCAGATTTACGTTTTGAACCAGGAAAAGTATCTGGTGTAATAAATATACATCATGTAGGGTGTGATTTGTCTCAAATAGAATATTTCTGAATTTTCTCAGAGTGACATGCAAAAATAAAATGTCATACAAGGCAATTCGCATTTTAACAGATTTTTGCAGATATTTGGATAAAGCAACTATTTCAGATTTATTTCATGAAGCGTAGTTGACAGGCAAGGAAAAACATTCTGTCAATAAAATTTGAAGGCCGATAAACTATAGAATTTAACAAAATTTCCCTTGTTCATGTTAAAATTTGACCTTGACCTTGAATGCATTGGCAGATCGATCTATTGTTATCATAATGAATGTGAGGTATTTTCTGAATGTATATTGGTATATTGACTTTGACAACCACAAACGACTTTCCGATATTCGACCACATATCACACAAACCCGCACATGATATACGTGATGACAGGCGATAAATTGATTTACTGTTGTATGTTATCATATAAACTGTGCGTGATATAAATAGATTCAATATATCTATCTAACTTCGTAGACTTTTGATATCTTAAGTCTTAAGTCATATCATCAAAAGAAAATGATTGCATAATAACTTATACTGAAACGCCATGACACATTTTGTGTTGTTTATCTGTAGCGTTATATTTATAACACTACTGTTGATGGTTTGACACCCATGAAACTTACATAATATGTTTACCTTATCGAGTGTCCCAGTAACGTTATGTATAAGATATATGGTACTTTTTGTAGTTACTGCTTCACGAAAGGTCCACCGTCATTTCTTTTACAGTCATATACTTTAATTCTTTACTTTTATCTTTTGTTGTATCGAAAAGAAATTGATTACCAGTACACTGTTATTTTACACATATTTCCTTGTATGTAATCTTTGTCTTGATTTACATGTTTTATACCTGTCATTTGTAAAGCGTATCTGTCAATCAAACATTCAATTATCACTTTCACAACTGAATTTTTAATTAAGTGTTATGTTTTTGACGTCATCAACAATAAGTTCGTTTTGTTCCTCATTCGTATTAAGACCTTGATTTTTTAAACTCTAATTTGTATATACATCAATTTCTCCCATCAAATTATAAGAGAACGCAATTTATTAGTTTTTTATTAACCGAAAACATTTAGGTCTAGTTCTTTACCGAAACAATGTTTTGTTTGTTGTAAACATTGGTGTATTAAAAATAGTTCATCTATTTTCAGTAGAACAATGTAGATTACTATCGATAAATATTTTAATTTTCAAAAAGTCCTTTTCGACGCGCATTGTTTCCAAATATAGTAATCCTGCCGACGTAATTCTAACAAACGTTTCCGGTGTACTTAAGATATACATAAAGGTATTGTTAAACCCTAGACTGGATCGAAATTAATGTTTCCGAGTAGAAAAATCAAATGCACTACAACCAATAATTATAATCTATATATATATATATATATATATATATATATATATATATATATAATATATATATATATATATATATCATTTTCATCATTCTTCTTCTTCTTCTTCTTCTTTTTCTTCTTCTTCTTCTACTTATTATTATTATTATTATTATTATTATTATTATTATTATTATTATTATTATTATTATTATTTCCCTCTTTGCGTTCGTCCGAATATAAAAGAATTAAATAATGAAAGAAAAAAAAATATTTTGAATGCCGCTCGTTAACACTTTAGTATATTTCTTAAATACTTTTTCTTCGTCATCATACACAGAGACATGTTCTAGACAGGTAATATAAAATACACGGTACAAATACTCGCTATATCGTTTTATAATGCATCTGCAATATAACTGTGTCTAAACGTTCTAAGATATAATTCAAACGATCTTTGTGCGACACCCTTCACTGAAACACTGCTCACTAATCCCCTTATGTTTATAATCAAAACGTTCTATCACATTATGAAACTTATACCTTTATCTTAATATCTTTATATAAAAATGTTTGTATAATTCGCAGGTTCTAACAAGCGATCTTAGAGTGATGCACTATCCCACGACCTCTCATTACATACAGTGGTGGTTATACTGGACAACTACTTGTCACTCAGAATTGTAACTTTGAACATCTTCAACACATACACAACACATAATAGTAATTATTATTATCCATAGAGAATAGTTTATGTTTTAGGAGATGTCACCAGCCAACAAAATGAAGTCCAACAAATATTGACCTGCAATATCGAATAATTCCAATTCTGTTCAGGTTCTGTCACACGTGTTAAGGTTACCTAGGAGAAAAAAACCAGTCACTCTTTCTTGTTCATCTTATATGTAGGCCAAGCCCGGAAATAAAATTTTGTTTGACCCGGAAGCGGAATACCTCTGGTTCGATACCCAAAATAGTCATACCAGAGACTTTTAAAATGGTAGTGACTGTTGCGGCCTAATACAAGATTATATATTACGCCCTGGTATTATATCACCTAGGGCAAGGCACGTAAAATAGCTGGAACCCTCACTGCATTGATGTCAAATCATAGCACAGGCAAAAATCTGTGGCACTTCGCCTAAGGCGAGGCACATAAAATAACTGGAACCCTCACTTCATTGATGTCAAATCATACCACTGACAAAAATGTGTGGCACTTCACCAAAGGCGAGGCACCTAAAATAACTGGAACTCTCACTGCATTGATGTCAAACCATAGCACAGGCAAAAATGTGTGGCACTTCAGTGACGATGTGATCATCAAACACTTGAACGCTTGTCGTCTTCTTGTTTTGAGATCAGTCAATATTCTATTCTGAATGTCTGTTGGTCCTTTTATATTCATATCTATAAAAAACAATCCGGATTGTATTGAAACTCGATGATAATACTATATTGCCTTCTAACATTATCATAATATTATATTTTTTATGTAGATTGGAGTTCAAAAATCAAATTTCGATGCAAACACTTTTGATAAACACGAGTGTCAGTACGTCTGAACTAATTGTAAAATAGGAAAGAATAAATCAAAGACTGACACAGTCTGTCAACAAACACGTGTTTTGTCTCGCAGATTCACAGTCGTTATTATAAATTAATTGATGCAGGTCTATAGCCTGGCGATACTGTATACCTGTAAAATTTCGCCCTTGGTTATTTTCGCCTTATACTAAAAAAAACATACTCACCCCATTTTTAATCACCATAGTCATAAATATCCATGCTTCAATTATTAAGCTCCAAAATTCCGTTTTTAATTTTAATTTGCACTCTCATCTCAGAATGGCAATGGCAAAAATTAAACGTCAGCCAAAATTGTTATGCATACCGTAAACATAATCCCCCTGTTTATTCATCTTGAAACGAGGGAATATTAAACAGTAGATTTTTAAAGTTTACTTTAATCCTAAATAATATAAAAAAATCTCAGATACCAAAGTATAAATCAATAGAATGTCCAGGACATAGATACAAATCCGGTAAAAATGGACAGACACGGACCTCTGTAAACCAAGAGGTGGGATCAGGTGCCATGGAGGAGTAAGTATCCCCTGTCGACCGGTCACACCCGCCATGAGTCCAAGTTCAAGTCCAATGAAATACGTGAGGAGTGAATCCTCGCCACAATTGGTACAGACGTCTCAACAACCGCCAACGAAAAGGCAACTCAACAACATTTCACTTAGTGAAACAGAGTAATCGCAAATAAGACTACTATACCGACCATAAAATTTTCGGAACGTTGACATTAAACGCGGTTTTCGATATCCCTGTGTCAATAATTTGTCAGTGAGTAGTTTACCTCTGTATATGAAATCTTCATATGTTGTACACGCCCTGGCATATCGGATCATTTGTGAAATATAAACTCCAAATGCGGGTGACTGAGGGATATTACTACTTAAATGTGGAAAATTTACGATGGGAAAGCCGAAATCGTCGCGTTTGTCATATAGCTTAGTTTCTCGTCTGTGTCTATATTAAGTAAAATGTCTAAGTATGAAGCGTGTCTGCTTGATTCTGTTGTATCTTTAATTTCTAGTTCGCTGGGATATATCACATTGACATATGTATGAAAATTGTCATTATTAATTGACAAAACGTCGTTGATATATCTAAATGTCAAATTAAAGGACACTGCTAACTTTTTCTTCTTTTGATTCAGCAGTTTCTGAATGAAGTCTGCTTCGTATGAATAAAGGAACAGGTCAACCAATAAAGAGGCACAATTCGTTCCAATAGGAATGCCGACAGTTTGTTTCAAGATAAATAAAGTGCAAGTATCAAAAAAAAACTAAAATTCCTTTTGATAAAAAGAATAAAATTAAACTTGTCCCTTAAACTGAGTTAATGAAAATATCGATACAATATAGCCACGTTCTAATTCCATTCCACTTAAATTGGGATATTAATTTCTGTTTGACTTCTGTGTCGCGTGCATATTATCCATTAAATTCATAGATATCCAAGTTAGTTAAAGAAGGCGTTTATTTATGACTACAGTGTAATCCATTACCTTATCGATTGCATCAAGGTTAAAATATAATATATAGAAATATGTTTTCACATCTATTTCATAGATTAAATTCAAACTTTAATAGCGCTTCAAAGAATTTGAATCATGAAACGTATGGAATAACATTATAAAAATTAATTTATTGGACATTTGATTGGCAGTAGCTATAAGGAACGTGTGTGTCCGTAATGACTTGGCGATATTTCGTGTTCGGTTCGTGTTCCACTAATTAACCTACATGTATTTAAATATTTTCTATCTTCATATAAATTAGTAAATAAGAAATCAAATGTGAAATAAATTCAATTTTAAAATTAATGCATGTCCTTATTAAAATGGCGCAATACCTTATATACTTACTTTAAAATTAAGTGTCACCATAATAGAGAAACTGATATGTATTCAATATTACTAGTATATTCATTATTGGTTTCCAGTTTTTATTTTAAGTATTTAACTTTTTAAGTCTAAATATAAATGATATCGATGTTTTTAATTGTATAATCTGCCATATTCACAGTATTCGTATTTACTTATAATTCACTATTTAGACCTTCTTGAGCTTTTTAGAATTACTCAGATAAATACATGCGAGCTTTACAAGTGCAATATCTCTCGTACGTTTTTCATATGTGGTCATTGCCTAAAGAACACCAGTTTTGATAATAGATTCCCGTCATGTCACTATGTGTCACTCAACAATGTGCATCTGATTTCACAACAAAAAACTAATGCAAAAGGGATCTAAATGATTATTTGTGCTGTATTCAGGTATCCAAGTCACGTGTTAACAATCTTTTTACTGTCTCGAAACGGGATGGCTATTTTTAATTTTTTATTGCAAATTAAATGGACATCTAAGGCTTACCAAAGTAAAATATTGATACATTTTATCATTTATTTCGTCTCGACCGTTGACCTTTACAATGACAATGTAATATAGATTAAGGTGTTATAGAACCACAATCCTATGTTCTGACAACATTAAGTTGAAATGCATGTTCTCCTTTTGACAGTCGAATGAAGGATTGTTTACTTTAATTTCAAAGGCACCATATTTGAATTGAATTCAAGTTAATTTCAAAATCACAAAATTGACTCGAACTAAATCGATACGGTATCGTTCCACTGGCTCCCATTTCTGTATCTGTGCTTTATTTTGATTTATTTATACAAATCGCTCGCTTTGTGATCCGTTGTCATTGATATACGTTTAATGTTGTAGTGATATTTGTGCGTTATAAATATATCTTTTTCCACTGTATGTTTCTTCTGATTCATTGGCATTTACATAGAATTATACCATTCACCTATCTCTATATCTACAATCCAGTTCTTATGTTCGGATCCCTAAACATAGGAACCAAAAACATACATTTTTATAATGCGGCTGAGTGCTTAAAGCGTCATGCAAGGGAGCCATGCGGTTGGTAATATAGGTCGTGAGTTCAAACCCAAGCCGGGGGCATGGTGCCTTTTTATTTCTGGATTTGTGCTTAATATCGATATATAATTTTCACGATTAGCTAAAGATAAGTAAAATGTTAATTCTCAAATAATGTTGTCATGCTGCCAGACCTTGTTTTATGAATACTGTATATTGTTTCAAAATATTAATATGAAATGTGACCAATTTGTCATTCATATCTCTTTGATGGTTTCCCGGTTTCCCGGCAACAACAAACAAACCTATTACCAAAACATCACCTTGTTGTCTACCTATTTGTTCCAAATTGTTTCAAATTGTTCGTTGATTTAGAACAACTTTTCCGAGCAATCGTTCTTTGGATAATGTTGTACACAGAACAGCATATTAAAAAGCATATGCGTACACAATAGAATTGAAACGATGTTTCATTTTGAAAATAAAACATTTTCCTTGAATATAAGTTGACGCAAAATTCGGAAATATGTATACGATTCCTTTTGATTTCAATTGCTTTCATAATATAAAATTATGAACTTCAACTTTAATGACATCTTTGGAGAAGATATAACCCCACTATTAAATTCACTCTCATCATGAAACATGTCGCAAACAAGTCAAGGTCTTATCCGTAACGATCTGTCAAAATGTTTTAGAAATAAAAGAGTAAGTAAAGACACTATAGAAGAAGTCCGGAAGCTCAAAGCAATTGATGTGAAATTGACATCATGCCATAAGTTTTTATTACTATGTCTTACAGATATCATTCCTGTGACATGTATCATTCTCTCTGAAGCTGATAAATCAATCATATCCCGCCACCATATCTCCAACAAAGATATTTAACCCATCAGTACATATTCATTTACGATACGATGGGTCTATTATTTCCGTAAACAAACTTGAAAATTTATGTCAAGGGTGTCATATGCAAATACTATCATACAAATTACAACTAAATAAGATGTTTGTATCATCTAACTTATACATTAAGTCAAACAGTAATATAATTAGAGGTTAACGTTTTATCATATTTATAGAATGTCATGTTAAATTTACGAGGAAGTAGGGAGCCTGCCTGGCTCAGCCGGTAGCGTGCTCGACTCTTCATCATGAGGTCGTGAGTTCGAGTCCAGCCGGTGGCAGGTTGGTTTCCTGTTTTTCGGATCAGACAGTAAAAACCGAGGTCCCGTGTCACAGTGAGTGTTGTCACGTTAAAGAACCCTCACTGCTCAATGACGATAAGTACGAACTTACGGCAATTAAATTGGTTAAGACTGCAGTGTAACATGCATATGATATGATACTGTTAACACTTTCGCCCTAATTATCTAAATGGATGCTTTATTCTACTGTTTCCACCACTTCAATTTGGTATGTCGGGGTGAAGTTTTTCAGATAACCATACTTGATCACATCGGGGGCTAGCTTTATGAATTTAAACATTTAATGATTGTTCATGTATCATTCGAATTTCAAATGCTAAATGTTGAATATTTCCCCCATACTTTCATTTCATCCATTCATCATTTAAGTAACGCATTATGAGTGACAACTTTGATACATAATAATCAAAATATTATTATTTAGATGATGTACGTATAAAAAAACATTCTTTATTGACATGACATGATATGATATGTATGTCTTCTGGTGTTTTATTTTATTATTTTTTTTAATTTTTATTTTTTTTTGTAAATTTGACGTTTGTACACATTTGACCTCCACCAAACTAATAAAGGCTATGATGGTTTGACATTTTAAAGAAAAAAATTGAAAATAAAACAATTGTTTTCAAATTTGAATTATGATGTGATACTGGAAAAATGTCTTTGTTGATTGTTGTATAAGCGTATGTTTTACCCATTGAACTAATCAATGCAAGTTAAATATGTGGTACGGTGAAAATCAATCAGTAATATCTTTCCATTATAATGATAAATGACTTTAGAGTGCGTCAATAAGTCAATACCTCATGTTTTCAGTAATGCATCACCCTGCAAGGAACTATATACATATCCACACCAATTATGTATGCAATTTACGATCCAGCCTCCAGGAAAGTCACGCGGGCATGACTCTTCAACTCCAGAGGAACTCTTTGCTGGATTATCAAACATGTGCTTTCTGCATACGGAAGATAATACATTAATATCAAACTTTATTTTAGAAAGGTTAAAATTTTAAGTTAAAGAACCTTAGTAACTGAGTCAATCCGAATATACTAAATGAGGAATGAATCCTCGTGACAATCGGTATTAACGAATCAATGATTTTGACAATACATTTGAGATTATTCTTTGTCTTTGCATAACACCATTGTCTGATTTTGGATTTATTTTCTACATCTATTATACATTCTAGCTGACACGATGAGGTATATGTGACAGAAATCAATATCTTAAGCATCTTTTTTTTTCTTAATGCCTTTTGGTCAAAACGACAAGCTTTATCTTTAGGATAGTATCAACTACTATGTAATTTAAGAAGAGGCATGGAAAGGAACATTTTTAAAATTGCAACCATTTTCAGTTTTAATCCAAGAATTAAATGGATATGTAATTATATAGTTATTACCGATATCCCTTAGACGTTGTATTCTAAACTGGATAGTCATTGGCCCTGTGAACTTAAAAAAAAAGGTTACGAATATTCTACCTGATCCCACCTCTTGGTTTCCAGAGGTCCGTGTTTGTCCATTTTCACCGGATTTATATCTATGTCCTTGACATTCTATTGATTTATACTTTGGTATCTGAAATTTGTTATATATACAAAGGTGTTAAATCTTCACTTTCACCTTATTCTGACAAACCATCAGTCTATCCGAGCTGTCAAGGATATTTAGTAAACTTTGTTATCAAACGCAGCTATACCGTCACGTCTAGCCGATAACAGTCGTGTGGATTCTAAGAGTATTTTCTAAGAGTCATTCTTGTAAATGAAAGTATATATGGTTTAAACATTATCAATGGTCTGGATTACAAATTATTTATCCCTACATTTCATATTTTGAATTGAACACAACGTCTTCTTCCCCTACACACACGCCACGCTCATGCGCACTCAAGACTGAATAATGGGTCGAGTAAATCTTATAAACTGAGATACTCGTAGATATTATAAACAATAAACCCCAGCAGCACTGTACCGACATCTATGTTAAGAAGCGGAGACAATAACAACAATAAAACTGAAATCACAATGTATAAATCTTCAAAATGTCCAGGATAAGAATTTAAATATAAAAAATCTCAGATACCAACAACGTAACCTTAAAGCGACTCGCCAATAAACTACATACACATGGTTACGTTGTTGAACGCTTGAAATCGTCGTTTAAGAAGTTTTATGGTCGATACAGGGGTCTTGCTAAACATTATTAAGTCCCCCTCTCAACAATATTAGATAGTATTCCGGAGTGACTCCCTTTTGCCAATCGTGCTTTTCACCGAACTTGACTTCTTCACCAAACTTGACCTTTTCACCGAATTTGACCCGTTCTTCGTGCTAGAAAGGTTTCCATGGAACATTTGCGACGAATGTTGCATGCCAGCAGAGGATGTTGACTCCTTTCGAACACCTCGTCCTATCCCGTTTGGGATTCGCATTTGTTCTTCATGTGAGATCATTGCACATCTAATTCGTCGTACTCTAATGGACTTGAGGTTCGATTATTAATTGGTACTTCTTCATTTTTATTTCTGTATATGAAATGTACATATGTTGAACATGCCCTGGTATATCGGATGATTTGTAAGTCAAAACACCAATTGCAGGTGATTACGGAATATTACGAACGAAGAGTTCATATGTTGAACACACCCTGGCATAGTAAGTGGGAATTCAAAGGCATTTGGAAAAGCTCAAAATGAGGCACAAGTTTCATGTGGGAGTGACTGTCTTCTGTTGCAGAGTAGCCAAAAGCAACTTATTGTAAATGTATTAATTCTTATTACAATATGTGTTTGTATGAAATGAAAATGAAAACAATTCTTAAAATATTTCATATGGTGCGGTATATATATATACCAGAAACGGTGTAAATCAGATGTGGATACTTAAAACTTCTAAATAGCTTTTAGAAAATTTGAAGGCACACAATTTTTCTCGAATTCACAGTATCAAAATTTATGACTTCTCTACTCTTTACACTACTCTTTACACTACTAAAATTAAAAGAAAGACTTTTCAGCATCATAGACATCTGCTTTTTCACTAAAGGTGGTACCCGAAAGTTTAAATATCTAGTGATTGGCTATCAGGATACTTATTTCGTCCAACACCACTCTGATTCTACACACAGATATACTGAAGTTGATATAAAAACATGCTAAAATTTCTAATAGACAATATATTTGTAATGTTCGGAGACGTGGTCTTTCAACAAACTGTCGTCTTTCCTATGGGCACTAATTGTGCTCCTTTATTGGCCGACCTGTTCCTTTATTCATACGAAGCAGACTTCATTAAGAAACTGCTGAATCAAAAGAAGAAAAAGTTAGCGGTGTCCTTTAATTTGACATTTAGATATATCGACGACGTTTTGTCAATTAATAATGACAATTTTCATACACATGTCAATATATCCCAGCGAACTAGAAATTAAAGATACAACAGAATCAAGCACACACGCTTTATACTTAGACATTTTACTTAATATAAACACAGACGGGAAATTAGCAACTAAGTTATACGATAAACGCGACGATTTCGGCTTTCCCATCGTAAATTTTCCACATTTAAGTAGTCATATCCCTCAGTCACCCGCGAGTTTATATTTCACAAATGATCCGATATGCCAGGGCGTGTACAACATATGAAGATTTCATATACAGAGGTAAACTACTCACTGACAAATTATTGACACAGGGATATCCAAAACCGCGTTTAATGTCAACGTTCCGCAAATTTTATGGTCGGTATAATAGTCATGTTTGCGATTACTCTGTTTCACCAATTGAAATGTTGAGTTGCCTATTCGTGGGCGGTTGTTGAGACGTCTGTACCAATTGTGACATTGTTTGTCCATTTTAACCGGAGTTGTATCTATGTCCTGGACATTCTATTGATTTATACTTTGGTATCTGTTTTTTTTATATTGTATATATCTCTTAGAAGACTCACACAAAATAATGCAAATCATCATACAAGTTTTTTAATATTGTAGTGTGTGTGTGTGTGTGTGTGTGTGTGTGTGTGTGTGTGTGTGTGTGTGTGTGTGTGTGTGTGTACAAGATTGCAAGTACCACTGGTTCATTTTTAGAGAAAACTGACAAATGGATATAATTTAGGCCCAGAACAAAGAAAATATACCTGTTTATCACACACTGTGTCCTAAAAAATAATGCTGGACAATGACATTGGCTGTGTTAAGTGTCAGTAATCCTTAATATGTAAAAGCGAATGCCTTGTCATTATTTCAACCCAAGAAAAGAGTAGGAAAGGGCGTTAGATAAATGATAACAATAGTTCAATGATCTGAGCGTTGAAGTCTTTTGATCTGAGCGTTGAAGTCTTTTGATTTGATTTTTCAATAAGCGTTTATAAAAGCTTGAGCAACAAAAAACTATAATTTGATAATTGAGGCATCAAGAGAGAAACTGTTGAGACATATAAACATATCTATTCGCTTTCTATAGTCTCGTAATATCAATGTAAAATATGTTGGTACCATAATCAAATGATTCAATAATGAATTGTGAATTGATTGGTTGCCAATATACAGAAATATGATATGAATTTAAAATTATTTGGTTAGGACATTTTTAAATGATAATCGACACCATCTGATAAAGATACATGTGAGGTAAAACAACATTTAAATTCCAATGCAAATACTATAGATATATATTGTATTCCTGGGAATTTCCGCCCTGGCTAGTTTTGCCTTTACGACAAATTTAGTTCGTCTTAATTTCGCCTTAAATCACCATAAATTTATGAATTTATGAATCGTTTGTGTCTCTGTGCTTCCATTATGAAGCTTAAAAAAATCCTTTTCATTGTAAATATGCCCTAATATCTAAGAGTGAAAATGGAGAAAATTAAACGAGAGCGAAACATTTCAGATATATATTTGTGTTTTAATTACCGCAAGATCTATTCGTTCATCGATATGTATTCTTTTCTATTTCTGTATATCTTATTACGGACCAGAATGGTGAATATTATAAATGAACTGCCAACAGATGCAATTGACAGGTGAGTTTTCATCCGTACATATATCCATAAAATGACAATAGTTAAATACAGTTTTGTCTATACGGTATATATATATATATATATATATATATATATATATATATATATATATATATATATATATATATATATATATATATATATATATATATATATATATATATATATATATATATATATATATATATTACTCCCGATCTAAACATTGAATTGCGCTTGTAGAGTACATAAACATCTATAAATGGATAATTTTATGAGTTGCTAAAATATCTACAGGTTTCCAAATCATAAAAGTATGATATACATATATCACATAGACGTAATAATTTGACATGTGTGATATATGATATAAACATTTGTGATTCTGTGATTTAAAAGAAAATACGTAAATGAGCGACAAGTCAACATTTTTATATGCGTTTCTATACAGAAATAGTCTTGTAGATTGTAGAGTTAATTTTAACCTTGATATGTTTTGATTATCAAATTTAAATTCTAAAGCAATGGGTGATATTATTTCAGTAAATATATAAATTCATTGAAAGACAAAATATAGCAAATGTGACATTTTGTGTATTTCCGTGTGTTTTGACCATTACTTTCATTTTTTGTATCATCTTTTTCACAAAATCCTATACCCAACCCACACGCAAGTGTATATAATTACAAAAAAATATTATTTGTCGACTTTTTCATTCCGAACATCAAATTATTTATAGGTTTTTTCTATGTTGATTATTTCTTCTAATGTTTGTCTCTCAGCAGATACTTAAATAAAATGAAAGAAAATATTTGACTATGGACTCATGGCACCTGCTCCCTATCTCTGATTTTCATGAGGTTTGTGTTTGTCTAATGTTCACCAGATTTGTATATTGTCACCTGAAATTCATAACGATTAATGCATTATTATATCTATCGTGAGTTGAGTTACAAATTAAAAGTATGCCAAATATTGTCTAGTGATCTGCGCATGTCTTTCCACAGTACATTTTACTGACCTTGAGTATAATGTGAAATCCGTCAGTGTTCCTGCTGCTTCGATTACTAAAGGTAAGAAAATAAACGAAGAACATGACCAAACTGTCATTCTTCTTGCCAGCAGAAATGCGAGTTAATATAACACTGGTCAAAAGTTTCAAAACAAGTTCCGACTGGGAAAGCAATTTTCTTTGAATTCAAACAAAAATATTTAAGTAAAAATGTATGAAGAAAGATATAGTTATGATTAATTTTGATCTAAATTTTAAAAAGCAGACCATATCAGATTTTATCAATTTTCAATAAATGGATATCCTCTTGAGTCGGAGCGTAAAACTGATGTCAATTATGACGTCAGACAAACAAATAAGTAACTTTCTACTCCAAACAAAACCTGGATTATGGACAAGAGATGTATAACTTGAAGTATTTCCATCATATGTTCATCATGTCCTTCCTTCAAAGAAATTCATTGTCTATCTGAAACCGCACCAATATTTATACTTTTCTTTTTATAGAATAGTCATACTACCGTTTTCGTCAGACACATGATATACATATTTATAAGCATTACTATCCAACGCACCATCACGTGCGTGCTTATTTTAACATAATCTGATTAACCGGATTTTAGGAACAAAATCGGAATCGCTCTATTAACTTGTTTACGTTCTTAAAAAGATACAATTCATATGAGTTCCTACATTTTGACTTTTGCTTGATGGACTTAAGTAAAAACGTTTGAGCAGTATTGGTAATAAATCAAAAGAGCATGTCATTCAAATATGCCAAACGAACAGTAAGGAATTATGATATATATTTTGCCTTAGAGTTTAGTTATCTTTTGAATGGTAATTTCACCGCCTGTGACAGATAATATCGATAAACATTTCACATATTGATATAACTATTTATTGTTGACATGATTTGAATGTACAAAGTGCATATGGGTTGATCCAAGGATAAGAAGTAGTAGTAGTATTAGTAGTATAGTTAGAATTTGTCACTTATATTGAGATATAATGGAAGTAGTAGTAGTAGTAGTAGTAGTAGTAGTAGTAGTAGTTGTTGTTTTTTTTTTTTTCTTGTTGCGATGATGATGATGATGATAATGATGATGATGGTGGTGGTGGTGGTGGTGGTGGTGGTGGTGGTAGTAGTAGTTACTGTAGTAGTAGTTGGTGTATCAATGATTAGTTCGATAGTTATACGAATAGTGAAGGCTGATATGGTAGTGTCGGATACAAATGTATTTCATGCACATTCTGTACTTTTCGAAGAATTTAGAGATGAAATGTTTCAATTAGTAATTACCTACGTAAAGCGAATTCGAAGTAGCGATTATTTTCTTTTTTCTCAATCCTTGATTAAGTTGATAGTTTTATAGTTACACCGTTAAATCACGTGTTCATCAATTTTGAAACACGCATATAGATGACTTCGTATGGAAACAGTTCATCCATGCCTTGTTCACATACCATGAAACATAAATGTGAAAACGTGAAATGTTAATCAATATTTAAATTACGAATTGATTTATCATCATTTTACGTCCGTCAGTTAATTTTTCATTTATATTGAGTTTTCGCATTTTACAGGTGATATACCAACGTATTTTACCTGCATTGTAAATGTAACACAATGGCCACTTTAACCTTTGATTTAAATTTTACCAGAAAATCCGTAACGTTCACTTTCTATGCCAAGTGCATATCTTGTTTTAGAACTCTAAGGTGGGGTTAAATCTAGGATTTTGGCGAGGACCCCCAAGCTGCTATACGAGCGACTGTGATACTAGCGACTGCGATACGAGCAACTACGAGTGATTTATCAATCATGTGTCTTGATATTTTGCATATTAGCTGAAACGTCACGGAATAAGACAGCTATCATAAAACTGTTATATTGTTATATTTTATTTGCAGAATGATTGCATATATAAATACATATACGGTAAAATTTTCATCATTACCATCGGAATATGCTTACTACAATTATATATATATATATATATATATATATATATATATATATATATATATATATATATATATATATATATATATATATATATATATATAAAATATGCAGGGCAAAGAATTTAACACTTTGAGTTATAATGAAAAAAAGTAAGCAGAGATCATCCGATGAGAATTTGGATCGCCAAATAGTGCAGACAATATGGAATTTATCGAAATTTTCTGATACTGCTATTCGTCTAATAATTAGGCAATAGTGATGAATGGTAGTTGTCGATTGTGTTGTCACTCAAAATATCTAGAGCACAAAACGTATCAAAACAGAGTGGGGTTTTTCCAAGGTTATGAGTGCAGTTCTATACTATATCATTTTCTCTAACAGTTTTACTTGAGGAAATAGACACAAATTGATTTGTATGAAAATAAATCGTGTAATCTCCCTATTATTCGTTCATTCTACTATATCTTGTAGTCTCCCTGTTGTTCGTTCATTCTACCACATCATGTAGTCTCCCTATTGTTCGTTCATTCTACTACATCTTGTTTCCTCCATATTGTTCGTTCATTCTATCACATCTTGTTGTCTCCCTATTGTTCGTTCATTCTACCACATCTTGTAGTCTCCCTATTGTTCGTTCATTCTACCACATCTTGTAGTCTACCTATTGGCCATTCATTCTACCACATCTTGTTGTCTCCCTATTGTTCGTTCATTCTACTACATCATGTAGTCTCCCTATAGTTCGTTCATTCTACCACATCTTGTAGTCTCCCTATTGTTCGTTCATTCTACCACATCTTGTAGTCTCCCTATTGTTCGTTCATTCTACCACATCTTGTAGTCTCCCTATTCTTCGTTCATTCTACCACATCTTGTTGCCTCCATATTGTTCGTTCATTCTACTACATCATGTAGTCTCCCTATTGTTCGTTCATTCTACCACATCATGTAGTCTAGCTATTATTCATTAATTCTACTACATTTGAGCGAATACATTCGAAATATAAATGAAAGATGAAAATAAGTGCGATGCATAAGCGAATATGTAATTTAATTTTATTATACTTAATAAATATTATCATTTAGTAGTTGTTGTTGTAGTAGTAGTAGTAGTAGTAGTAGTAGTAGTAGTAGTAGTAGTAGTAGTAGTAGTAGTAGTAGTAGTAGAAGTAGTAGTAGTAGTAGTAGTAGTAATAGTAGAAGTAGTAGTAATATCAGCAGTGGTAATAGTAGTAATTATAATAGCTATAGTGGTTATGACGGACGTAGTGGTTGAGATGTTGATGGCGATACTATGAAATATATAATGATAAAATTGATCAAAACGTGTTTCTTTTGTATATTGTAAATAGAGCCATAAATATCATAAAATATTGAATTAAAAAACAAGGTATATTCACCAAGATAAATTCAGTGCGTAACATCAGAATTCATACTATCTTATGTTTCAGTGACGGTTAAAATAATGTGGCACAGAAAGAAAACGAGAATTATTTTGCATGTACAAGCGTTTGTAAATGATTTGAATAAACTGTAGACTGTTAACATAATTGATTTCATTTGTCCGCCATTGAACACTTTAAAAGACTACTCTTTGTAATAATATCCAGATAAAGAAACAGTTTCACAGTTTTTCAGCGATGTGCTAAGATTCATCTAACGCATGACTGTGCATGTATTGGCATTGAACGTGTTGACTGCGCACGAGCATGTGCACTTACAGTTAAATTACGTATTAATGGCCTTCATATCTATCTATAGCTTGGACAATGCTAATTACTTTATTATCATAACATGGCATATATCAAAACATAAATATCTTTCTATCATAAAAGTAAAAATACCGTATTTTGTTGAAATGGTTGTCAGTTTGCTTGTCAATCGGCTAATGTAATAGTTGATCTGAACCACTTCAAATGTAAAAGTCACACATCAAAGAATAAAAGAAATGTAATAGAGCAATACGTCAAAATATATATCAATCTATGCGTAAATTGTACAAACATTTCAAGAAACGAAATAATTTTTTATGGTATTGCATCTACTAACACCACTCAGGTGAATCATTTTATTGTAAAATTTGATGTAGGTGGTATTTATTGCATAAAATGTTAAACTCCAGAGCTATGTTAAAGTGACATAGACGAGTAAGCATCCCCTGTAGACCGGTCACACATTCCGTGAGTCTACAGTTAAATCCATATAAATACAGATAAGGAATAAATCTTTGTTACAATCGGTCTTTTGTTTTTGTTGTTTTTTTTAATGGTATTTAACGCCACAATCAACAGCAGCTTTTCTGTTTTATAGTGGTGACCAACGTTTAATGTTAGAGGAGAGAAACCGGTTACCTGGGATGAGACCACGGCCTTCCGCAAGTAAACCGACAAATTTTCTCACAAAAATCAGCTTAGGTTCCAGCGGGGCTTGAACTTGCGCTGACCAGACGTGAGCCACTTAATGGTTCAAAGCGTGATGCTCTTACCACTCAGCCACGGAGATCGCCGCGCAATCAGCATAAATGATTAACTACTCCCGAACAGTTAACTCAACATTTCAGTTAGTAAAACAATGTAGTATGGTCTATGATGTAAACCCATGTACAAAGTGTCAATCATTTTAACATTTGTGAACTTGATATAGTTTTCTTCTTGTCGTAGACTACGATATGTTAAAAGATCTTAAGTGATGCAGCTCTAGTTTCGATAACAAAGTTACTTGAAAAAAGAATTTGATAACAAATTAATGTGCAGAATTTTACCGGTTATTATATAAGATAATTAATGGGTGTTTTCATATTGGCCCTGACACATATGCCCAAGGTTTGTGGTAATGGTCAAGGGTTTTCTGTAATGGCCTGAGCAATATCGAGCTACATTACAGAATTCCGAGGTGATTATTACTGACCGAGAACATATCAGAGGGCAATCATTAAAGCGCCAATTTCTTAACATATATTAACCCTTTCAACCCTGCAGGCCACAATAGACTGGTCATGAACAATAGAAAGAGCATACCATTCAGATACTCAGGGGTGAAAGGGTTAACCAATCAAACAGACGAATATTTCATATGTCTATTTCGTTTTGTTTACAGATCAAATATCAGTCTGTATTACAATTTTCCATTTTCTGAAAGTCAGTCATAGTCTGTTGCAGGAATATGAAGTTGAGTTCTAATTATATATTCTAGCAGTTTCTGAGAACGATCCGCCAACTTCCTTTTTAAAACCAATAATGGTCCTGTAATAATATCCTCTGAACTCGTTGCACCACACATTTAAATTTAATTAAATTTAACCTACATTTAGCCAATTGGTTTAACATTGGTTAACTTCACGTTATATTCAACGACCTATTATGCAACTGGCTCCAGTTGCCTCAAATGGGCATTGTTTCGATTAAAGCTGAAATGGAAATTTTAATTTCAGTTTTCTAGGTTGGTTGATAAAAGTATGTGTATATATGAAAATTTATTAAAAATTTGATAAAAAAAAAACATATGAAATTCGGTAATTGAGAGTCTTTAATTACCAAAACACAATATAATTCAGTTCTTATCTGTTCGTCCGTTCGTTATTTCATTCGTGTATTTAATTTAATTATTTTAAGTTACAAACGACTTTGATATTTATTACACTTAGCTTCGTAATGATGACATACAACATATATATAATATATGGTGACATCTTTATAATCAAAGCATGTTTAAAACCTATATTCCGACACAATATACAGATTTGTTATCATTCTATCCGCACTAATTATATGACATTTTTGTGTATTTCATGCATTACCTATCAGTGTCATTCCGAGAACACGCGCTTTGATATAGATGAGAGTTATTAGCATGACTAATCAAACCAACAAAAATTGACCTTGAAAATAATTCCCGTCAGTCTACGGCATAACACCGCAATTTAATTTATGATTTTCACATATTCTTATTCCGTATTACTTATATTTATATATTTCTTCTAAAACCACAATAAACATAAACCACATTATACTGCAGAACTGTGGAAACGAGAATGTGACAAACCATTTGATGCTATAAATAAACTCCTTAAAGAGATAATAAAATGAGGAAATCATCAATTTTAGTGGCTGGAAAATTTATCAGTAAAAGTATTATTAATCTAATGACAGACAGACAGACGAAGGGACGGACGGACGGACGAAAAGATAGATAGATAGATAGATAGATAGATAGATAGATAGATAGATAGATAGACGAGCGAACGGACGGACGATGGGTGGATAGATAGATAGATAGATAGATAGATAGATAGATAGGTAGGTAGGTAGGTAGATAGGTAGGTAGGTAGGTAGGTAGACATATTGATACAGAGATAGATAAACAGACAGACAGACAGACAGACAGATAGATAGATAGATAGATAGATAGATAGATAGATAGACAGACAGACAGACAGATAGACAGACAGACAGACAAACATCTTAGATATTTTACCTTTTTCACCCCGTGCAACTAATTTATGAATGCAGTTTTTATGAAATTACAGTGCAATATTTTTTTTCAGTTTTAGTAATCCCCCATATAATCATTCGTTACATTAACATATTGAAAACAATAGAAACCATCTTGTGAAACTGTGTTAAAGACTACTTCGCGTATGTCGTTTACAGTGTAAACACAGTTTAAGTTTAATTACAAATGTTAGAAGAAAAAGGTCAGAATCATACTTTGGTATATTATTCTTTAACAGTGTTGATGGTACCTGGTACATAATTAAAATGAATACACTCATGGGCAAGTACGGATTATCCCTACTTATACGCACTCATGCCATGTCCCACAGAGTTCCATTGTTTTATGTTGACAAGACGACCAGTTGACCGGACTTTTCTGTGTGACCCCGAGGGAGTCCAGACAATTGAAAATTCGATATACTACATGTAAACCACAAGGCTTGTAAATTATTACTATTTCTACATATAGTGTAAACAATATGTTCATTACAATATATAGTGTTTTGAACATATACCACTGAACACCACATATCATTCAGGATTTTTTCTGTGAGGAAACATTTTTGTTAACTACTAGGATGTTGATAACCGTCACACATAATACCGGAAGTACACATGAGCCTGGTTTAAGGTCGTCTGTTTTCACCACGCGTATTTGCCTACAAGATGTTAAAATAGCTATGTTAGCTTGTCTATTAGAAATTCCAGCATCTTTTTATATCAACTTTAGCGTATTTATGTGTAGTATCAGTGTGGTGATGGACAAATTAGTATCATTATAACCAATGACTAAATGTTTAAATTTTCGGGTACCACTTCTGGTGAAAAAAAAAGTTGTCTGTGATGCTAAAAAGTCTCTATTTTAAATTTTCATGTGGAATTGTCGTGTAAAGTGTAGAAAAGTCGTATGTTTTGATACAGTGAATTTGAGAAAAATTGTTTGCCTTCAAATTTTTAAAAACTGTTTAGAATTATGAGAATCCACATCTGATTTAAACCGCTTCTGGAATAAGCAACTGTACAGTATTGCTAAAATTTCTGTTTAACAGCTGTGAGTATCTTGGTAAGGAGTAAAGATAAAGGTTTGATGAATCCTGCTATGTGCCTCTGCTTATATGGGGGTTTGCGAAGTTTAGGTGTAAATAAAAATATGGTAGCTCAAAATCAGTATCGGTTGTAGGTACACCAAAAGAGTATAATACGGACATTGAAGGATCTCGTCTTTTGAAACTGGGATATGTGTGTATGTAGGATTACCAGAATTCGTATTAAACCCTAGTTCTTCTGATAAACAATTATAGTAATGCGCCTTACAAATAAAAACTATATTAATTGAGGATTTGTCTGCTGGGACTAGTACATATTTGTCATGTAATATACCCATGATTGAAATTTAGATGACAAAAATACACGAATATTTGTAGTACTGTGCAATTTAAACGTTTGACAGTTGAAAATTTCACAGGGAAAGGTCAAATGAGAATATCTATTTTCTTTTGTTATGGAATGCTATACATTTTAACAAATGAAAATTCGAAGTAGAAATGGAATTTTACTTTTGAGTGCACACTTCATTACCTATATTTGTCTTTCAGGGTACTGTTTTGAGACAGATTTAATAAACATGAGAGAGGCATTGACATTGAGGCCTATAAAAATCTTTGTCATACCCAACTGTATGGAATGATTGTATTATCGATTGGTACTCCTTCAATTTTTCTTACTAAATCTATTTTCATTTACATGTGCGAGGGAGAATATATAACTCCATCATAGTTTTATTATTGTACAAATGAAGTTGTGTTTAAAACTTCTATGACGTATTTTAATGTACTTTTAGAACTAATTCATGAACACATTTGTAAATAACCCTTGACATGACGATGTAATGATGCAATGTCACTTATGTCGCAAACTTGATATGCGGGCATTGAATTCAAATCCGGCAAATCAACAGTTCAATATTAGAAGTTCATATATCGTTATCTGTTATCAATGATCAAATCACAAAATATAATCTGGTTATGTTGTACGTACCGAACTTTACACTTAAGAATGTTTTGTACACAGTAAAATATAAACATCATGCCAAATTTTGAAAAAAAAACAGAAAAAAATTGTTGAGGACATTAGTTTATGTCAACAGGAGTCCATCGGTTCAGCTCAAATAATGCAATGCGCATGATCTCTAAACTATGATCCTGTCTTCGGACTCTTAACAGAAAAAAACCTTGATCGATCTAAATTGGTAGACATGTAAGATTTATTGTAGATTGTATATATTCCTAATTAACATATGACATGCAAGTAAATACGCAATGAAACTAAGGGGTTATGAATCTGATAAATCTGCTTGTGTAATTCTTGGAAACCACATTGCTATACAGCTAAGCGAATTATCATACTTATTAATATAATTATTATAGAGATTAAATGTGGCAAGTATTTTTCTCTTATTTTGTATAACTTCCATTTAATATTGTTTTCGTGTTATGGATATTAAAGGTATGGGTGATTTGTGAAATCGGAGCATCAACGTGACAAATATCAAGTTTTACTTATGCATCTGTATATGTAATCTTGATAAGTATTACTATATTGACTGATATACATTTTTATCGGCTTACCATTTGATCTTAGAAACAGCAATAAATATGTTTTGTACAATCAATGTGGCTTGTAAGAACGGATTTATCACTTCACTTTAAACATAACCTTGACACTTCATATTTATTCAGTTTACTTGTAAATCATTAGGGAAGATATTGTCAGAAAGTAGCTGATATATCATTGTTAGGTCGTGTATAGTTTGATAGAGGTTACGCTCAGAGGTTCTTTTGCATTAGATACCTCAGTAAGGAGGAATGTTTTTCAGATAGTATTGAGATGAAATTATCTAGAATTCACGTACGTAATCATAAATGCTAATTAACCCTTTCAACCCTACACACCAAAATAGACTTGTCTTAAACAAAAGAAATGAGTATACCACACAGATATCCAGGGATATATGAAAGGGTTAAACTATCAACAATGGATTTTCAGTATTCCGGGGCGTGCAAGCTTGCAAACGCTATGCCATCTAACAATAGTCTTCTGTCCAATCGCAGTAGTAGTAAGAGTCATATTGTAACCACAACGCCTGTAAACTCTTTGTAGCGCAGGTCTGTGCCTGGTTGAAACAATGGTAAATTATTGTAAGATTAAGTTTACAGGTTTTATGCGTTTCTTTGATGGTTCTAAAATTAGTCAGCGCCTTTACAAAATAAAAACCTCAGATACCAAAGCATAAATCAATAGAATGTCCAGGACATAGATACAAATCCGGTAAAAATGGACTAACACGGACCTCTGGAAACCAAGAGGTGGGATCAGGTGCCATGGAGGAGTAAGCATCCCCTGTCGACCGGTCACACCCGCCGTGAGTCCACAGTCAAGTCCAATGAAACACGTGAGGAGTGTATCCTCGTCACAATTGGTACAGACGTCTCAACAACCGCCAACGAAAAGGCAACTCAACATTTCACTTAGTGAAACAGAGTAGTCGCAAACAAGACTATTATACCGACCATAAAATTTGCGGAACGTTGACATTAAACGCGGTTTTCGATATCCCTGTGTCAATAATTTGTCAGTGAGTAGTTTACCTCTGTATATGAAATCTTCATATGTTGTGCACGCCCTGGCATATCGGATCATTTGTGAAATATAAACTCCATATGCGGGTGACTGAGGGATATGACTACTTAAATGTGGAAAATTTACGATGGGAAAGCCGAAATCGTTGCGTTTATCGTATAGATTAGTTGCTAATTGCCCGTCTGTGTTTATATTAAGTAAAATGTCTAAGTATGAAGCGTGTGTGCTTGATTCTGTTGTATCTTTAATTTTTAGTTCGCTGGGATATATCGCATTGACATATGTATGAAAATTGTCATTATTAATTGACAAAACATCGTCGATATATCTAAATGTCAAATTAAAGGACACCGCTAACTTTTTCTGAATGAAGTCTGCTTCGTATGAATAAAGGAACCGGTCGGCCAATAAAGGAGCACAATTGGTTCCCATAGGAATGCCGACAGTTTGTTGAAAGACCACATCTCCGAACATTACAAATATATTGTCTATTAGAAATTCCAGCATGTTTTTAATATCAACTTCAGTATATTTATGTGTAGAATCAGAGTGGTGTTTGACGAAATAAGTATCCTGATAGCCAATCACTAGATATTTAAATTTTCGGGTACCACCTTTAGTGAAAAAGCAGTTGTGTATGATGCTGAAAAGTCTTTCTTTTAATTTTTTATGTGGAATAGTAGTGTAAAGAGTAGAGAAGTCATAAGTTTTGATACTGTGAATTCGAGAAAAATTGTAAAAATGTTTAACTGCACTTAATATCATAATGGCATATTCCCAAAGCAATTTTGTGGTTTTAAATAGGATTGCTTTTTCACCGATACCTGTTCAATAGCGGTTGTTGAGTCCTCTATACCAGCTGTGACGGGGTTTTGTCCCGCACTTATTTCATTTTAATTTGACTGTGGACTCACGGCGGGTGTGACCTGTCAACAGGGGATGCCTTGGCACATGATCCCACCTCTGGAGTTCCAGAGGTCCACGTTTGTCCAATATTCACCAGTTTTGTATATGTATCCTAGTATCAAAGTACATACAGAGATATTTTGTTCGTTTTTAATGAAAATCGGCAGGATGAATTCCAATCTTAATTCCAAGACATGACAATAACTATTGACATACTGCAGAGAAAACTTAATGTTATTAGTCACACAAATATTATAATATTTATAACCACTGCTGCTGGACCGTCAGTGTCCCTATAACTGGTATGTCGGTAGAAGCCGATTATTTTATACTACGGTAATATTTCGTTCAGATAACACCATTGGAATTCTAACCTTCTCAAAAACTAAGGTATTCAAAGTTTTACAGAGGGTACTTCTGAGACGGATTAGATTATACATATAGATTTACTATTTGACCCTGTATGATACCACTTTTTTCGAATATATATAATTTGGACTCAACTGATGAAGTCTTATTGACTGACATGATCGTCTTGAGCATTTGTTTTTGGCCATCTTTCTAAAACTTTTATTTTGTTAATAATATTCATTGTTTCATAATATAGATTCTCAAATTGTTTTTATTTGATGGACTGTTCTTAATTCAAGCAATTTTCCTTTAAATCTTGATTTCCTATTTGCTGCCAAATATTAACAGGTTATAAATTTGGGCTCATTACATCTTCTAATTTAGTTGTTTACTAAATATTCAAGCTGTAATTCTTAGTTACTATAATAAATAATAATGATGTAAATTCCATTTTTATGACGAATATTTCATTTAGCATTTATGATTTTTATATTTTTTTAGAGAACAATAGTTGAAGCTACTCCGGACAAAAAAGCAAAGAATGTGATACACGTGTGACCATGGATGCCAACCTATCTACGGCATCTAATTGCACTTCTCGATTTTCCGGATGTCTTTGTTTGTCCAATGTTTACCATGTCTTAAACTGTCTCCTGAAACAAAACACCTGATGTCTGATTTCTTATCGTACTCTTTCTACATTTGTAGAAGGAATAATGTCCCTTTATTACCTGTATATAGTTTTATATCTTCCAAATGATTTACTATGCCAAACATTTTAAACGTACGATCAGTTCATTTAAAAGAATAAACTATTTAGTGATGAATAATATTGGGATATGATAAATCGAAAGTGAAATTAACATTTTTACTTTTGTGGTTGATAAAATGACCTTATTTTGAAATAATTGTGTTTTGCTAACTGAAATTTTTGGTGAATTATTTAATGAAGTTCGGGGTTATTCAATTGTCGATATTGATTGTGACCAAGATTTCTGAATTCTTTTAATTTTACTTTTACTGTGGAATGTTAGGAGTGTGACCGGGCGATAAAGGTGCTTATTCCTCCACGGTACCTGATACCACACCTGGCTATTTAAGAGGTCCATATTTGTACACTTTTCACAAATTTGTTTATTATTTCCCGAACTTCTTCTGGTTTACAATTTGGTTTCTGTCATATTAAATAGGAAAACCACAGAATCAAAGAGCTACATGAAAAGTTAATGAAATCCAATCTTCATACCCGTATCAACATGTGGAAAATCCATAATAAAATAAGGGTCTAGTTTCATTTATAATCATTTGACCTTGTAGCAGTCTTATGTGGTTATCGAGTACAGGAACGCTTCCTGTTTCATTTCCCTGAGACAAAAGCTAATGATTTTTAAAATTGTTGAATTTGACGCATTTCAGAAAAACGTAAAATATAGCAAGGAAAAAATCTTTTCATCTGATTTTGAACAAAAACACATTTTTTCATTTTCTTTTACCTAAAGTTGGTCATTGGATGTGATAATTTTTATGAAAATGTAGATTGAAATACGAATTTTTTAATTGTTTATTGCCCTTTTAGTAATAGGCCATTAAATCCTACATGTTAACTGCTTTGATTTGTTTAAAATTTAGTTCTTAGAATGACAGTATGTGAATTGCACTTGTCTCACGTCATCACTCCATCAATTATACAATTTGTTTTTTGAGAAATGTTTAATCTATTTCTGCTACGGCTTACGTAAGTATAATGTGGGTGCGTCATTAGTAGTTTAAGCGATCAGGTTAAGGTTAACATTTTATAGATAAATGTAGAAAATAAAGCATATTCCAAGAAAATTTTGTTGTTTGTCCGAAATGCACCTAATTCAGACACAGGTACAATGTGTAAATTTTACCCAGATTATCACACAAGTTCATGCAACGGTGGAGTTGATAAGTGTGAGAGGAAACGGATATGCGGTAATCCACGTTTCCGAATTAGCAGTACTATCACATTTAGTATAATTGTACATATTGTCTTTTTTTATTATTTTATAAAAATTTTATTACAAAAGATTAAACACTAAGTTGTTATGAAATATAAAAACAATTAGTTAAAATTCTCACTAATTGAGCATAATATATATTTCCAATAGAATTTTGAATTACTGCCAAGTTCGTTAGTTTTTTTCATCATAATGAAACAACACAAAACATAATTCATAAAAGTTTATACATTATTTATCATTATCATAAAACCATCATGACCACCATCCATTGCATTTTTAAATGGTATGGTTATCGAGTGCTTGACGTTTTACGTTTCTTATTTCATTTTGCCATGACAAAAACTAAGCTTTCTGAAATTGCTGGATTAGACTTCAGAAATAATGTACCATGAAAGAAAAATCAGTTTTCAAAATAATTTTTACACCATTACTTGCACCTATCGTGGTAGTATAGAAGCAGAGCGTCCCACTCAAAAGTGGCGGGTCATGAACTCCATTCCGTGTCATAATAAAAACACTATAAATGGCAATGACTGTTCTTCCCCAAGCGCTCGGCTTACGAAGTGACAATCGTTGCTCTTTTTGTCGTATTTGACAGGCGTAACAAGATTTTTCAAAATCTGAAGATATCGCCAGCATTCGGTCAGTGCCGTAAATTAATACGCGTTCTTTAGATTAACGCCAATCCTGTGAGGGTACCCTAATTGAACATATACTGAGATAAATTACTAACTGATCATATACAGAGGTAAATTTCTAACAGATCATATACAGATGTAAACTACTAACTCGTCATATACAGAGGTAAACTACTAACAGATCATATACAGATGTAAACTACTAACTCATCATATACAGAGGTAAACTACTAACTCATCATATACAGAGGTAAACTACTAACTGATCATATACAGAGGTAAACTACTAACTCATCATATACAGACACAAACTACTAACTCATCATATACAGAGGTAAACTACTAACTGATCATATACAGAGGTAAACTACTAACTGATCATATACAGAGGTAAACTACTAACTGATCATATACAGAGGTAAACTACTAACTGATCATATACAGAGGTAAACTACTAACTGATCATATACAGAGGTAAACTACTAACTCATCATATACAGAGGTAAACTACTAACTCATCATATACAGAGGTAAACTACTAACTGATCATATACAGATGTAAACTACTAACTGATTATATACAGAGGTAAACTACTAACTGATCATATACAGATGTAAACTACTAACTGATCATATACAGACACAAACTACTAACTCATCATATACAGAGGTAAACTACTAACTGATCATATACAGAGGTAAACTACTAACTGATCATATACAGACACAAACTACTAACTCATCATATACAGAGGTAAACTACTACCTGATCATATAGAGACACAAACTACTAACTGATCATATACAGAGGTAAACGACTAACTGATCATATACAGAGGTAAACTACTAACTCATCATATACAGAGGTAAACTACTAACTCATCATAAACAGAGATAAACTACTAACTGATTATATACAGAGGTAAACTACTAACTCATCATATACAGAGGTAAACCACTAACTGATCATATACAGACACAAACTACTAACTGATCATATACAGAGGTAAACGACTAACTGATCATATACAGAGGTAAACTACTAACTCATCATATACAGAGGTAAACTACTGACTCATCTTATACAGAGGTAAACTACTAACTGATTATATACAGAGGTAAACTACCAACTGATCATATACAGAGGTAAACTACTAACTCATCATATACAGAGGTAAACTACTAACTCATCATATACAGAGGTAAACTACAACTCATCATATACAGAGGTAAACTACTAACTGATTATATACAGAGGTAAACGACTAACTGATCATATACAGAGGTAAACTACTAACTCATCATATACAGAGGTAAACTACTGACTCATCTTATACAGAGGTAAACTACTAACTGATTATATACAGAGGTAAACTACCAACTGATCATATACAGAGGTAAACTACTAACTGATTATATACAGAGGTAAACTACTAACTCATCATATACAGAGGTAAACTACTAACTGATCATATACAGACACAAACTACTAACTGATCATATACAGAGGTAAACGACTAACTGATCATATACAAAGGTAAACTACTAACTCATCATATACAGAGGTAAACTACTGACTCATCTTATACAGAGGTAAATTACTAACTGATTATATACAGAGGTAAACTACCAACTGATCATATACAGAGGTAAACTACTAACTCATCATATACAGAGGTAAACTACTAACTCATCATATACAGAGGTAAACTACTGACTCATCTTATACAGAGGTAAACTACTAACTGATTATATACAGAGGTAAACTACCAACTGATCATATACAGAGGTAAACTACTAACTGATTATATACAGAGGTAAACTACTAACTCATCATATACAGAGGTAAACTACTAACTGATCATATACAGACACAAACTACTAACTGATCATATACAGAGGTAAACGACTAACTGATCATATACAGAGGTAAACTACTAACTCATCATATACAGAGGTAAACTACTGACTCATCTTATACAGAGGTAAACTACTAACTGATTATATACAGAGGTAAACTACCAACTGATCATATACAGAGGTAAACTACTAACTCATCATATACAGAGGTAAACTACTAACTCATCATATACAGAGGTAAACTACTAACTCATCATATACAGAGGTAAACTACTAACTGATTATATACAGAGGTAAACTACTAACTCATATACAGAGTTAAACTACTAACTCATTATATACAGACGTAAACTAGTAACTCATCATATACAAAGGTAAACTACTAACTCATCATATACAGAGGTAAACTACTAACTCATCATATACAGAGGTAAACTACTAACTCATCTTATACAGAGGTAAACTACTAACTCATATACAGAGGTAAACCACTAACTGATCATATACAGAGATAAACTGGTAACTCATCATATACAGAGGTAAACTACTAACTGATCATATACAGAGGTAAACTACTACCACATATACAGAGGTAAACTACTAACTCATCATATACAGATGTAAACTACTAACTCATCATATACAAAGGTAAACTACTAACTGATTATATACAGAGGTAAACACCTAACTCATATACAGAGGTAAACTACTAACAGATCACATGTAAAGGTAAACTACTAACTGATCATATACAGAGGTAAACTACTAACTCATCATATACAGAGGTAAACTACTAACTAATCTTATACAGAGGTAAACTACTAACTCATCATATACAGACACAAACTACTAACTCATCATATACAGACGTAAACTACTAACTCATCATATACAGAGCTAAACTACTAACTCATCATATACAGAGGTAAACTACTAACTCATCATATACAGATGTAAACTACTAACTGATCATATACAGAGGTAAACTAGTAACTGATTATATACAGAGGTAAACTACTAACTCATATACAGAGGTAAACTACTAACTGATCACATGTAAAGGTAAACTACTAACTGATCAAATACAGAGGTAAACTACTAACTCATCATATACAGAAGTAAACTACTAACTGATCATATACAGATGTAAACTACTAACTCATCATATACAGAGGTAAACTACTAACTCATCATATACAGATGTAAACTACTAACTCATCATATACAGAAGTAAACTACTAACTCATCATATACAGATGTAAACTACTAACTCATCATATACAGAAGTAAACTACTAACTCATCATATACAGATGTAAACTACTAACTCATCATATACAGATGTAAACATACTAAACTCATCATCATATACAGATGTACTATAACTCATCATATACAGATGTAAACTACTTCATCATATACAGATGTAAAACTCATCATACTAACTCATCATATACAGAAGTAAACTACTAACTCATCATATACAGATGTAAACTATCTAACTCACTAACTCATCATATACAGAGGTAAAAACTACATATAACTCATCATCTTATACAGATGTAACTAACTACTAACAGAGGTAAACTCTAACTCATCATATACAGAAGTAAACTACTACAGAGGTTCATCATATACAGAAGTAAACTACTAACTCATAACTCATCATATACAGAAGTAAACTACTAACTCATCATATACAGAAGTAAACTACTAACTCATCATATACAGAGAAGTACTAACTCTACTAACAGATATATCATCTTATATACAGAGACTGTAAATCTACTAACTCACTCATCATATACAGAGGTAAACTACTAACTCATCTTATACAGATGTAAAATCTACTAAACTCATCATCTTATACAGAGGTAAAACTACTAACTCATCTTATACAGATGTAAACTTATACTAACTCTAACTCATATACAGATGTAAACTACTAACTCATCATATACAGAGGTAAACTACTAACTCATCATATACAGAGGTAAACTACTAACTCATCATATACAGATGTAAACTACTAATCATATACAGATGTCTAACTCATATACAGAGGTAAACTACTAACTCATCATATACAGAGGTAAACTACTAACTCATCATATACAGAGGTAAACTACTAACTCATCATATACAGAGGTAAACTACTAACTCATCATATACAGAGGTAAACTACTAACTCATCCTATACAGAGGTAAACTACTAACTGATCATATACAGACACAAACAGAGGTAAACTACTAAACTCAACTCATATACAGAGGTAAACAGAGATAAACTAACTCATCATATACAGAGGTAAACTACTAACTCATCTTTATACAGATGTAAACTACTAACTCATCATATACAGAGGTAAACTACTAACTCATCATATACAGATGTAAACTACTAACTCATCATATACAGAGGTAAACTACTAACTCATCATATACAGATGTAAACTACTAACTCATCATATACAGATGTAATCTACTAACTCATCATATACAGAGGTAAAATACTAACTCTTCATATACAGAGGTAAACTACTAACTCATCATATACAGAGGTAAACTACTAACTCATCATATACAGAGGTAAACTAAGTAACTCATTCTTATACAGAGTAAAAACTACTATACTGACTTATATACAGAGGTAAACTACTAACAGAGCACATGTAAAGGTAAACTACTAACTGATCATATACAGACACAAACTACTAACTCATCTTATACAGAGGTAAACTACTAACTCATATACAGAGGTAAACTACTAACTGATCATATACAGAGATAAACTGGTAACTCATCATATACAGAGGTAAACTACTAACTGATTATATACAGAGGTAAACTACTAACTCATATACAGATGTAAAACTACATAACAGATGTAAACTACTAACTCATCATGTAAAGGTAAACTACTAACTCTTCACTGATGTAAACTATATCATATACAGGTAAACTACTAACTCATCATATACAGAGGTAAACTACTAACTAATCTTATACAGAGGTAAAATACTACTCATATACATCATATACATAGACACAAACTACTAACTCATCATATACAGACGTAAACTACTAACTCATCATATACAGAGCTAAACTACTAACTCATCATATACAGAAGTAAACTACTAACTCATCATATACAGAAGTAAATACTAAATCTTATACTAACTACTAACTCATCATATACAGAGGTAAACTAGTAACTGATTATATACAGAGGTAAACTACTAACTCATATACAGAGGTAAACTACTAACAGATGATAACTCATGTAAAAGATGTAAACTACTAACTCTGATCAGAGGTAAATACAGATCATATACAGGTAAACTACTAACTCATCATATACAGAAGTAAACTACTAACTGATCATATACAGATGTAAACTACTAACTCATCATATACAGAGGTAAACTACTAACTCATCATATACAGATGTAAACTACTAACTCATCATATACAGAAGTAAACTACTAACTCATCATATACAGATGTAAACTACTAACTCATCATATACAGAAGTAAACTACTAACTGATCATATACAGAGTAAACTACTAACTCATCATATACAGATGTAAACTACTACTAACTCTATAACATATACAGATGTAAACTACTAACTCATATCATCAGGTAAACTACTAACTGTCATAACTAGGTAAACTACTAACTGATCAGATATGTAAACTACTAACTCATCATATACAGATGTAAACTACTAACTCATCATACAGATACTACAACTGTCAAATACAGATGTAAACTACTAACTCATCATATACAGAGGTAAACTACTAACTCATCATATACAGATGTAAACTACTAACTCATCATATACAGAAGTAAACTACTAACTCATCATATACAGAAGTAAACTACTAACTCATCATATACAGAAGTAAACTGATACAGAGGTAAACTACACTCATATACAGAAGTAAACTCATCATATATAGAGGTAAACTACTAACTCATCTTATACAGAGGTAAACTACTAACTCATCATATACAGAAGTAAACTACTAACTCATCTTATACAGATGTAAACTACTAACTCATCATATACAGAGGTAAACTACTAACTCATCTTATACAGATGTAAACTACTAACTCATCATATACAGAGGTAAACTACTAACTCATCTTATACAGATGTAAACTACTAACTCATCATATACAGATGTAAACTACTAACTCATATACAGAGGTAAACTACTAACTCATCATATACAGAAGTAAACTACTAACTCATCATATACAGAGGTAAACTACTAACTCATCTTATACAGATATAAACTACTAACTCATCATATACAGAGGTAAACTATTAACTCATCATATACAGACACAAACTACTAACTCATCATATACAGAGGTAAACTACTAACTGATCATATACAGAGGTAAACTACTAACTGATCATATACAGAGGTAAACTACTAACTGATCATATACAGAGGTAAACTACTAACTGATCATATACAGAGGTAAACTACTAACTGACCATATACAGAGGTAAACTACTAACTCATATACATAGGTAAACTACTAACTCATATACAAAGGTAAACTACTAACTGATCATATACAGAGGTAAACTACTAACTGATCATATACAGAGGTAAACTACTAACTGATCATATACAGAGGTAAACTACTAACTCATCATATACAGAGGTAAACTACTACTACTGATCATATACAGAGGTAAACTACTAACTGATCATATACAGAGGTAAAACTACTAACTCATCATATACAGAGGTAAACTACTAACTCATCATATACAGAGGTAAACTACTAACTCATCATATACAGAGGTAAACTACTAACTCATCATATACAGAGGTAAACTACTAACTCATCATATACAGAGGTAAACTACTAACTCATCATATACAGAGGTAAACTACTAACTGATCATATACAGAGGTAAACTACTAACTCATATACATAGGTAAACTACTAACTCATATACAGAGGTAAACTACTAACTCATCATATATAGAGGTAAACTACTAACTCATCTTATACAGAGGTAAACTACTAACTCATCATATACAGAGGTAATCTACTAACTGATTATATACAGAGGTAAACTACTAACTCATATACAGAGTTAAACTACTAACTCATTCATATACAGACGTAAACTACTAAACTCATCATATACAAAGGTAAACTACTAACTCATCATATACAGAGGTAAACTACTAACTCATCATATACAGAGGTAAACTACTAACTCATCTTATACAGAGGTAAACTACTAACTCATATACAGAGGTAAACTACTAACTGATCATATACAGAGATAAACTGGTAACTCATCATATACAGAGATAAACTACTAACTTATCATATACAGAGGTAAACACCTAACTCATATACAGAGGTAAACTACTAACAGATCACATGTAAAGGTAAACTACTAACTGATCATATACAGAGGTAAACTACTAACTCATCATATACAGAGGTAAACTACTAACTCATCATATACAGAGGTAAACTACTAACTCATCTTATACAGAGGTAAACTACTAACTCATCATATACAGACACAAACTACTAACTCATCATATAAAGAGGTAAACTACTAACTCATCATATACAGAGGTAAACTACTAACTCATCATATACAGAGGTAAACTACTAACTCATCATATACAGATGTAAACTACTAACTGATCATATACAGAGGTAAACTAGTAACTGATTATATACAGAGGTAAACTACTAACTCATATACAGAGGTAAACTACTAACTGATCACATGTAAAGGTAAACTACTAACTGATCATATACAGAGGTAAACTACTAACTCATCATATACAGAGGTAAACTACTAACTCATCATATACAGAAGTAAACTACTAACTCATCATATACAGAGGTAAACTACTAACTCATCATATACAGAAGTAAACTACTAACTCATCATATACAGAGGTAAACTACTAACTCATCATATACAGAGGTAAACTACAAACTCATCATATACAGAGGTAAACTACTAACTGATCATATACAGAGGTAAACTACTAACTGATCATATACAGAGGTAAACTACTAACTCATATACATAGGTAAACTACTAACTCATATACAGAGGTAAACTACTAACTCATCATATATAGAGGTAAACTACTAACTCATCTTATACAGAGGTAAACTACTAACTCATCATATACAGAGGTAATCTATTAACTGATTATATACAGAGGTAAACTACTAACTCATATACAGAGTTAAACTACTAACTCATCATATACAGACGTAAACTACTAACTCATCATATACAAAGGTAAACTACTAACTCATCATATACAGAGGTAAACTACTAACTCATCATATACAGAGGTAAACTACTAACTCATCTTATACAGAGGTAAACTACTAACTCATATACAGAGGTAAACTACTAACTGATCATATACAGAGATAAACTGGTAACTCATCATATACAGAGGTAAACTACTAACTTATCATATACAGAGGTAAACACCTAACTCATATACAGAGGTAAACTACTAACAGATCACATGTAAAGGTAAACTACTAACTGATCATATACAGAGGTAAACTACTAACTCATCATATACAGAAGTAAACTACTAACTCATCATATACAGAGGTAAACTACTAACTCATCATATACAGAAGTAAACTACTAACTCATCATATACAGAGGTAAACTACTAACTCATCATATACAGAGGTAAACTACTAACTCATCATATACAGAGGTAAACTACTAACTCATCTTATACAGAGGTAAACTACTAACTCATCATATACAGACACAAACTACTAACTCATCATATAAAGAGGTAAACTACTAACTCATCATATACAGAGGTAAACTACTAACTCATCATATACAGAGGTAAACTACTAACTCATCATATACAGATGTAAACTACTAACTGATCATATACAGAGGTAAACTAGTAACTGATTATATACAGAGGTAAACTACTAACTCATATACAGAGGTAAACTACTAACTGATCACATGTAAAGGTAAACTACTAACTGATCATATACAGACGTAAACTACTAACTCATCATATACAGAGGTAAACTACTAACTCATCATATACAGAAGTAAACTACTAACTCATCATATACAGAGGTAAACTACTAACTCATCATATACAGAAGTAAACTACTAACTCATCATATAAAGAGGTAAACTACTAACTCATCTTATACAGAGGTAAACTACTAACTGATTATATACAGAAGTAAACTACTAACAGAGCACATGTAAAGGTAAACTAGTAACTCATCATATACAGAGGTAAACTACTAACTCATCATTTACAGAGGTAAACTACTAAATGATCATATACAGAGGTAAACTACTAACTGATCATATACAGAGGTAAACTACTAACTGATCATATACAGAGGTAAACTACTAACTGATCATATACAGAGGTAAACTACTAACTCATCATGTACAGAGGTAAACTACTAACTGATCATATACAGAGGTAAACTACTAACTGATCATATACAGAGGTAAACTACTAACTGATCATATACAGAGGTAAACTACTAACTGATCATATACAGAGGTAAACTACTAACTCATCATATACAGAGGTTAATTATTAACTCATCATATACAGAGGTTAACTACTAACTCATCATATACAGAGGTAAACTACTAACTCATCATATACAGAGGTAAACTACTAACTCATCATATACAGAAGTAAACTACTAACTCATCATATACAGAGGTAAACTACTAACTCATCATATACAGAGACAAACTACTAACTGATCATATACAGAGGTAAACGACTAACTGATCATATACAAAGGTAAATTACTATCTGATAAATTATTGTCACAGAAATATCGGGAATTGCGTTTGATGTCAATTTTTCGAAAATTTGTACGGATGGTAAACTGACACTGTTTGCTATTAGTGTGTTTCCTTGAATGAAATGTTGACCTGGCTGTTCCGTAGCAGTTGTTGCGTTGTAACGATTGTGACGAGGATTTATTCCTCACTTATATCATTTGCATTTGACTGTGGACTCAAGGCGGGTGTGTCCGATTATCAGGGGATGCTTACTCCTCTATGACACCTTGGATTCCGTGATCTCTGATCAACTGGATTTTCAGAAGTCCATGTTTGGCCTGTGTTCACCGAGTTTGTTTATGTACCATAAATATCTTGACGATTTATACTTTGGTATCCTTGATTTCTATACTTTTGATCTGGTGCTGGTAATCAAACCTGGGACATTTCGCTTGTATGTCCAACTCTGTGACCACTGAAAGATGGACTAAGTTTAATAACCCAGTTTAAATGGCGTATTCAGTAAAGTAAAAGATATTTTAGCAATAATAGTGGGGGCAGAGATATCTTTTGATGATAATTTTTTCACCTTTGATAAATCAAGGATAACGATTTAAAGCATAACGGAATCCCTTTTGTAATATGTTACCCTTTAATATGACATGGATAACTTTAACATGGTTATGTCGTCCTATAACGTGTTACAATTATAGATTTTCCCTAATATCAAAATAAAATATAAAAATTTCAGATACCAAAGTATAAATCAATAGGATGTCCAGGACATAGATACAAATCCAGTAAAAATGGACAAACACAGACCTCTGGAAACCAAGAGGTGGGATCAGGTGCCAGGGAGGAGTAAGCATCCCCTGTCGACCGGTCACACCCGCCGTGAGTCCACATTCAAGTCCAATGAAACACGTGAGGAGTGTATCCTCGTCACAATTAGTACAGACGTCTCAACAACTGCCAACGAAAAGGCAAATCAACATTTCACTTAGTGAAACAGAGTAGTCACAAACAAAACTATTACACCGACCATAAAATTTGCGGAACGTTGACATTAAACGCGGTTTTCGATATCCCTGTGTCAATAATTTGTCAGTGAGTAGTTTACCTCTGTATATGAAATCTTCATATGTTGTGCACGCCCTGGCATATCGGATCACTTGTGAAATATACACTCCATATGCAGGTGACTGAGGGATATTACTACTTAAATGTGGAAAATTTACGATGGGAAAGCCGAAATCGTCGCGTTTATCGTATAGCTTAGCTGCTAATTTCCCGTCTGTGATATGATAGAATAAATTGGCATAGTTTTAAAAACTTATTATGATATGATCGAAAGAGTAATTAAAGTAAATTAATTAACCCTTTCCCCGTACCTTAAAAATCAAATTAACGACAACATATTCATCTTTATTTATTATGATATCGCATCGCTTGCTGACAGAAAGTGGCTAATAATATGACGAAAGTTTTTTACACAAACATCAATGCCAATGTAACTGCTATTAACCTTCAAATAACAAAGCTATTAACGTCGCATCCTACACTTTGATTAATACCAATCTGTCAGAATTGTTTGCAACATCCTTTTCAAAATTTCTACCCTATAACGGGAAAACATTATCTCCAATCAAGTTGTATCTTATAATCTTTGTCAAAACTGACAAATATATATATCAGGACCTCTTCTTTTTTGTTGCTGATATTTGTAAATGGAAATTATATCACCGCATGTAATATATTTCACCACAATTTGAGTTTGTTTCTAATAGAATATGCAAAACTATGTTTAACATGACTTGAAGGTCAAGTGATAAAAGTTTGACGAATTTTCATGTAGCAAATGTAGAGGAGAACGTCATTTAACTTCTGATGTCGATATTTTATCAAAGGTTACTAGTATCATGTTAAAATGTAGATCGTACACGTGGACGGTGGTCTAGTAACAGAGCATGCAACTCTCAGGTTGGAGGTTGAGGTTCGTATACATGTTAAACAAAAGGTCATTCAAAGTTATCTTATATTTAATGTTCACCCTAAAATAAACAACCTATCTTTCTGTCAGGAAGAAACACAAAACGACATAAAACACAAGGCATTTTAGTGGAACAAATGCGAATTCTTGCAGATATAAGTGTTTTCCTAATGTGTTGAAAAAGAAAAACAAAATAAATTGATAAAAGCCATATCTTTAGCACATTCTGATGACTAGCCTTAGAAATGATAGTTTCCACAATGATAAAAATATATGTTTAGGTTTAACAATTTATTTTAGGGCTATGTTCCGAATTTTCCCCTAGATGTTTGTGTGTTTTTCTTTTCTGTTTTAAAATCTTAAAACCAATCTATCAGCGTACGCTAAACAGATAAAAAAAACTTGGAATAGTCGAAGTCGTTAGAAACAAAAATTGACCGTTTCTTCGTCCAGCGTTCAGGATAATAATTAAAGGTGAGAAATGTGTCAGATGAGAATTCAAAACAAAGTTCCTTGTATAACATTACATAAAACATTAATTCTTCTGAACCTATATTTTGTGATTTTGCCGATCTTGGATGGAAGTATCTACCATTTTGTCCACGCTGAATTCATGTCCACAAACATGGGTATTGTAAACCAGCAGTTTGATAGAAGTTGTTGAACATAAAGTAGCTGCGAAAACTTTGCAAAGGGGGGTAATCAAAAGAATTCCACCTGGTATTGAACAATACTTGATTGAAATAATATTACTAATGCCGCTTATGGGTACAACTATTTTGTAGTTTTATGCCAATAATTCTAACTTCAGATATCTTATTTTTTATTCTGAATATTTCTCATCTTTATCATAATGTAATTGAAATCGGAAGTAGCCAAAATCATGAATCAACTGGCAAATTTCCAATGTATCACATAAATCTTGTTTCGAGTGCTCTTATACATGTAATTATTACTCAAAATTTAGTAGTTACGCTATTTTCTACTTTATGACTTTGTTTTGTATACAGTTCCGGGATACAGCATAACATCGCTATGCTTCTCGATGTGCTTAATTATTATTTAATATGAACATAAAACATTTACCAGTTTGCAGATAATTAAACTACATAGTAACTTTTACCTCTTTATCGACTTAAGCAGAATCACATGCTAATTTGTTGATACAGTTTGTTTTATTGATTAGTTTGGTATGTAGATAATTTCTTTATAGTCTTAGTAAGAGATGGGCATATGCTCAATCCTTCCACTTTTTGATTTCAACTCATTCTAACGCTAGGGTACATTTAGAGTGCATGTATAAATTAGGTTTGATCCACCTATAGCACTTCAAACATTAATGTGTTAATCCTGTTTTTTCTCAGTAACACCTAGTTTTTCTCTAGTTAATGTGGGGTACAAGTTAAACCTATTTTTTATACATATATACCTGCCTTTTTCTAGAATATATATTGGTAGAGAATAGATAGATAGATAGATAGATAGATAGATAGAGAGATAGAGAGATAGATAGATAGATAGATAGATAGATAGATAGATAGAAATTCTGTTCGATACGAATCATGTCATTTTAAACCAGGCAAGGTGAGTCGCTGAACGAAATTAAAGTTCTATATATATATACATATATATATATATATATATATATATATATATATATATATATATATATATATATATATATATATATATATATCAGTATGTTTTTAGATATGCACTCTTACACTAAAGTTCAAGAAATATGCTGCAGTTTTCAGTTTCTACAAAGTTTACCTAATTTACAACACTTTTATCAGCTAGATTTCCGCAATATTTCTTTTTATCTGTTTACCTTTTTTTCGCTAACTGAAAAATGTTCCCATGTTCTTTTACCTTTTTAAAAGGTCTTATGTTTATAAATATCTATCCAAACGGGGAAATTCACATCCGGATTGATGCCGTTGCTATGAAGTTATGATTGTTTATGTTCCGTGATTACCTAACTCGTATGCATATGTCATCATGTATTGCCAAGTTTGTTTACATACCATATAAAGTGTCTTCACTCAGGTGTTTTAACAACGTACATTGTTCGACATATTTCAAGGGCCTCGACATCAATATTATATGATATATGAAGACCTTGTACGATTTTTTATCGCTGGTAATATAAATTAAGATTTTGGGATTTCTCCAGTCCCAACAATGTGAAGGCAGATGCATCCTTTACATATTTTTAATTTGTAATAAATTAGAATTCAGTAGAGCACAGGTGTACCACCATATTAATAGCTTTATCAAACGAATCTTTTCCATTGATATTACCCTCTTCTATTGATCTCCTCATTTTAACATTGAAATAGAACAAATCAAATTTTATGTTTCAGATCATTTTAATGTGTAAACATTGCAGTCAACAAAACAGTATAAAAACATATTTTCAAATACCAATGCAAAAGTCGCATGGAATATAACAACAACAAATGTAATAAATTAGTCAATAAATAAATAATTTCAAACATATAACAATAATATCATATCTTACATGAACACTTCATACTTTGAACATTAAATAGATTGCCACAGTGTGGAATTCAAATGAAACCGGAAGTCAATTTGAAGACAATACTATGATTAAGTGTTCAAAAGAGTCACATTATATCAAATATCACTCTATTCAGAGATTCGTTTCATCGTCAAACTACAAACTACAGTTCCTTGTAACTGTATAGACAGTTTTGTCAAACTACGTTAATGCTTTCAAAAGCTCAATGTCGGAGTTCCTATTGACCTGTCGTGGCGTATTCCCCAGAAAAAGTTAAAGATATCCTCTCATGTGCAGTTTTATGTAAAAGTCACTGTCAAAGTTAATTCTATACTGTGACATGAATTCTCCTTCACTTTCTGGCTGTTTTCTTCGTCCGCCTCGTGCTTATTTTTAACACTCGAGTCTCGGAATTCGAAATAATTATTCGATACCCGATAGAGAAGCATCGGTACATATATTACAGCTACGATGTATTAATGTGTCAGTGTCTGTCCAAAGTATCTGTAAAATCCAGTTTTTAAGGAACTGCATATCTCCAATGGAACTGAAGTCCCATTTCTAAATGATGATATGGACTGACCTCCATTTGATGCAACCAACGATGATGGAACTATAGATGGTAACATAGATGACATGTTACCTTCGCCCCCTCGGCAGACACCGTCCAACATCACGCTCAAATCCTCAGTAAATGGTAGTACAATAGCCATGTTCTTCTTTAGATCTTTTGCAAAAAATATTTCTCGTAAACGCCGCTGTTTGTTAATAAAAAGTTCTGATTTTTCGTAGATACACTCTTTTCACAGTAGCAGAGTTATTCAGCTTTTAGTTTCTCTTGTATAGTTGTTTCTCGTTCAGTGATAAATAGAGTTATACTTTCACAACGCGCTTTACTGCCTTTATATACTCTCCAGCACTTCACACTTTAAATCCGATGAGGCGTATTGAAAGTATTTTGTTTGTGATTGACGTATCGGATTAAATCTCTTATAAAGGCCCAACCCCTTTCACATAACGGCGCGTGCCAGTAACGTTAAATATCAAGAAATATTTACCAGTAGTTGTTGTCAAGATTAGTTCTACGGAAGTTCACGGAAAGGTTGATCATCTGTGTGAAGTTTTGAAATGCTTGTTACACATTACAAATTATCTAAATATAATTGTTGAATAATATCATAAGTACTAACTCAGGTTTTACAAACATTCCATAGATTTTCTGATGTATTTCAGTAATTTATTGATTTTGGGTTTGTCGAGTATTCTTTTATACACATAGAAACACAATGTAAGTTGGTATGCAATTCATTATTCAAATTGTGTGGACAATATTACATGTTAAGATTTGTTTATATAAAGTACATAGATACATAAACAATAAATATTAAATATTATTTCTTGTTGCTTGGAGCCTTTGTGCTAAAGTTCACATACATACATGCATACATACATACAGACAGACAGACAGACAGACAGACATGCATACATACATACATACATACATACATACATACATAGCACTAAGTCAAATTTAGTGATATATTTGATTTCATTAAGATAAATATGATATTTATATGTTACCATATCAAGTCATTTACATATCTAATTGATTTCATTACATTTTATCGTATAGTCGTTCATTTCAAGACATTCTATTCAGCTGAATGCCACAAAAAATGTTTTAAGTATATATTAAATGAATGAATGAATTAATATGAATTCTTTTTCAGACGGCGTGATATAAGGGCTTGTGCATATCTATGCATATTCGGTATGTGCGGTTGTTTGTATGGTTCATGATCAGTAAATAAAAGTATTACCTAACACGTTATACTTAAATGTACTGCTTACATAGTTCGGAGTATGATAACTTGCAGACTCTCTCTCTCTCTCTCTCTCTCTCTCTCTCTCTCTCTCTCTCTCTCTCTCTCTCTCTCTCTCTCTCTCTCTCTCTCTCTCTCTCTCTCTCTCTCTCTCTCTCTCTCTCTCTCTCTCTCTCTCTCTCTCTCTCTCTCTCTCGTGATATTGATATTTAATGGTAAGACTTCCAGCACATATACATTACTCACACCATTTTCATGAAGCGTATAGACATTAGTGGATTGATTCATAAGAATGCTATGAATCATATATCGACATCTAGAATGCCGTCATCAAATCCCCGATTACATTTTCCCCGAGATAGCCTTATATTTTAATATATTTTTCATAATTACGCAGTATTCAATAATATAGACCTGTTACAAACTTTAAATTTGAACAGTTGTTTTGTCTAATTTTAGACATAATTATTATATATACGTGGTCAAAATTTACCTGAAATTGATACTTATTTTTCGTGTACATCTAATACTGTGTTTCAAATTTTACTACATAATAATGGATGAGTTATTATGAAATATATACAGAAGACCGATTTGGAATGTCTAGTTGTCAGTTGTCGTTCAACACATAACCATGTATGTTTTATTCGCACTTATTTTACCCTCATTAAATCGCTAAGACTAAGCTGATAATGACATTTGAAATTTCAAAAATTAAAAAATTGTCTCCATGTGAAGATCCGGTCAATCCCAAGGAATTATCAAGTATGGGATTTTCACTTAGTCTTTACATATTCTCATCCAGTATAACAAAGCCTCAGCAACATTTAATAATATATATAATAACATATATTAATAATTATATCTCAACAGTTATGAAAATGAAAAAGATATGAAAAAATATTTGCTATGATTACTTAATTTTAGTTTCAGGTGAATTGTTTATACAGAAGGATCATATTATCAAAATCATTCATAACATATTTTCCTTTTATTTCTCATTAGATCTTATGTTTCTGAGTTATAAAAAAAGTTTAGGATCATAGTTTTATTGCAGTGACATATACCAAAGTATTAATCTTGAGGATGTCCAGGAGAAATCTGGTGAACATTGGATAAACACGGATCTCTGAAAAATAATAATTGGTATCAGGTGCAATGGAGTAGTAACCATCCCCTGTTAATTGGTCACACACATTGTCCAAAGTCAAACTCAAATGAAATAAACGAGGAAAAAACCTTCGTCACAATCGATACAGACGATATCTAAATAGATTTACAATAGGTTTTTAAGTTTGAGATGCATTACCCCGAAATTATTTCTGCATCGTCTGACTTACTCAGAAATACAAAAAGCATAAAGAATGAAAAGCACGTATTATCTTAGGAATAAGATATATGTTATTTATGCAGTGTTCCTAGGTTGTATTACTCATATCAATTGTTGCTGAACCATAAACATCGTATCTAGGTACTGTGATTCACGTAGTCGACTAAGGATGTGTGTTGTTCCTAAACATCTTGATTTTTGAATTGTGATTCAAAATCATAAAGAAATGCCAAACAAGTGTCAGGACTGATGGATCCATTTCTTGAACCCTGTATTTTTATTATTTTTCATGGATTTATAGAGAATAAACATCCTCTATAAATAATATGTAATTTGTATTGTTTTTGGTCGACTGGGATGATGCACCGTCTAGAGCTTAACTGACCACAGTTAGTACCAAGTCCTTAGAGTTCTATTGACCGATTCACATAAGATGGCGGGACGGAGTAACCTTTTAATTGTTGGGTTTGCTCATATACGCTACACAGGAGTTACGTTATATTCCCTATGGGTTATTCGTTGTAACGATAATTCTTGCAATTATTATTGTCATGTTGTTATCCTGTAAGAGCTAAAACTCGTCCAGGTCAAGAAAGGTTTTACGAGACTCCACCTCGCCACGTCATATGAATTTGACGTAAACGGATGCTCGCTCTCTCTCTCTCTCTCTCTCTCTCTCTCTCTCTCTCTCTCTCTCTCTCTCTCTCTCTCTCTCTCTCTCAACATTTTTTTGTGATTCTGTGTCTGTTCAATATTAATTTTGTGTGACAGGTTGTCGGGTTTACTCATTTTAATAGCACCTACTTAATCTCTGAAATATGTGTTTCTGTGTTTATATGCGGTTGGTTGGCACGGGATTTTCATAACTCAATAACATTTGTTTTAATCTCTTTATTGTCTGTTTTTCTAAGTTTGTTTCATTGTATGAAGTTGGTCGGCAAGGGATACTCGCTTCTAAAACCGCATTTTTAATAACCTCTGTATTTTGTAATTCTGTGTGATCTATTATTAATCTTGCTTATTTGTCAACAGAAGACTCTTACTCCTGAGCATCACGTGATTTTATACTATACTGGCCGGCAACCAGTAATCAGGTAGTACCAGTAGCCGGTTATTACATTATTTCGACGGTATATAAAACATGATTTTTGTGAGATTTTTTTTATCAATTATTTCAGTGTTAATATTCGCCATACTCGCCGTTCGGTGTTGATTTTAATCAAATTATATACATGCATAATACATTATGGACAGCCAGTGCAGGACCTAATACTACTTTATGTTCCGCGAATTAAAAAAAAATACGATCATATCTGGAAGGTGATGAAAACTTGAAGGAGAAATAAAACTGTAACCTTTTCATTTTTTGAATTTGTCTTTTTTTTCCTTTCGTGTGATAGGCTCCCAGATGATCTCCTCTTCCAAACAGCGTTTGAGTTAACATTTTAATTTCTGATTCCGTTTTTTCTCAACTATTTATTTTATTAGTACAAAGTCTTACCGTCAATATATGTATATCGACCAAAGTTCAACACATAAATACCATTTTCTAAACTTCATTTTTTATGTGTTCGACTGTTAATGTTATGTGACATGTACATGCATCAAATCGTGTTACTACCAGCGACTTAGTCTATTGATGAAAATGTCATAATCCATATTAAATACAGTTCGATTAAATAAATTGCTGTATGTCTGCTACAATATTCTATTGAGCGTAGAAGTACTGAATGTTCATGACATCTCTTTAGCCTCAGCATGTTTATATTGCATGCGTATATAAATATTACGTCTACAATTGTTATATTGATATAAAACGTGTACAAGATTATAAGCGTCACCATCAGGTGGTTGTATACAAATCTTATAAACACTGGACACACAGGTATCCCGAAGGTACCAGGAGTGGGATCAGGTGGCATAGAGGAATAAGCGTTTGACTTCGGTCGGTCACACACATACAATCGGTACAAAACACACGCAAACAATGTGTGTGTGTGTTTGTGTGTGTGTGTGTGTGTGTGTGTGTGTGTGTGTGTGTGTGTGTGTGTGTGTGTGTGTGAAAACCCTTTCAGAAATGTGAATTTTAATCTTCAGCTGTTAAAACAAAACTTTTATTCGGCATTTACTTGTAACACTAGAGACAATGTTAATTTGTTTATTAAATTACCTGTGTTTAGCGAATAAGTTTAGAATTCGATGTACATGTCTGACAAAAACTTTGGAAACTAGAATCTAGATAATACTTTTACCAATTTAGCGAAATACAGTTTTATATATTCAAGCAAAAACTAGGAAAATGAATATACAATCTGACTAATTCCTCTAACACAAACGATGCGTTAGTATAATTTGTGTCTGACAGTACTTCGATATGTATTGCCTGAAATAGATCACGTATCAAACCGAATCAATATATATGATCCATTTCATACAAAAGCGTGAAAGAAAAGTCAATCGAGTGGTTAGATTATTAAGGTATTACCAATTTTATTACATTTCAAATGTTGAAATCAAATAATCAAATACATATGTTGATTACATATTAATATTTAAAAGTTAAAAGTGGATTAAACAATAAGTTCATTTAGTATTTTGCATAGGTCAACTAAAATATCGGTATTTAAGACCACTGGTATATTGAAAAAATTAATCATTTAGCATATTCTTTTAAGACTTAAAAGAGAAACTTAATATTGTGATATACTGGATAAATATTTTGTCCCATTCGTCTATCTGCAACTTTAATTACAAGCCGTTCTGATGGTAGTACATTTTTCTATATTTGACAGCTTTCATCTTACATTCATTCATAAAACATATTCAACAAACTTTCACATGTTACTGACTAGCGGCGACAACGCCTATGTTTTGATTTTTTTTCTTTTGTTAACCTTTTTATGACAGTCATATGATCCATAGAATAAGCACAAAAGTAAATAAAAGAACTAATAGCTTTTTAAAACATCTTTTACATATTAATCTTCCAATCAGGTAGTTTTGCTCTTAGATAAATTCATTCAATGACGTCATTGTCGAACTATATGCTATGCTTTTCGCATACCAAAAATGACAATTAATAAATAAATCAGTTCAGACGATTTTAAGGCTCAAACTTAGAAGATTAGAAAGTAATATTCATTCAAAAGTACAGGACATTTAGATGAATTTCTATTCACCTTTAATTTTCACCTGGTGATTCATTCATAATAATGCCGATTATAAACAGAGATTGTATTTTACATATCTTTGGCAGAAAGCATAAGAATATGATTGCAATGTTCACCGTATTCTAAATATAGATTTGATATCTACATTTTCACCTATTTGTCTACATTATCTTAAAGGAGCATAAGTTGTGCTTACCAAAAATATCTCTTTTTTCTATTTCTACTACTGATACGTGATAACAAAAACAAATAAGAACTGTAAACAGAACTGGAATATCTTATATATTCCTATATGGTTTGCGAAAATAAGGTATGGTATTCATATACAAATAGTAAGGTTGAGTTAATCAATTGCAATTGAAAAACTTCTCAATCAATTTTCACAAAATATATAGGAATTTAAGAATGTTTATGTCTGTGTTTATCCCTTTTATTGTTATTTTATGTCACTCTAAGTAATAAAACCGGGAAATTTTTAACTTTGTCCTAGACTGATCTGGAATCCGGACTACTTATCACGTGACCGGTCAATAACATGACTTCCTCTACTAACCTGCATTTGCTACTTGACCTACCGTTTTGATATTTAAGTACTAGTCGAATTCCATTCATGAAAACCTGTACTAAACGTTTCTTATATCAATATATACAATATTTATATAGGACGCTATATTCAGTGACTATAATAGGGAGGTATACCAGAAATTTAACAAATATAGAAAATAGTAAAATGAAAAGGCTTTGTCCATCTTAAATGTCTATACAATGCCGATACTTTGTATTCAAGAATTTAACTTTTTGTCAATAGATAATATATTTAAAATTGAAAAAAAAATGTAAAACACAATGATAAAAAAAACTACCACATATATCTTTAAATGGGAATGAAAAATTCCTCAAAATCTGATAAAGTGATAAAGTAAAAGTACATGTACTTCCATAATTCATAATTCATAAATCCAAAAGATCTTTTTCTGCTTAATCGTGGATTAACTCTTAACAATTTGATTACAGAATAAGTAGGGGCCTACCTATGGCGCGACAAAATTATTTTAATAACCCAATATTTTTTTCATTGAAAGCCTCAATTGGGTGCTGTCTTTTTATCGACATCAATCTTACTTTTATTAAATTTTTAAAGGAATGCAAAAGAAATAGGAACAAAAGTAGTTGCCATGCGACTTGAGTTACAAAACACTGAATGTTTCATGTTATCACTTAATGGTTGCCGTAAAACTATATTTTATGTGTGTAGTATCCAATTAAACTGAAATTACACATTACATTATATATATATATATATATATATATATATATATATATATATATATATATATATATACACAATTTTCAAACATGATTTTTACAAAAAGGGGACCTCCATGGCTGAGTGGTTAAAGCATCGTGCTTTAAAGCATGTAGTTACTCGCCTTTTGTCTGCACAGTAACTTAAAGCTGTCATTTCAACTTTTAAAGCAATTTTATTGAAAGAAAAAAAACATAACTTAGTTTTTTAAAATATCCCGAGTACTTTACTTCCATTGGTAGCAACATTTATTAAGTTTTCTGAATAGAAACAACCTCCTACAACCGATATAAAATGTCAAAAATAAATATTGATATCAACAAAATTCATTTACTCTATCTGGAGATTTCGCCGGCTAATATACAGTTCACAAGCATGTAATTAATAAGTTTAAACATGAGAAAATCAAACATGATACCAAATTCCCCAGGACAAAATCTTATTTTAAACAAACGGGTGCTCAAAACACCTGCAATGATATGAATGTCCTCACTTCTGAAACAACAAATCAAGGACAATTTCAACTCGGAAATATATATTCGAACACTCGGGTCGTTTTTCAGGACCACTTGCATCCATTTCGAATAATTTGATAGCAATGTTTCACAGCTATGTATCTTAACAGGTTTATTTGATTTCATCTTTGTAAAAATATGAGAAGGGTTACCTTGTCTTTGGTCAAGTGTTGAGCGACCCGACTGCTCATGATACAGAGTTCACCAGTTCATAGAGGGTAACGCTATGTAAAAAAAAGGTGCAGATCACAGGAATTTATTTTTTACGTTCAAAGTAAACATTATTTTACGGACTCTAAAATAATAAAGTTAAAACTAATTTTGAATTCATTTATTACGTATCTTTATTGAAGTATTTGATGTAAAACTTAATGTGGAATGTTTATGATTTGGGTTCGTTATATGTTTTGATTACATGTCGTCTGTCCCTTGTTAAACTTTGGTAATACAAGAGTAAATAATGGTCGTTCTGCGGCCTCGCCTTTTATAGCGGAATTGCGAGCCAATTTCTATTGATGATATTTAACAAAAATGTCTGCCAATGGAGTAATAATTCGGGGTTGTTTCAAAAGCATTATATATATTATATATTTTTTCTTAGTTTACGCACAAACAAGTCACATCACAATCGATACCTGCTACGAGGGGTGATAACTCTGGATAATGAAAATAATAACTTACAGTATGGAATGATACCTTTAATGGCTTTTCTTTATCCCTACATTAATTGTTGTGTTGGTTATGTGCTTGAAAAATGTTCCTCAATATATGAAAAACACGGGATTGAATACGACAAATTGTGCAACAATTGATTTAACAGGCTTGAGTTCGTCACTCTTTTGATGCATATAAAATTATTTTGAATTAATGATTATAAGTTAAAAAAACACTGGCAACTCTTTGATTTTGCACAAGTTTTACTTTTTATATTCATTGGCAAACAGTCATCCGAAGTTATTAACACAGTGTACACATATACATCATACCGATTAAGCAAAGCAATATGTAATATCATAAACATAATACCAAAGTTATATCTAAAAAGTTACCATCTTTTATGACAAATTGTACGAAATATGTAAGTAAAAATCTAATGATTCTGATATGTATATGTGGGACGGACAACAATTAAAACGGGAAATTAACACCATGGATGACTGTTTAAATAAAAGGTAATAAAAAAAAGTAGCCGAAAAGAGAAAGAGAAAGATGCAAGTCATTTTAGATCATAGATATTTGCTTGTTAGAATTTATTGAAATGCGGAAAAGAAAAAATGAATGCAATTCCAAGTAACAAGTGGGAATTCCAACAACCAAAAAATATAGCTTTCCTTTCAACGGCATCGTTATGTCTCATAAGTCTTAGTGTTGAATGCATTTCTTGGTACCAAATGTGACAATTTAAACATTAACGTTCCAGGATGCAAAATGTACTGCTAAAAGGCATGCACACAATTCCCTGTACCTGCCAGTCATTGTGTTTGAACATGTGTCCTCATTACATACCAAGATGAACCGTTCTGTCTTATTTTAATGTTGAGAAGAAATTACGAGGATTTTCGTGATTATGAAGGAAATTTCCGGATGTGTAGCTAATTAATACAGAATGAGAAGACCTTGGGCAATTCTGTTAATGTGTAAACAGATTCCGTCCGTTCTTTCTACTAACAAACTAAATTCCTGTGATATTGTTGTACGTAGACAAACAATGTAGCTACACTGGTGGTGTATTGTACTAAACATGCAGACGATGAGAAAACAGCAGAAATGCTACTGTTTTGCTTCTTTGTATATTTGGTATTTTATACCACACACTGATGCTTCAGTTATAAGGTGGCGGCAGACCATTGGCCATATGCAAGTAAACTATGAACAGAATCTGCTAAGATTCCAAGGGGCTAGAAACTGCATTGACTGCAGGGGAACCAGTTTTATTGAAAATGCGATGTACCAACAACTTTAGAGTCGCAATTGAGCTGCATATAACGACGAATGAAACTGAAATGGTGAATGTTGGTACCTTAAAAGACAAAGTAGACTTAAGCGTGGAGATGTATGGTATCGAAGATACTTCGTGAGTTCCTTACATGATGTACAAAAGACATGTAGAGAAATGTCAAATGATATACATTTTAATTATATATATACAGTCGGACCCGGTTAAACTGAACTCGGTTACATTGAAATCCGGCTTTATTTGAAATAATGTTGATTCCCGGCCAATTTATTTAATACCGTTATGACCCGGTTATTTTGAAAACCCTGTTTATTTGAAAGAAAAATTAATCCCCACTCCGTTTTAATATATCTGGTTTCGACAGCATTGTTTATGGTATATATTTTCCCACTGAACAAGTTATTAACAAACTTGCTAACAACTTGACCGCGTAGTAGGAGCACCGCGCTGTCCACCATAAAACATCAACTTTCGGAATTTAAACTGATCTTTGCCAGTTTACCTGTGGAAGGCCGGTAGTCTCTTCCCAGGTTCTCTTTTCAATCATTAAAACCTGGCGGTGTATATATAACTGACAAATGTTTGATTGTAGCGTAACACAAAAGCTATACAAACACACACAATTTCACGCAAAAGTAAAATTTTGACGTTATAACATGCTACTTTGTGAAAAACGGTGTCAAGTATTGAATGTATGGAAGGAAAATGTTAAGTAATAGAACAGGTGTATAACGGCAAGAAAGAAAATTGAGTTTTGTAATCTGAGCATGCTCGTATTTACGCGATTAGTAGTTAACGAAATGATTTAGTTGCATACTGTAAATTTGTTTTTGTATTTGTTGTTTGTGTTTATTTCTGTGTTTTACACCTTTTTGTTTTTGTGGGAAATCAACGGGGTGGATTATTGATTTATGGAGACTGGAATTCCACAAGATTTTACCTTCTACTGATGCAAATATACGAAGGATAATTTACCTTGTCACGTTACGTGAAATACAATATTTCCAACTGAAGTGTCATACGAACGCGTCTGCATTGTACTTTAGATGCCTAACCCAAGGCGATATAACATTTGCGAACTTCTTTTTTCCAAATCGTAAGAATATGGGATTTAGATGTATAACAGTCTGTTTGACAGCTGAGGACTCTTTAAGAAAACCAACATCCGCGGTTAATAAATTATAAAATTTTAAGAATAGCTTATCAAAATACATATAGGATGATGTATTGAAATTCATCCTGATTATTTACTAAAGTTTGTAACGATGTACAGACATGAAAGCGTACAATGAACAATTTCTGTACGGCATTTATATCTGTAAATTTCAAACATAATTAGCATATCTCATTTGCTATGTGTGAATCATATGTCTCATTTTGTGACCTTGTCGGTACAAGGCTGACGTTTTCAATCAAATTAAATTAAATAATTCTTTTGTTTTACATCATTCTATTGTTTGTCCAAGAAATTGTTAAATGTCATCATATTAATATCATGTCAATAACCAATCTACTAATCTACAGTTTTACATGTATATTTTTTACTATTCCAACGCTTCGTTGAGTCGATATACAGGTACATACGTGCATATAAACACGAATTAATATATACAAATTTTAAATGATAAAATATCAAATTATTACTTATTTACGATCCAAAAATATGACTTCAAAAGGATTTCAGACACTGCACTTTGTGTAACAGTCGATTTAAATGCATTGATATTATATAAACATATTAACTGACATTTTCACATAAATATCACAGCAATACTTCAACATCATGTCCTACAACGTCTTCACTCATTAGCCTTCACAGATTTTCTCATTTCATCTTCATTTCTGCACTGCTAATGTGTCTAAACTGATTTAAGATTATATCGGACATGCATGAATGATTACAGTCAAAGCAATGGCATAAAGCATTGGTAACCTTAAGTAAAACTGACAGCCAATTTCCAGCATGTGGGTAAGACAAATAGTTTATATGTCAATATACAGTATTAGGATAACAGCCTATAAGATGTTGTAAGGCATCATTTATCCAAAGAAAGATTGATAGCACATATACCAATGTACGGCGTCATATATCCTAAGTAAGATTAACAGTCTGTGTATTGTTATACATTTATTCTAAAAAGGCTAACAGCATATGCATTAATATACGGCATCATTTATCCAAAGTAAGCCTATCTATCAATCATTTATCCTACGTAAGACTAATAGCATGTGCATCGTTATACCGCCTTATTTATCCTATGTAAGACTAGCCGCCTGTGTATCGTTATACAGCGTCATTTATCCTATATTATAAACATAATACCAAAGTTATAATGCTCAAGACGATATCGTTTCTGTCAATTAGACTTCATCAGTTGAGCTCCAATTTGAAAAGTATGTGTATTTTCTAAAGATAAAGTGGTATCATGCAAGGCCAAATAATATCTCTAAATGTGTATAGCCAAAATCCGTCTAAGAGTAACCACTGTAAAAAAAAATGACTATCTTAGCTTTAGACAATTTTCGAATTTAAATAGTTTTAACTGTGCTAAATATTACTTTAGTATAAGATGAACAGCTGGTACCGAAATACCAGGTACTAGGTTTATGTATACCCTCGGGGACTCAAACGGTCCACCAGCAGTGGCAACGACTTAGTGGTTATAAATATTATAAACATAATACCAACGTTATAATGCTCAAGACGATATCGTTTCTGTCAATTAGACTTCATCAGTTGAGCTCCAATTTGAAAAGTATGTGTATTTTCTAAAGATAAAGTGGTATCATGCAAGGTCAAATAATATCTCTAAAAGTGTATAGCCAAAATCCGTCCTATGTAAGACTAACAGCCTGTATATCGTTATACAGCCTCATTTATACTAAGACTAACAGCCTGCATATCGTTATACAGCGTCATTCAACTAAGACTAACAGCCTGTGTATCGTTATACAGCCTCAGTTATTCTACGACTAACAGCCTGTGTATTGTTATACAGGGCCATTTATCCCAAGTAAGACTAACAGCCTGTTTATCGCTATACAGCGTCATTTATCCTAGGACTAACAGCCTGTGTATTGTTATACAGGGTCATTTATCCCAAGTAAGACTAACAGCCTGTTTATCGTTATACAGCGTCATTTATCCTAAGACTAACAGACTGTTTATCGTTATACCGCCTTATCTACCCTAAGTAAGACTAATGACTTTTGTATCAATTAACAGAATCATGTATCCTAAGTAAGACTAATAGTTTCTGGATCAATGGACAAAATAATTTATCTCCAGTGAGACTAGCAGCCAATGTACCTATATGCAGCATCATTCATCTTAAATAGTACTAAAAGCCAAGGCATCTATATATAGCATCATTTATGTCTATAAACAAATAGCTAGCATATGGATTGCCTTGGACAAATTTCTCTATATTACTCTTCATCGGAGTACAGTCAGTGCATACATATCAAAATAAATTAATCGTTACATGTTTTCACTGAACAGATATTAAATTATCACTTATTTATGATCGGAAATATGACTTCAAAAGGATTTTATAAACTATCTTTGTTAATAAGCAATTTAAATGTATACAGAAAATATAAAACCAATGATTTTGACACTCATAGGAGCATTGTAGTCGTACTTTGAAATAATATTCTATAAGTAAATGCGTTGCGCGAGTCCGAAAATACATATTCATTGCTGCGCAAACTTAACTAGGATATTGTTATGAAAAACACATGTACCAAATTATTAACCTCAATGTGGTCTAAGAAACAGTATACATACATAGTTTACTTGGGACAAACACGGCCATGCAAATATCCCGAAGTGGGATCAGGTGCCATGTATTAGTAATCAATCCCTGTTGATAGATATGAGACGAAACTAATGGTTTAGACAAAGATTCAGTGCTATTACCACTCGGCCTATGTATCTAATGTCCCGTCAGTGTGTGAAGTCAAAATAATCCCAAGTAGGATAGGCCAAGTGTCCGAAAGTAGTAAGCACCCTTGTTATAAATTTGTTCCTTAAATACAAAATTCAATTACAAACACCATAACATGTACGGAGAAATGTTGAAAATGTCCTTTCTCTTTTGCTATGAGTAGAACTTTGGTAATTACCGTTGTTTACCGTTGTGCCAATTGACATGAACATAATTACACTCATTGATATGAATTATATTAAGAGCAGTGATACACTTACATGGAATGTTCCGTTGAAATACCGGTTCATTGACCCGTATTTCGTCAATAGCGTTTTTATTTGAAATATATTACATGTGTTACATGTACATTGCATTACAATTTAAATCTGCCAAACCACAGAATTTGTATGCTTATATGAAGACCAATAAAAACCGGCCTTTTACGTTAGGTTACTTTGATATGTAAAATAAGGTTACAATATGTAAACGTTTCATAAAAATAAACATTTACATGGATCATCTTCGTTCTAAATATTTCCGTATATGAATCACTGATTATTTAACTCTACTGGTTTCATATCGAGATGTTAACACATTCTTACCAGCTTGTGATCAAATAAAAAAGTTTGTAACATTTATTTTAGTTTATGCTGTGTTTTTGAGATATTAACATAGAAATAGCAAAGAAATGTTCATAAGTTCACATTTTTGGTATAAAAATTGCAAACCGGTCGTCGAAATTATTTGTTGCAATTCTTTATACAGGCTAATGGCGTCATTTGTTTCTCGAGAATATAAGATTAATTATGTGGGGGAAGATGAGGTACAACTACTATAAAATACTGAAAGTCTTAATACCAGAATTCCGCGCATAATCATTGTTTTACCCGAAGCAATTCTCGTCTTCAAAATATAAATTATGTTTATCACTTTAGTAAGTTTCATCGAAAACGTATTAATTAAATATATTGCCCACATTGAACTGTATCTGAACTTAATAATACGTGTTATTTTGCCGTTTCAATCAGTTGAAGGCTACATGGTTACTATGGCGTTCGTTTTTGATAATGTTATGTTTTTTACCCAAAATATACACGATGTACGTGAGGACTCACACACGGAATTCGAATTGTTAAATTCAATGCTACGATCTCAATTAAACACAGATTTTAATACCAAAAATGAAAACATTTTTCACCCAAGTGATCCTGCCAATGAGTGTTATCGTTTATGAGCGATATCAACAATAGATCTCTTTTTAGGAGTGAATGGGAATATTCTAAATATATACCTCCGCTTTGTACCTTAGGTTTACTTTCTTAACATCGAGCTTTCATCAATAAATCATTATGTTTCATTTTTTATGTTGGTGCTATTTTTAGATGCATACTCTAATATTAGATACACAGCTTAACCGACTGTGATGAAATATTACGGATTTACGATCTATTCACTTTGTATTACTGTAATGACTTCAATACGTTTTCCCGATACGAATATAAAAAATTGTACCAAAAAATGCCCAACATGCATATACAAATCTGGTGATATTGGAGAAACATGGACCTCTGGAAATCAAGGGGTGAGATCAGGTGCAATGCAGGAGTAAACACCCCCTCTTGACCGGTAACACCCGCCGTGAGTCCATAGTAAAATTCAAATGAAATATGCGAGTAAACATTTGATTGTACAGCAACAAAAATTGCATCTTGCAAGAGCAACTTTTCGACAGATGTATGTTAATTACAATTTTAAAGATACCAGTAAATTTTAATGTTAATAAGAGAAAGCTCAAACAAGGAAGTGTTAAATATAGCTTTATGATCTCAATTAAACACACAAAGACCAATACTAACACTGAAACCATTTGTCATATATAATTTGCAAGTTTTATCATGGAGATCTTCTTGGGTTTACCTTAATATGTGTCCTGTCTAGTTCTATACTCTGTTTTTCAACACTGACTTGGTTTACCACAGTGATATTAACATACCTAATTACAGAGATTCCGTCAGAACAATTCAGCCGCATATGATCAAACGTTTCTAACTGTCATTATATACAAGTTGAACTGCCTCCCTGATAAGTATATGTAGTGCATACACAATAAAATTTCAGTTATTTCGAATTCCGGAGAGAGAGAGAGAGAGAGAGAGAGAGAGAGAGAGAGAGAGAGAGAGAGAGAGAGAGAGAGAGAGAGAGAGAGAGAGAGGAGAGATGAGAGAGAGAGAGAGAGAGAGAAGAGAAGAGAGAGAGAGAGATGCCCAATATTATCAAATTTTTGCCAGTCAGTGATCACAAACTTGGAATTAATGGAACAATTAACATTGATGATTACGACAAAGCTTTGTTGTTACGATATTGCATATTATATTTCAAATATTTGGTGAAGTTCCTATTTTTCTTGTTGTTAAAGCAAGTGAGCACAAATAGCAACCTTATAAAATGTACATTCATCAGCGATCAAAACGCTTAATAACTGTTGTACATATAAATAAATTAGTCAAGTTCATATAAGGCAACTGAGTACGTATCAATAGTCAGGTAACGCTACCCAACAACAGTCCAAAACAAATAGTATATAAGGTTAATAGATAACCATAGGAAATGTCAACAAAACATTGCAACCGTTGACGGAGAGTTATGTAAGCAGCAACGCTGTTTACGAATTAAATATCTGACATGCAGATAAATAAATGAATGGTGGGTAGTAGGTTGCACACACACACACACACACACACACACACACACACACACACACACACACACTGTATATATATATATATATATATATATATATATATATATATATATATATATTATTATTATTATTATATTATTGTTTGTGTGCAACCTACCTACCTACCACTAGTATTCATATAAAATACAATGATTAATTCAAATCATTAACAAGGAGATTTAAAATATGCACTTAACATGAATATTGATAAACATTTCAGACACACCAGAAAATAATATAGACTGAATTACGCCACACTGATCACAATATCTTATTGTATCAAACCAAAAAGTTGCTAGCTATGTGTATGTATGTAATTAATTATCCTGCCAACCAGCCCTTTCGTTTTTAAAACCTCAGATCAACAATATATACCTTTTTATAACACAGATACGAAGATATTTAAATATTCTGAACATATATCTTCGCTTTGTACCTTTCGATTTACTATTTCAATATAAGCACTGATCAATATTTCATTATTGTTTCACTGTTAATTCGGTGTTATTTATGGACAAAAACTCTTAGATTAGTTACACATAATGTGACCGACTTTGATAATATATATAGTTAATTTAACTTACAGGTAATTCTCTTCTCATAAAACGCGTTATTAAGCTCAAAGTCAGTTTAATATGTTTAGCTACGAGAGGATGAGCTTGTTTGCGTTTATTTGTTACTACAACACAACATTTATATGTTCAATCGTTTGATTTAAACTTATTCATCTGTTTATCACTAAAACGCAATTCTCGTGTATTATTAAAGTTCCTTTTCTGTCGTCAATAAAGTATAGTATAACGGCTTAGAAATTGGTTAAGGAAAGAAAAATGTCTATATACTACTTTCTTCAAATGGATCAAAGTATTCATTAAAGGGATAGATATCACTCGGCTGTATTATACATAAATAATAACGTGTATGCCTACTAAAGCTAAATTTATTTTATCTTGCACTGGCTTAGAGAATAAATCATACTAGCATACATTGCTTGAAAATAGGCTTTAACGAGCAATAGCCCAATAAATATAAACTGCCGTTAAACATGTAACCTGGAAATGCCCGGCGGTAGATAAACACTGGGTCGATAAAAGCGAAGTAATAGCGTAATATACCCAGGCTCATAAGTACGAATACAAAAATTCTCAGATACCAAAGTATAAATCAATAAAATGTCCAGGACATAGATACAAATCCGGAAAAATGGACAAACACTGACCTCTGGAAACCAAGAGGTGGGATCAGGTGCCATGGAGGAGTAAGCATTCCCTGTCGACCGGTCACACCCGCCGTGAGTCCACAGTCAAGTCCAATGATATACATGAGGAGTGTATCCTCGTCACAATTGGTACAGACGTCTCAACAACCGCCAACGAAAAGGCAACACAACATTTCACTTAGTGAAACAGAGTAGTCGCAATCAAGACTATTATACCGACCGTAAAATTGAACGTTGACATTAAACGCGGTTTTCGGTATCCCTGTGTCAATAATTTGTCAGTGAGTAGTTTACCTCTGTATATGAAATCTTCATATGTTATAGACGCCCTGGCATATCGGGTCATTTGTGAAATATAAACTCCATATGCGGGTGTCTGAGGGATATTACTACTTAAATGTGGAAACAAAAAACGAAATAGCGAAATAAAGGAATTATGTAGGTATAAAATCACAGATACCAAAGTATTAATCCCCAATATGTCCTTGACAACATACCAATTCGATGAAAATTTTACAAATATAGACCCATGCAAATACAGAGTAAAGACCAGGTGTCATGGAAGAGTTAGCATCATATATTGATCGGTCACACCCACCGTGAGACTACAGTCGACCTAAAATGAAATGGGGAGGAAAAAGGTCTCCGTCGCAATTGCACAGACGACTCAGTAACCCCTATGGAACAGCAAAAAATAGCCCGAGTGAGGGTAAAACAAAAGTTCACCTCATCCCGACTGTAAGTTAAGCAAACGCTCAATAAAACCTGATAAGATAAATAAAAAGTCTAATAAGTCCAAATGTAGATTGATATAGACTAATGAAGCCCACAGAAGATGAATTTAAAGCCCGATATATAGCGAGACTTTAGATAAATCTTAAATCTAATAAAGTCCAAATGTAGATTGATATGGACTAATGAAGCCCACAGTAGATGAATTGAAAGCCCGATATAGCGAGACTTTAGATAAATTAAGTCTGATAAAGTCCAAATGTAGATTGATATAGGTAGATGAATTTAATGCAAATGTAGATTGATATAGAAATTCTTCATTCCATTTCCTACAGATCTTCCACAGTAACCTTCATACAAATGTTTTTCCTATAGTTTTTGAGACAATTTGAGTTGAAATTTTCTACTTGAGCAGTGGCCTTGACCTTTTATCCGATTACCATAAAACTTCACATACACATTCTACAGCACATTCCCTACAATTCTTTACACAACCAATTTGTAAAAATGCTATATATTTTTTTTTTTAGCTTTCTTCAGTTGAAACCCCTTTTTCAGCCCCTAACAAGCTTTTTTTCAGGGGATAGGTTGATCAAATTTGAAACTAATGTGCACAACTCGTCTTTGGCCTTTCAGGAAATCTATACATATTTCTCTGAATTAATAGTTACGAACAAAATGATGTAACAAAAGCGATCATGAAAAATGTGAAAAAGATGATAAGTGGAAAAATAAAGGGAATTTTGAAAAAAATGAAAATAAAACATTTCATGCGTAATATATGCTGAACTTTTCGGCCGGACCGATGACCTTGAAACTGCACACAAATATTTTTTTTCAGAATACTGCCTGCAAATCTCCAACAGTAACCTATATACAAAAGTTCTATAGTATTTTTTAGTTATTTTGAGTTGAATGTTTCAAATTGAGCTGTGACCTTGACCTTTGATTCGATGTCCTTGAAACTTCACACACTTGGTCTTCAGTCGATTCCCTACAAATCTTCTAACTAACATAATATATACATAAATCTCCGACAATAACCGATATACAAATGTTCTATAATTTGTTTAGCTATTTTGAGTAAATTTTATAAAATTAAGCTGTGACCTTGACCTTGAAACTTTTTCTCAGCCCAATTTCTACAAATCTTCAACAGCAACAAATATATAAAACAAATTATAGTTGTTGAGATACTTTGACCTGAAATATTCAAATTAAACTGTGGCCTTGACCTTTGGCCCGATGACTTTGAAACTTTTTCCGTTTGTACAACTCCTCAAACTTCTTTCCTTTTTAATGCATATGTCTTTACTAAAAATTTTTGTTTCTGAGATATTTCGACTTTTGTCTGATTTTGAGCAGACAAAATGCAAACGTTTTTAACAGCCCTTTTTACAAGGGACACTGAGATTTGAACCTTTTATGAAAATTTAAACAGATTTACTCTAGCTTTAGGAGTTACGAAGGAAATGATGTCACAAAATGGGTCATGAAAAAAGTGAAAAAGGGCAATACCTAAAAAGCAAAGAGACTTTTTGAAAAACTTTTTAAATCTTTCTGTAACTTCCTATTTTGCACAATTGTTGACTTTTTTTAGCAAAATCGGACCAGCCAATATCTTAATATGATATACTAAAAATTGTTAAGTTCGTGTACCAACTGAACATTCATGAAAGCATATTGAATTAGTATTTCACACGTAGAATCACTGATTTACGATCCCACGCATTGGTACCTACATCATGACCGGTCAGTGTCCTGTCGATTTAAGCTATTAAAATGGATAAAACGGTGGTGGGGAAACCATGACAAATTGACACGTATTCAAATTCTATTTCTGAGTAAATTTGAAATATATAGAATCGCCTACGATAGTTGATGTCATATAAATAATTCGCATTATAGCTGCATCATAATTTTATGATATTCGATCTCAGTTATATAATGTTTGATGTATTATAAAGCTTCAAAACAGACATAAAAATAAATATCATACATTTCGATACAAAATATATGATATTTAAAATTTTGTTGTTATGACTTTTTGTGTTGTTATTATCTGTTTCATAAAAAATGACGATGTCTGAAAGTAGCATATTGATAGTAGGAGTATAAGGGTTAATAGAAATAAAGAAGGACCATTGGATTTTGGAAACTCCGAGTCCATTTTTGTTTTGTTTTTGGGGGGTTCTTCTTTTAAAATCTTCTAAGAATTTTTTAGTTACAGGGAGCTTTAAATGAAGTGCTACAAATTTTGGCCTGTGCTAACTGACGCTAATGCAGTGCGGGTTCTTTTACGTACCACGCCTGCCGTGGGGCATAATTATGTTCTTTAACTCCTGATTTTTCCAATGTTTATTAAAAGTTTTCTTCCAAAACCTTTTGTAAAATTATATCTATTATCGTGTTGATTTTATATATTTACTGAAAAAATAACGTATCATTCATTGTAATGTTAAAACGTCTCCTTTTCGTATATGCTTGGTCAAGAAATAATTCAGAGCAATGTCAGTTCATGCGATAATTGGCAATTTATATTTTTAAGTAGACGCAATTATGGTCAACGCATCAAGTACGTAGCTTTTAAGCGAAAACATTGGTCACCCTGAACATAACAGTGTCTAAAACCATCGTCTGCGCACTGATTTCCGAAAAAGAATCCCTGATAACAACCCCCACTCAAAATATACAAAATAAGAGGGTGTAATTAGTAGTGGGAAGTACGTTATGTTTGGATGAAGTATTTATTTACATGAATGACAATTATTATTTAGGTGTATTGACGTACATAATCATTTCTAATAGCGACACACTTAGAGAACTTTTATAAATTCATCGTGAAATCCCATAACTACAGATAAATGTATAATTATATAAACATGCTTAGTGTCCTAGCTTTTTGTTAACCCGCATATTTTAAACATAAAATATAGATTTTTTTCGACTCGGCTTTGTTACACTAGTATATCCACATTCAACATCAGATAAATTATCTCTGTTATCTAAGTGTTGGATGGAGATATAGATGTTTACGTGTGCTATTATAAATCACCGTGTCAAAACAACCTTGACGCTGATATAATGTGATACTTAAATATGATTATATATGCAGTGTAATGGGATATAGATCACGCTTGATATCAGAGTGAAATGAAGTGTTCGTATTTCGTCATGTGTTTGGACACTATTGCCGTCACAAAGACCCAGAATCATCGACGTACGGTAGTGCTCTTATACAAAATGTCAGAGTTTTTCGCGCGTATGCTTTAGTTGACGAGTTGAATATATTTATCATACTATAAACTAAAGTATGGGATTTTATATACAAAATTAATCTTTCGTTCAAATAGCATCATTGTCTATATTCTGATAAAATAATATTAGCATAATTCCAAAACGATCGTTTTTTGTCAATTAGACTAAATCAGTTGACCTTCAATTTAAAAGAGATTTTCTAAAGTGACAATGGTATCATATAAAACCAAATAATTAATCTTAATGTATTGCCAAATTAAGAGTAACCACTGTAAGAATGACTACCTTAACTTTTAAAAAATATAGAATTCAAAATGTGTTATCAGTGCCAAATATTACGTAAGTATATAATTACTCGATTTAAATTCGATTTAAAAGAGATAATCATCTTTTACTGTGATTGCTCTAGAAGGGTTAAAACATTTCATTATTATTATCATCATCATTATTATTATCATTATTTGCTTTGATTTGGTCTTGTATTATGGAACTATTCTTTCGAAATCTTATCGACAGATTCGATTGTCGTAACTATTTACTTTGGATTCATTTTATCGTTAATGTATAATTGTGCTACTACGTTTACATAGCCAGCGCTGATATTTTCATTGCATTACTTTGGAAATGCTGACTAATTTTACCCTGGATCCCTTCCAAACACATTCTCTGGCCCCGTTAATACACCTGTACTCCTACAATACGGTCAGTTAGTGACCTGTGCGTCAACAAAGTGGTGAAGTAATATACATATTTGTTACATTGCATCATTCTTATAGAAAAAAGTCCATCACACAAATTTGAAAGATTTCATCCCTCTGTACTATAATCATATTTACCGTGTTACTATTATCTCTATTCTTTTAAGAACCACGTCCAAAGAAAAAAATATCATCATTACTAATGAGTTGATAAAAACAAAATTGGTAGCGGATAATGCAAGAATAAAATATCAGGGATATTTTACCTAACGAAACCAACAAATTGACAACTTAGAAAGTACATTCTATCACGCACGCCGTCTTTCAATCTACCGATATGTTTGAAACTGCACGAACTACGATCATTTCATATAGATTTTTAATTTGAGAAGTTTGTGTTACAAATACAAATACATGGATATTTTTTGTTCATTTTTAGTAAATAAGAAAACAATACTTACATGCTTTAAAAAGATCTAGAACTACTTGTATCGCCAGTACCTGTTATTTTATTTGTGGTCATATGACATAAGTTTCACGCCTGGTTTTGGTCTTTGCTGCATACTCATAGCAAATAAGACCCATACTTCTCACAGCGGGTAAAGATCTTTGACCTTGTAAGCTAATTCGTAAACTTAGCGTATACAATGCCGTCATTGTTGCTGCGTTGGACTTGACCGTTAGACGTGGGGTGTTTCGTCCTCCATGACATCTGATCCCACATCGGAAATTTTCATCAGTTCGTGTTTGTCTATTCTGCAATTTTGTATTTATATACTGCCCTGAATACTTCGCTTCTGTGTTTTTGGTATAACTGCAGAAGTAATTTTGGTATAACTGCAGAAGTAATTTTGGTTTTTATAATAGAAAATGAATTGCTATGCAAGCATACACACATCAAAGACGATTGCAGGATATCTTCAGCAACCAGCAATCAAATTGCGGAACCGCATCGGATCAAAGTGAAAGTGTTGACATGCATTACTAACACCACTCTAATGTGTCAATCAATTTTAGACAATATGCTATAATTCCAGTTTTTATTGGAAGACTTAAGTTTCAGTTTTGGAGCAAAGCACTGAAAATGGTCCAATTAAGCTATGCTAATTTTCTTCACTTATGTACACCAAGGTCAATAACTAAATACAAGGTAAGGAACAATATAAAGCTGCTACAAAAAACTGTGATTTTCCAATACCCCAGGGGCAAAGATTCAGTTCCAAGGAGGGCAATAGGAACATAAAGCGATAATGCACTTTGTGTTAAAAATATCTTTTAACACTTTTATGCATTGTGAAGAAAAATTAATACATTTAAAAAGACCATAAAAGACTAAAAATTGAAATTGAAGGATCTAGAGCTTAGGGCTAGACAAAATTAGCCAAATAATGATTTTACACTTGGTCTTAGAAAAAATGTGGTTTTTTTTTACATTTATAACTCTTAAAGAAAAACTAACGTAAACAAGATTTCTTTCAAAATTCTTAAATTTATTATCCTGAGAGCAGAGGTTCGGAGTCATGGAAGATATTGTAATTTGAGACTTAGTTTTAGGAAAACGTATTCTATATATCTATTACTTCCAAAGAGAAACTGAATACAACTGTTGAAAGATCATTCAGGTTTCAATTGAATTGTAAAACAATATGCCGGGAGCACATGCTCAGGGTTCATGGGCTGGGCAAGTATGTCAAAACAGTGAAAACATACTTAGTTTTCGAAATTCTTCCATTGTCCATCTATGAAATGAAAAAAAACTGAATCATTTTAAGAAAAAGTATATAAAAGAAAACAATATTAAATTCTATGTTTTACCACTGGAGCAGGGGATCAAAGTCTGGATGATATATTTAGAAAATTGCATTCTAAAAATACTAAATACATATTAGAAAAAGCACAAACAACTCTACTGTGTTTATGAAATTTATTACCCCGGGAGCAGGTTTCAAAGTTTGGTGTGGGGCCAATATAGTCATTTAGTTATATTATTTTTCTCCGTGTCTTTTCATTGTAAAGAAAAACACAAGGACGTATACATTTATTCTCATTGTTTGGGGGTTGTTTTGCCTATTCAGTGGTCCATTTTGGTCCAGGCGACCGTTAAGGCCTTTTTGGCCTCATGTTGCTACTATGTGGCACAAAGATTCAAAACCTCTGGGTGAATTATTCACACACGCGGTTCTTTACAATACTACAGTTTTTACATTTATATTGATAATATTACTTTAGCTCAATAATTATTATATGACCATTCGTTCCTAAGTGATATATACATTGATTATACACAAAAATAATATATATTCAAGATGTGTTATGAAGATCGGAACATCATGGTCCATCGCACAGATATTTGTGTGGGCGTATAACATTTAGATTTCTATTGCTACATGTGCATATCCTCTTACTTTATCATAGTTTTCTACCTTAATCCATTCGTCCTTGAAGAGTTTTCATTATTTTTCAAAGAAAGCTTTATTTCCAGTATTTACTCATATTAAAACCTTTATAATTTGCATGTCGAAAGATAATATGAATCAAAGTATACCCATAGCCATCAGAATATTGTTTCTCAAAACAGAATCAACAATACATTTGTAATGTATTATATAGGTTACTTATGTAGTCTTCACTAGAGTCACGTGCACTTTGGAGTTTTAACTGCTGTATTGTACGTGCAGATACACATGCAGATAATTTAAAGTGACAGAATGTGATTGCTCCCTGTCTTTTGTTGTTTTACTTTTGCTGGGTAAAGATACCATGTGTTATATATTTTGTTGACCATATTTTAGAAAAATGTACTTCCCCAATGGACACGCTAGAGCTGATATCCCACAGGAAATTCTTGTAAAGCTCGTGATGGAAAATTAATAAAAACATACCAATTGATCTGGTTGCATTTAAACAAATTCATCCGCTTTAAACAATAGGGAATGTTCTCATTATTTTGAGTATATGCGTTAGGAAAAGCAAAGATTCTCAAATGAACTACTGTATACCTGGACATTTTTGCCCCCTGGTTTTTTGTTGTTTTTTTTCACTTTTTACGACAGAAAACATATTCACCCCATCTTAAATTCGCCCTAAATCCCCAAAGATTCATGGATGGCGGCATGTGTGTCCGTGCTTCATTTTTTTAAACTTGAAAATTTCGCTTTGATTTGAAATTCACACTCTCATCTATCGACGAGAATAGCGAAAATTAAACGGGAGCGAAAGTTTTACGGGTAGACAGTACATATTTTTTTCGAAACTAAAGTGTCCGAAATTATATCTTCTATCAAAATATAAATAACGAAAGATAACTACCTTTATATTTTCTAAATGTTTCTAAATACCTTGACATGATTAAATGACCAGGTGATTGTTACAATAGTTCCATCGTTTTACTAGTAACAAGCACGTTCTTTCGCTATGAGCAGTTTAACTTTTTAGATCGTGTATAGACTTTAAGTTATAAAATGATACATATTTCGACATTTCTTATCTTGAATTTCATTGAAGGCTTCAGACATGTTATCGTATGGTATCTATATCTCTAATACCGAAGTTCGTTGTACGTTTTCACACCGTGCTATTGTCTGCTGTTCTACTACGGTTCATCAATATGGCAATTTCTCCGACTAAACATTTTTATCTAGTAAAAAGTATTCCAAAGGGGGATATATTTTCGAACAAAACGGTTAATATATGTACATATTTGAACTGATTTTGTTCGTTGCAATGCGTCGATGTGTGCATTACAGTCGCGTAGGAAGCAAATCAAAGGGGCAATATGTTTATATACAATTACATTTTGCTTACGTGTTATGATATAAGAATATTGCTTGTATTTGATAAAGTGGGGGCCCACTGTCCCAAGTACCTACGCCTATGCATGAGCAGTGGGGCCTGTAAAATACAATATCAATAACACATCAATACAAAAGGATAAAACACTTCTAAAACATATTTTACTTTAGTCGTTATTGTGCAAAATCAGGTCCACTTCTCGTGAAGTAAAGCCATTTCCCGATACAAACTACTGCAAAAAGACATTGTCCTTATATTGGTCTGTAGTGATTACCTTTATTTGTTTAAATTGATCTGCCAATAATCACTCGACATTCTAAATATGCTTTATGTCAATTTGTCCTCCTGTCCTTTGCTTTGTTAGTTCTGTTAACCCTCTCAACCCTAAAATTCATCATAAACTGGTCTAAACAATGGTAAATAACATACCATATAGATTCATAGGGTTGACAGGGTTAATGACCGTAACACAGAGTAGTCTATGATTACTTTTACCCTTTACTCCTGAGTGGTATGCACTTTTTCTATCGTTTAAGACGAGTCTATTATGGCATGCAGGATTTTCAGGGTTAATAAGAACCATCGCTTATAATTTCTGGTATCCAGTTTTTATTAAGACTATTGTTTTGTACCATAACTTGTAAAATCTTGAAATCTCACAATGTAAATTAAGATGTATTATATCCTGTTTGAATTAAGTTTATTTTTGTAAACCATTGCGTAATCACATTGTAACTAGTTTGGATTAAGACTATCCCTTCTGCCTCTTCTAAAATAAACAGTTCAGTCACAAATACAACGTCACAAGTACCTGTTACCAAATAGCTGACGTCAATCCAGAGTCTGCCTGGAGTCACGACGCAATTCTAAATGAAATATTTTGTGGGAGAACTGAAATACTTGTCACATATGTGCGAATAGTAGAATTTGATATTGCATTGCAATTAATCTCGCGTATTATAAAGTAACGGTATTCACAGTTACATCACATATCATATATTCACCCAATGCTCAAATTACAAACGTTAGAGTTAGATAGCAGGGTATTATAATATATGGCATTATAATATGTGACATTATGACATATAACATTACACAAATATTACATTTATGAGGGGTGGTATTGCATATTTTCACCCCGAGGAAGCATTGTTTACCGAGGCGAAGTCGAGTCAATAATGCTATCCGAGGGGTGAAAATATTTCCAATGTCACCCTCTCATCAATGTAATATTTATTTTATTATACCGAGTGTCATATTTGTTTGCTTTAACATGTTATCATAGATATTCTACATCTCAACTATTATCCAGCAAGCTAAAAAGTACAAACGTTTTGGTTACGACAAACAGCTCTCAGTGGACGTGCCGCATAACGTTGGCGCATGTGACATTTTTTGGAATGTCACTCTGACTCACTGTACGAACCGTACACGCATAACGTTGGTGCATGTTAGTTTCTTTGTTAAATGAGCGGGTGACATTGAAATTTTCACCTCTCAACCAATCAGATTACGAGATTTTAACAGAAGGTATAATAATATAATATATGACATTATGATATGTGACATTATGGTGTAAAATAATTGCAGTTAGGCATTGTTATCATATAATAATAGATTAAGTAATAAATCATACATACATACATACATACATACATACATACATACATACATAAAAACAAAATAGTAATAAATTTGAATTTTGTGTACACAATTAATAAATAAGGGGTATGTAATAAACACAAAACCAAACAATGTTTCTATCCATATCAGCAGACTACACTTAATCGTTGTATCGAAGTAAAAAATGAAGAAGTTCCAATGAATAATCGAAATTACAAGTACATTCGACGTTCTCGTTGAATTTTTCCGCTTCAACAATCTCGTGCAGTCTTCTGATACGGATAGAAACATGCGCGTAGTTTTGTCTATGCCAGTAACTATTGTATATAAAACGTCTCAGATACCAAGGTATAAATCACTAGGATGTCCAGGATATAGGTATAAATCTTGTAAAAATGGACAAACACGGACCTCTTGGAATCAAGAGATGAGATCAGGTGCCATGGAGGATTAACCATCCCCGGTCGACCGGTCACACCCACCGTGAGTCAACAGTCAAATTAAAATGAAATACGTGAGTAACAAATCCTCGTCATAATTGGTACAGACGTCTCAACAACCGCCATCGATATACAGTAAAACCTGTATAAAGGGGCCATCCAAGGGATTTTTAAATATTGACATTGATGTGCAGGTGACCCTTATACACAGGTTTAATTTAGTTTAAGTGTGCAGTCATGGTACTTTTCAAAACTGGCTTTTATAGACAGGTGATCCTTATATAGAGGTGACCGCTATAGCAGGTTTTATTGTATTATGATATCTATTTGAAGTTATAGCCAACTGTGATGTTAACGTTTGTAAATCAAAATGTCTTAATGTAAGCCATGTCTGTCATGTTCGTGGCGCTGACTATAGAAATCATTGCAAATGATTATGGCTAAATATTATTTTTTGCAGATAATAATGTCTAAATGTTTGTTATTCAATAATCTGGTGTATTTGAACTTGGTTGGATACATGATATTTCATGTAATTTGGAATAATATTACTATTAGGATACGCGAGAATAATTCAATGCCATATTAAATTCTATGACAGAAATATGTCAGAAATATTTCAGTTCTCCCAAAATTTAGTATTGCTTCGTGACTTCAGGCAAACACTACTCTCTAATGACGTCCGTTATTTGGTATCAGGTACTTGTGACGTGTGTGTGTGTGTGGGGGGGGGGGGGCAATGTTTAACATTTTAGTAAGTATATGAACCTTGCATGCTCATATAAGCTGAATATACCAGTCATTTTATCATTTAATCTATAAATAAATTGTATTTAGTAACAGCGTTAATAACTTGACATGTATACTTAGATAAAGTATGTTTAAGCTTTCGGCTTACCCACTTTCTAAGAATGAGATCCTTCAAAATCACGTGTCCGTATTACGCTCTTTTGATGTACCTACAACCCATATTGTCTTTGAGATACTATATTTATACTGGATATCTAAACTTCACAAAACCCCGTATAAGCAGAGGTACATAGCAGGATCCAGCAAATGTTCTACTTAACCTTTATCTTTAGTCCTTACCAACACACTGACAGCCGTTAAGGAGACTCTTCAACAACACTGTACAGTTTCTTATTCCAGAAGCGGTGTAAGTCAGATGTGGATACTTAAAAATTTTAAACAACTTTTAGAAAATTTGAAGGCACATATTTTTTCTCAAATTCACTGTATCAAAACATACAACATTCCCCATAAAAATTAAAAGAGATACTTTTTAGCATCATAGACAACCTTTTTTTTCACTAAAGTTGGTACCCGAAAATTTAAATATCTAGTGATTGGTTATCATGATACTTATTTTCTCCATCACCACTCTTATTCTACATATAAATACACTGACGTTGATATAAAATAATGCTGGAATTTCTAATAGACAATATATTTGTAACGTTCGAAGACTTGGTCTTTCAATAAACTGTCGGCATTCATATGGGAACCAATTGTGCACCTTTATTGGCTGACCTTTTCCTTTATTCCTTTATTCAGATTTCATTCAAAAACTGCTGAATCAAAAGAAAAAAGCTAGCGGTGCCCTTTGATTTGACAATGAGATAAAGCAACGCCGTTTTGTCAATTAATCATGAGAATTTCCATACATATGTGAATGCGATATATCCCAGCGAACTAGAAATTAAAGATACAAAAGAATCTAGTTCACACGCTTCATACTTGGACATTTTACTTACTGTAGACACAGACGGGAAATTAACAACAACACTTTACGACAAACGCGACGATTTCGGCTTTCCCATCGTAAATTTTCAATATTTAAGTAGTAATATCACATATTCACACGCACATGTGTTTACATTTCACAAATGATCCGATATACGAGGGTATGATCAACATATGAACATTTCATATACAGAGGTAAACTACTCACTGACAAATTTTGACACAAGGATATCGAAAACCGCGTTTGATGTCAATTTTACGGTAGGTATAATAGTCTTGTTTGCGATTACTCAGTTTCACTAAGTGAAATGTTGAGTTGCCTGTTCGATGGCGGTTGTTGACACGTCCTTATCAATTGTGACACCTCACCTATTTCATTTGGGTTTGACTGTGGACTCACGGCAGTTGTGGCCGGTCGACAGGGGATACTTACTCCTCCATGACACCTGATCCTACCTCTTGATTTCCAGAGGTCCGTGTTTGTCCATTTTTACCAGATTTGTATCTATATCCTGGATATCCTAAAGATTTATACTTTGGTATCTGAGATTTTTTATAATGTGAGTATATGAAACCATGTACCAAATATCATTACATATAGATATATCGCTCACAGATATAAAATAGATTGTTTACAAATATCATACAAATACACACTCATTAATACTCATATGCTCATATACATTGAATATACAAGTTATATTACTCAGTTTAAGTGATTATATAATGTATTTAGTAACAGCATTTATAACTTGTAAACTTCAATAAAGTGAATATACAAAATAATGTTCTAGTATACCTAGACAGAGGACATATACATATTTAACATACCCAGACAAAGTGTATCCTCATAAAGTACATGAAAAGTGAAAAATAGATTTCCGGACCTCTGGTCCTATCCCATTTGGGATTCGCAATAGTTGTTAATGTTGAGACCGTTGTATATCACCAAACTTGATATTTTCATCGAACTTGAGCTTTTCGCTGAACTTGACCTTTTCACCAAACTAGAAAGGTTTCCATAGAACATTTGCGATGGGTGTGGCATGCCAGCAGGGGACGCTGACTCCTTCCGGACACCTGGTCCCATCCCGTTTGGGATTCGCAATTGTTCTTCATGCTTAGACTATTTGCACATCTAATTCGTCGTGTTATAATGGACTTGAGTTTCGACTATTAATTGGTACTTCTTCATTTTGACTTTCTAAAGTACAGGGAAAGTGGTATAATACAAGGCCAAATAATAAAATCTAAATGCATAGCCAAACCGTCTAAGAGTAACCACTGTAGAAAGATGACTATATTAGCTTTTGAATAATAAAACGAAAAATGATCAAATAAAACAGAATCTCGCATACTAAATTTAGCTAAATATATCTACGAGAAAAGAAACGCTTGTAATGATCATTAAAGTTATTATGAAACAATATGACTGTTAAACATTCCCAATATAACACTTTTGTTTTATATATACACATAAAGACATTTATTTCATACTCATCTTCCGTTATGTACGGTGAACAGTGATGGAAAATCATTTTTATGAATATGAATATTCAATATGATTGCAGTTTAATTTACGCTCGCTTTTAGCACATTCGTTCAAGTATGGATCACAATAGCCTTTAAAGAACACAGAAAACCAAGATGAAACTATAAATACATAGAGGATATTTGACAATTATTTTGACGCCCACGTGTTAAATGCCATGTATTCTCCTGCCTCACGATATGTAATAAACATGTTATTCAAAAACAATTGTCAAATGTTCTATTTATTACTTTATTACTTTTTCCAATTAAGTTTCGTTAGGCCCTAGATTTATTCGATGTAGACTAGTCTATACGACTTGTGAAATGTAAACAAACCACGTTTTGCACCAGCAACAAGGTCCAATAAAGTTACTTTAGTATAAATATCAAGGTCAAATGTAAAGGTTGCAAAACAGTGTTCACCAAGAATTATTGAAAGGTTTCACTGCTGCTATGAACTGCCTTTAGTGGAATTGTTCTATGGCAACGCTACAAACAATGGATACAGAGATAGCGCCCATCAAGTCCATGTGTATATGGAGTTTTGACTTTCATGATCTTGCTGTAAATGAACTAAAAAATTAACATAAATTTGACCTTGAGACAGGAAATGTTGAAAGTCAAGGTCACAAACAAACGATTACAGATATATTGCTCATATATACATGTATAATCCATTTAGAGATAAACAACTAAGACATGAAAAAATTAACTAGGTTTTTTTTTTAAATTAAGCAGTACTGATGGATGTTTGGAACTCCAAGTCCATTAGAATACGACAAATTGTATAGAAATGTGGTCTCAACATTTGAAAATAACCAATAGATGGATATTAAAACAGGAGATAAATATGCAACCTTTTTCGAAAATAAACAGCAAGAGGTCACGACTCTATAGCTACTCTTTCATTGTATATCACGGTATTATAAGTCGCTTCTGACGTCATTTACTTTATAGGCTAAAATTAGATTGTGTCGTGTGATTTTAGACTAGATTTAAAAAGCGAACAAGAAAAGACATTAATAAGTAGAATAAACAAATCAGGGTACAGATGAAACCATTATTGACGATTTAGATATATTGTACGATTTGATAATCTCTCATTTTAAAAAATTCCTTCATTAGAATAACTCTAGAAATATAAATATGAAATAATGTGTTGTGTTTTGCTTTAGGATGTTTTACTTCACATATTTTTCTTCATATTAAAGCCATTCTGTTAAATACCTAAATTAAAAAACTTGTTAAACGTTGCCCATTACGAATTAAGCAAGGAGTGTGCTGCGTCATCACTCACCAGTTTGTTCCAGTTATGACGTCACTAAACATGGCGTCTATTGTAATCCACATGAATTTGTTTACTTTTAGGGAAAATTATAACATCAGATATATGGTCATATCAAAATGTTACTGACGCATGGTTTTGATAAAGACTAAAGCTTGTCAGGTAGAGCAAAATATCTGTGTGTGAGAGAGAGAGAGAGAGAGAGAGAGAGAGAGAGAGAGAGAGAGAGAGAGAGAGAGAGAGAGAGAGAGAGAGAGTTTAGATGGGTTATGAAAACAACATATTTTCCAAATATGATTACTAAGCTGCTTAGCTTGAACAATGTCATACATTTTCACATTGAGTCTTCCAAGTAAAAATGAAGCAGTGCCAATGGATAATCGAAACTCAAGTCCATTAGAATACGACAAATTAGATATGTATATGGTCTCAACATAAAGAACAATTGAGAATCCCAAACGGAATAGGACTAGGTGTCCGGAAGGAGTCAGCGTCCTCTACCAGCATACCACACCTGTCGCAAATGTTACATGGAAACCCCACCCTATGAATAGTTTTTCTAAAAATGTGTATTGGCATGTTTCGACATTTAGAATCAACATTTCATGGCCATCACTTTTGCTGAATATGTGAATACCAGGGGAGTCAAAATATCGCGATAAAATGACCCTCCTATGAAAATTTTTCAGAAATAATCATGGTTTGATAGCGATCAAATATTGATTCTAAATGAAGTTACATATCAAAAAACATTTATAGAAAAATTTTCATGGGGGTAATTTTATCGCGCCGCGATATTTTGACCCCCACCCCTAGTATTCACATATTCAGCAAAATTGATGACCACATGGGCATGATATATTGATTGCAAATGAAGAAACATGTCAATAGACATTTTGAGAAAAATTTTCATAGGGGGGTCATTTTATCGCAGCTGCGACATTTTGACCTATTCAGAAATAATTATGGTTGGATAGCCATGACATATTTACATATTCAGAAATAATTATTGTTGGATAGCCATGAAATATTGATTCTAAATGAAGTTACATATCAAAAAACATTTATAGAAATTTTTCATAGTGGGGTCATATTATCGCGGCCGTGATATTTCGACACACCCCCTAGTTTTAACATATTCAGCAAAGGTGATCACCACATGAGCATGAAATATTTATTTACATATCAAAAATCATTAGAAAAATTTTCATGGGGGAGTCATTTTATCGCGATCGCCATATTTTGACCCCCCCCCCCTCTAGTATTTATATATATTCTTAATGTCAAAACATGCCAATAGACATTTTTAGACAAATTTCCATAGGGAGGTCATTTTATCGCAGCCGCGATATATTGACCCCCTATAAAATTAAAATTTTCAGGGGGGTCATATTATTGCAAGGGGGGTCGCGATAGAATTACCCCGGGGGTCACTTTTTCGCGCGATAAAGTTACTCCGGGTCATTTTATCGCGGGATCAAAATATCGTATGACAGGGGCATTAGCTGAGTTTACAAAACAAAATTATTTCTATTTTTTCTTATTCAGCTACTTGTACTTGATATACAATAACGATAAAATCCTATATATTTTGTGAAAATAAGGTCAAATCCAGTGTATTATTCATATACAAATAGTAAGAATGAGTTAATTAAATGCATTTGAAAAAGTGCCAAGCTTGGGTTTCTCAAGCAATTTTCACAAAATATAGAGGAAATTAAGAATTTTTATACCTGTATTTATCTCTTTTTGTCATTGTTTATCAATCTAAGTAGTGAAAAGGGGGAAATTTAAAAAAAATACTGCTAATGTCCCTTTAAATAAATACCTAACAAGTGCTCTCCAATTTCACAATTGAGGCTATGAGAGGTTAACGACAATTAAACAAGTAATACATTAAGAAGAAATCATTTCCCTATCTATATCAATCTATATAGAATAAATTTCGATCATTTCTTTTATGGTAAATTTCATGACTCAATAAATATATCTCTACCTAATACGTTTGAAGTATATTATCTTTACTTTCTCTACACGTTGTTTAATGGCCGCAACAAAAGTTCTAATCGATTAATTAAAATCCTTACCTGAGCGATAGCTTTCTGGTCTACAATAATTATCTTTTTATATATTCAATGAGTAATAAAAATCAATTCCAGCAAGAACATAATTGCATTCTTTTTTTTATCACTGAATTTAAGATATTGTTAAACTTTTTTATTTTTGTGTAATTTGCATACGGTGTTAATAGGCCCATTCAGTTAAATTTAGGCAGGAGAACGATACCAACAATACACGCATTCTCGGGCCGAGTGTCCATATTAATTAGCGACGAACCGAAATAGACGCACGCCGTATTGATCGTGACAAGCTAATCTTGATTAATAATACGTACATTAATACTTTAATGTTACCTGCTGAAAGAAAGGCAGAAAAAAATCGAATAAAATCTATTTGCACAATACAATAAAAGGTGGGTCTTAATAACACTAGTGAAAGGGTTCAAGTAATCAAGTCGTCTATATTTGAAATATGTTGCAAAGTAATAGGTTTTTTTTATAAATCTGTATATATTACATATTATTTTTTCCTTTTATATAACAAGACGACTATTCAGAAATGATTGATTTCTGAGCAATAGAACAAACCAACTCAACTTTTTCTTATAAGTTTTTCTTATATTAGCCAAAACATGATTTTATAAGGTGGATATGATCTTGAACCATATTGGTCAATGTATTATATAAATAAACAACATTGTGATAACAGTACTCTCCCATTTGACGTAAGCTATTCCAATCACGAAACTATTGATCCTAGCATAATTCTCTCTCTCTCTCTCTCTCTCTCTCTCTCTCTCTCTCTCTCTCTCTCTCTCTCTCTCTCTCTCTCTCAATTTTTCTGTGATCAATGTTATATACAATGGCCCCAGAATAAAAATGTTTAATCTTAATGGTTCAAATTTATATTGAATTCGTACAACTAATACTCAGATAGGTATGTGAGTGTACTAATTGTAAGAGAGAGAGAGAGAGAGAGAGAGAGAGAGAGAGAGAGAGAGAGAGAGAGAGAGAGAGAGAGAGAGAGTTTAGATAAATGATTTCCTCAATTTCATGAATCAAATTATATATTTCCTGTATCTTTTATCAAACCCCGTACTAATGTTAGGAATTTAAAATATGCATTAACGATGATATACATATTTTCACAATGACACCTAGAAACAGGTTCCACAACCATACACGACCAGTCGTTATATCCTTATGTATAATGCATTAGCACTCTAATTGATAGAGATTCTTCAGTTTGATTTATGGATGTCTCAGTCGTTCATCGGTGCATGGTCCGGAACCCCCTACAACTTTTTTTTTATGTTCAACGAATTCCATCTTAACTATATACAAAACAAATAGGTCTTATTACAACCGGAAAAGTATTCTAAATGTCTTTTTTCAGTCTAGAGCATCGAATCATTTTATTTCGCTGTTTCACGAAATGATGATTCAACAATTGCACATTTAATTGATCTTTCTAAGTGTTTATTTTCTTCCCAGATTCGTGTGATAATCATCAAATCAGATTATACAATTTAATGAAATTTGAAGTGAAATCTGTTAAATGAATTTAGAAAGACCCGCCCTTGATAAGTAATGGAAATTTGAGTATTGATTTTTACTTTTCTTCACTCAAGTTTTCTATCAGTACCTTTGATCAATGTTATAGTGTTATTGAATGGGTGTTTTCATATTGATTCTGTACTATGTCCGAGTACAGTCGTTTTGGGTCGAGTTTAGGCCCATATTGAATTTATGGTTCATTCTCACTTGTGCAACTTTTCAAATATTATATTCCCACAACCAGGTAAAATTTCACCTTTGTGGCTAATGAATTTTAATTACACATTTTTCAGTATTTTAAAGAATTTCAACTTCAAGTATTTACATACAGTCAAATTTTCTAAAACGTAGCCGTTACAGACAGAAGAGGGTTATTCATTATAAAAAAAAGTTAGCAAAGATTATGTTTGAAGTGGCCTTTAAAGTAAGTATGACTGAGTTTACTGACGATGTTTAATTAACCGTTATTACTATGTTTAAATTATAATGCAATGAGCCAAATTGCCCATTGTATATTCCCGCCTTGTGCATTTCTGTCCTAGATTGTCAATTAGATCTTTGTTTTCGTCCATTCCGGAATTTTCGATTTTCGGTAAATCTACTATAGATCTAGTCCATTTCAGTTTATTTTTGATTTAGTCCGTAATGTTTTCAAAGTCGAAGCGGGATCATTTTCTTAATGTTTCCATTCAGAACCGAAGTGAAAATTCTATATTTATACAGACCAGTTAAAATTTCTGTTTTTGTCGTATTTTCTGTATTAGACCTGAATTAATTGCCTGTTCCCAGGCACGTGGAATAGGTGTGGAAGAAATCCCCGTCACCATTAATACAGACGACGCAACCACCGCTATCGAACAGGAAAATAGTATATATATACATTAATATGGATGGTAGAAACAGCTTTATTTTACTTCGTTTCTAAAATTCTTCATCGTCTAAAGAAAAACAAGTTTGTTTCACAACTATACATATTAACAACTATAATAGGTAGATAATACGGTGAATTATTATTTTGTATTTTGATTTACACATTGATAAAATTCGGATTCTATTCTTGTTTGGTTTACTGTTACTTTACATCCTGTCAATAGGTTTGGTTTACTGTTACTTTACATCCTGTCAATAGGTTTGGTTTACTGTTACTTTACATCCTGTCAATAGGTTTTGTTTACTGTTACTTTACATCCTGTCAATAGGTTTTGTTTACTGTTACTTTACATCCTGTCAATAGGTTTTGTTTACTGTTACTTTACATCCTGTCAATAGGTTTTGTTTACTGTTACTTTACATCCTGTCAATAGGTTTTAACTAATATAGAGATGTCATTTGGTTTTGGGTGAAGTGAAACAGGTTTCCGCCTGTGCTTTGGACTGATACCAATGCAGCGAGGGTTCTTTTACGTGTCACGCCTTCCGTTGCACAAGTCATCGGTTTTAAATCTCTTTCGAGAAACATATGATTGTCATATTGTACGCCGAGCGCTTGAAGAGGGATAGGCCAATACCATTTTTAAGTCTTTTGTATGAGCTGTTACCATGATTTGAACTAGTGACCTTCTCTTTGTGAGTCGAAATACTTCTAGACCGGTGAAGGTAAAAATTACCATTCTACCATAATATCGCTAAATTTCAATCTTTGATGTTTAGATATCTTTTGACTTCCACAACAATCTAGATCCTCGTGGATTTCGTGATCAATAATAAAATGACATCATGATGTGCGCGCCAAATCTTGTAACCATGACAACTTATCGAGACATTGGCGCATAGTAGCAAGATAGATTGGAAACCTAGGTTCAGTCTTGTACATAGACACGCTTATGACGTGATGAAATACATGAAGAAAAAGTGCTTTTTAATTCTTTAATTACAAAATCATTGCTTGTCCGTGTGTACACAAACTGTGGTCAGTCTTTTGGTGTCACAAAGTGCGTTATCAATTGTCGGTGATCTGACTTGTCGTTTGAAGTGCATGTTCAATACCAGATTGATAATGATAAATCTAGTTCACAGAAAACAGTCAACAAATCCGAGTGAACATTATGACGTCTAGACATTTCTTCTACTGTCCTTTCTTTCAAAAGGGAACATTATATTTTATAATTTTTCAATTCACAACCTACGATTTAATTTTCTCAAATGACCAGTTAGCCAGTAGAATGAATACCATTATGTATAATATGTACGTGTCTGCGTGCGCGCGAGAGAGAGAGAGAGAGCACTCATGTGTGTGTTAGTAAGATATAAGCTAGGGTAGTCATCTTTTTACAGTGGTTACACTTACGTATATTTCTGCTGTAAATTTAGATTTACTATATGTAGGATACCACTTACTCTTTAGATAATACATGTATATATCTATTTCAAATTGCAGCTCAACTGATATTAAAACGAAAAAGAAACAAAAAGAAGATATGGCAGACTCTATATGGTATGTGTTAAAGGACTTACAGTGAATTGTCAGAAAGCTAAGAGATATATACTCTATAAAAGAAGTTGCTTTACATTTACAGAGAACCCTTCGAAATTGTTACCCGAAGCTGGCAATCCAGAATGTTAATCTAATTTTCCATAGAAAATTTTGTTCCTTTTAATTGGTAGCCAACTCCATGTTTCATAGCAAAAGTATGTGTTTCTTCATACTATATGCATACATCTTGCTTCTGTTTATGAGTTTTTCATCTATTTATTATATATCTTGCTTCTGTTTATCTATTTATTTATCTATTTATTTATTTATTTACCAATACCAGTGTAATTATTGAAGATTACTGATTATAATTGTTCCTTTTCATATTTCATTAATATAAATTAGTCAGATAAGATAATCATGTAATAAAGCAATTGTTGACTTTTGATATCAGTTGACACCTTGATTTATCAAGCAGTATCATATCTCGAGCAATATCATGCCTCGGACAATATCATATCTCAGACAATATCATGCCTCGGGCAATATCAGATCTCAGACAATATCATGCTTCGGGCAATATCAGATCTCGGAAAATGTCATACTTCGAGCAATATCATATATCAGCAATATCAAAGCTCGGACAATATCATACCTCAGGCAATAACATGCCTCGGGCTACATCATACCTCAGGCAACATCATACCTCGGCAATATGATACCTCGGGCTATATCATATCTCGGGTTATGTCATACCTCGGGCAATATCATATTCACTAGGGTCCATGTTTCGACAATCAAAACTAACCATCGCTTCGAAGCATTCATCAAGCAGTTTCTATTAAAATTTATCAGTTAAGTTTTATCAGTTTATTTTTAAGCACATTTTTATATTTTCCATTCATGAAAAAGTCCACTCAGCGATAGTTGGGTGCCGCCATTACTGGGTCCCAATTTCGACAGTTACGTCATTTAATGTTGTGGACACAATACAGTACAAACAATAAAGCTCGAGTTCGCAATGAGTGATTGATCCCTTTATCGTGTTACTGAATTTACACCAAACGGAGAATAATATAAAACATTTCAGATAACAAAGTATAAATCTTCAGGATGTCCAGGATATAGATACAAATCTGGTAAAAATGAACAAACAAGGACCAAGCAAGGAGTAAGCATCCCCTTTCGACCGGTCACACCCGCAGTGAGTCCACAGTCAAGTCAAAATGAAATACGTGAGGAACGAATCCTCGTCACAGTTGGGACAGACGTCTCAACAACCACCAACGAAAAGGCAACTCAACATTTCACGTAGTGAGAGTAATTGCAAACACGACTGATATACCGACCGCCATCAAACGCGGTTTTCGATATCCCTTTATCAATAATTTGTCAGTGAGTAATTTACATCTGTATATAAAATGTTCATATATTGAACACGCCCTGGCAAATCGGATCATTTGTGAAATAAAAACTCCATATGCGGGTGATTGTGGGATATTACTACTTAAATAAGGAAAATTAACGATGGGAAAGACGTATAGCTTAGTTGCCAAATTCCCGTCTGTGTCTATATTAAGTAAAATGTTTAAGTATGAAGCGTGTGTGCTTGATTCTGTTGTATCTTTAATTTCTAGTTTGCTGGGATACATCACATTGACATATGTATGTAAATTGTCACTATTAATTGACAAAACGTCGTCGATATATCTAAATGTCAAATTAAAGGACACCGCTAGCTTTTCCTTCTTTTGATTTAGCAGTTTCTGAATGAAGTCTGCTTCGTGTGAATAAAGAAACAGGTCAGCCAATAAAGGTACACAATTGGTTCCCATAGGAATGCCGATAATTTGTTGCAAGACCACGTTTCCGAACATCAAAGATATATCTTTTAGGAATTCCAGCATTTTTTTTATATCAAATTCAGTGTATTTATTTGTAGAATCAGAGTGGCGTTGGACAAAGTAAGTATCATGATAACCAATCACTAGATATTTAAATGCTCGGGTACGACCTTTAGTAAAAAAAAAAAGAAGGGTGTTATCTATGATGCTAAGAAGTCTTTATTTTAATTTTTTATATGGAATTGTTGTGTAAAGAGTAGGGAAGACGTATGTTTTGATACTGTGAATTTGAGAAAAATTGTGTCTTCAAATTTTCTAAAAAGTTGTTTAGAATTTTTTAAGTACCCACATCTTATTTACATCGCTTCTGGAACACGCAACTGTACAGTATTGCTGAAGTTTCTCCTTAACGGCTGTCTATATTTTGTAAGGGGTAAAGATAAAGGTTTGGTAGAACATTTGCTGGATCCTGCTATGTACCTCTACTTATATGGGGTTTTATTAAGTTTAGGTATCCAATATAAATATGGTAGCTCAAAATCAGTATCGGTTGTAGGTACATCAAAGGAGCGTAATACGGACACGTGATTTTGAAGGTGAGCTACGTGTGTATGTAGGATTTCCAGAATTCGTATTCAACCCAAATTCTTCTAATAAACAATTATAGTCATGTGCCTTGCAAACAAAAAACTATATTATTTGAGGCTTTGTCTGCTGGGACCAGTACATAATGGTCACGTAAGTTATCCAGCTCAGTTATTACTTCTGGATCACTAAATACAGAGGGATAACGTGTTTTCATAGTTCCTTTAAGTTTTGGAATACGAGATTTCATCAACTATTTTATCAAGAATAACTGAATATCCGTTTTTTGGGCATGCTGGTAGAAAATACATAATTACTCACTAGCTTCCAGCGCATTCTCAAAGATACTGAGTCACGAGGAAGCAAATGCTTAGTCTTACACTTGTGTGTGTTTACATATATCATATTGCAAGATTAAACGAATTATTGACAAAATAAGAACGCTGTGGAAATTAGGACCCTTGATGACACCTCAGGCTATATCATATCCCAGACAATATCATACCTCAGGCAATATCATATTTCAGGCAATATCATACGTCGGGAAATATCATATCTCAGTCAATATTATACCTAAGGCAATATCATATCAGGTAATATCATACCTCAGGCAGTATTATATCTCAGGCATTATCATACCTCGGCAATATCATACTTCGGGCAATCGGGCAATATCATACCTCAGGCTATTATGATTTGCGAGCCTTTTATAAAGCAACGGTCAATCTACAATGTTCCAAATCACCTTTACCGTACAATACAATAAACTATATTTAAGATTTGTAACCATAGCACAGCGTCATGTTTCTAAAAATATATAACTATTATGTTGTAAGGTCTACTAAAGCGAACGTTGCATTTATAATTCAGACATCTATACAAATTATTATCATATCATTCTTCCAAAACAAAAACACAGAAAGATGAATTCTGAGAAGAGGTCCAATCGGTCTAAACGGTCATCTGTGAAAATTTCTTGTCAGGTTTGGTTAAAATTAGTCCACTGGTTCTTGAGAAGAAGTTAACAATGTCTCAAATTTGACAAAATTTTTATATTTTCTGTTTACTTAGGTGTCTGTGACCTTGACCTTTGACCCCATGACCTTGACTTTAGTCAAAATGATCCTTAAATAATTCCTAACAACTTTCTTATATATCTTTGTAAACAAAAAGTCAATCAGTTTTGAGTTATTAAGCCATTTGTATACAACTGTACCCTATGTTATTCAAGCGCCCCTGGGGACCGCTTATTGACAGATTTTATTTTCATAAACAAACAAATTTTGTAGATATTGACTTAACAATTATGCATACAAAAATTACAAAATTCCATCTGATCATTGATTCATGAGAAGAATTTACCAAGTTTTGATCCTTTATGGCTCCTCTTAGGGCCCCTATGAGTCTTAGCCCCTTTTCGTTCGCAATATTTATGCGCAATATTTATGCGCAATATTTATGCGACTTCACATGGGGATGCTATATGCCAAGTTTAGTTAAAATTGGCCCACTGTATAATAGGCTAAAACAGGTCAAAACATGAAACATTCACTTAAAAGGGGAAATCATTTCCATAAGTGTCAATCTCCTAATTTCAGCCCTGTTGACTTTTCCTTGATCTTTGCGTGCTGAACATTTTTGCTTCTCTCACCTTCCCTCTATCTATTGTACTTTTCAAGATAATAAGACAAGACTGTCCAAAACATGAAAGTCCACTAAAAAGGGGAAATGACTCCCAAAAGGGTCGATCTGGCAATTTCGACTCTGTTGGCTTTTTTGTAGATCTTTGCGTGCTGAACATTTTTGCTTTTTGAGCATTTCACTTTTACTCTGTATCTTTCATACATTTCAATAGAATGTCAAAAACAGGCTAAAACATGAAAAATCCACTTAAAAGGGAAAATAACTCCCATAAGGGGCGATCTGACAACTTCGACCCTATTGACTTTTTTGAAGATCCTTGCGCACTGAACATTTTTGCTTTTTGAGCATTTCACTTTTACTCTATCTATTATACTTTTCAAGACAATGTCAAAAAACATTATCGATACACTATATGAAAAGTAGCTTCATGTTTGTTTGCTTGTTAATAATACGCCTCGAACAGTCAAAAATAATAATTCGATAACAAAAGTGGTCTTTCAACAAACTGTCGGCATTCCTGTGGTAAACAATTCCTATGGTATTGTGCTCCTTTATTGACAGACCTGTTCCTTTATTTATATGATGCAGACTTCATCCTGAAACTGCTGAATCGAAAGAATGAAAGTTAGCGGTGTCCTTTAATTTGACATTTAGATATATCGACGACGTTTTGTCAATTAATAATGACACTTTTTATACATATGTCGATGCGATATATCCCGGCGGACTAGAAATTAAAGATACAACACACGCTTCATACTTAAACATTTTACTTACTATAGACACATACGGGAAATTAATAACTGAGCTATACGACAAAGGCGACGATTTCGGCTTTCCCGTCCTTAATTTTCCACATTTAAGTAGTAATATCCCACAATCACCCGCATATGGAGTTTATATTTAACAAATTATCCGATATGTCAGGGCGTGTTCAACAAATGAACATTTCATATGCAGCGGTAAAGGGATATCGAAAACCGCGTTTGATGTCAACGTCTCGCAAATTTTACGGTCGGTATAATAGTTTTGTTTGCGACTACTCTGTTTTGCTAAGTGTTGTTGAGACGTCTGCACCAATTATGACGAGGATTCGTTCCTCATGTATTTCATTTTGATTTGACTGTGGACTCTGGGCGGGTGTGATCTGTCGACAGGGGACGCTTACTCCTCCATGGCACCTGATCCCACCTCTTGATTTCAATTGGTCCGTGTTTGTCCATTTTTTACCAGATTTGTACCTATATATTGGACATCCTAGTTATTTATATTTTGGTATCTCAGACTTTTTATAATTCTACTAAAAAGGACGAAGTACCAATGGATAATCAAAACTCCAAGTGCATTAGAATACGACAAATTGAATATACAAATGGTCACAACATGAAGAACAATTGTAAATCCCAAACGGGTTAGGACCATGTACCCGGAAGGAGTCAGCGTTCCCTGTTAGCATGGCACACCCAGCGCAAATGTTATATGTAAACCCTCGTGTTCGATGAAAAGGCCAAGTTCGGTGAAAACAGTTCTAGCAATGTTTTACTTTGATACTGACTGTAATGTTTGGGTCACATGCGCAAAAACACGATTGCACAGAAGTGGACTGTGACTATGACTAAAAGTATTGTGAAACGTATTGCAATGTCATCTTAATGCAACAATTATAGTTGTTCATAAACAATCAACATCTTATTTGAAAGTGCAAAAAGATGACTTAGGATTTGAGTTTTACTGTCAATAAAATAATGACCTTGGCCCAAGGTTATAAAGCATTTCTGACTTCGAATAAACCGGACTGAAATTAATAATGTGAAGAAGTTTGTCAATTAAATTATGAAAGTCGATGCATTTTCACATCATTTAGTCCTCCATCAAATTCAAACTGTGAGTTTGTTTCAATTTGTAATCAAAAACATACCCTTACATTACATGTGTAAGGTATTGAGCAGATGAAAAGGTAATAAAAAATAATAATCAGTTCTGATGTGTACAAATAAATATTGTATTGCTTTTCTTATATGCGTAGGCACAATATTTAACCTCAATTCTGATTTAGATTCAGTTTAGTTACCTTAAAGTTAGGGTGAAAAGCCATATAACCTTGGGCCAAGGTAATTAACAAATCTCAGGACCCTCCGTGTCCAAGTGCTTCTAGCATTGCGCTTTGAACCATGAAGTATCTCACTTCTGGTCGGCGCAGGTACCAGCCCTGCTGGAACTTAAGCTGACTTTAGTGAGAAAGTTTGCCAGTTTTCTTGTATAACGTAGATGGTTTCTTCCCGGGTACATTATAACCGGGTTCTCTTCTCCACCACTTGAAAATTGGTCGCCTACATATAACTGAACAATTGTTATGTGTGGCGTAAAACACCATTTAAAATTCAATAATCAACCCTATCCTAGCTTTAATTTTAATTCATCTTTTCGTATTTTCAAATAAACTTTTGATAGTTTATAAACCATTATACTTGTTGCATTCAGATAGATTTGTGATACTTTTAACGATACTGTTGGACTTAGAGCTGCCATAGAAAATTTCAGGACTTGTTGTGGTCCTAGGTTGCAAGTCCTGATTTACTGTAATATGGTACAGGGTGTTTCAAAAACATGTCCCACAGACTTCAAATGTCCATAACGTTGCGCAGACATACGATGATTTAAAATTTGGGAGTTCACTAGAAAGAGAATTTTATTGAAAATTTATAATCATTTAAATCTAAAATCTATGATGTAAAAACTTATTTTATGTCATCAATGACATTATCATAGTATTTGGTTTTACTACCATAATGAATGAAAACAACTTGATGAATCTTCATTCAGATGTTGTTAAATTTTATTTTGAGTATACCCAATACGCTCAAATTGACCTTGATGACTTAAAACAGGCAATAGGGATACAATTGTAAGGATTTCATTGGATATACGTGAAAATGTGACCCGAAACTTCCTGGATGGGTTGCAGTTAGTGATAGATAAAATTTTAGACATCTGGAATATATAATGAAAAATTACGTTTAACTGGTAAATTTTCTAAATGTGTATAGTTTAGAATACGGCTCACTTAAATAATATTTAATGCGTATGCATTAAAAGTTATATACCAACAAAATTGTTATGAAACACTCTTTAATATGATATATCCCTTATTTTGACATGTAGCTTGTAACATATTTTATTGAATGGTAAAGTCGGGACATGTTTTTTGAAACACCCTGTATTTTTAATTTGTTACATGAAATCGTAAAAAGGTAAGTCGTACGAACAAGGTCAAACAATATCAATTTCTATTAGCTGACACCATTGTCCACGAATCAAATCCAACATTAAATGAAACTGCTTATTCTGATTGGTAGATATCTAGGCAGATTAGTTTTGAGTTTAGCATCACTGAGGTTAAAAACAACGTCTAATAATATAATGACTTTTCATAAAATAATTACCTTCTGTTCAATACAAACTACAGCTTCTATATGAAATTAAAATTATAGTCATATTTGTTAAAAGGCATTTATGTAACTGAAACATCGTCCTTATTGTAAAATGGACAAAACATATTATCATTACTTCAGTGTTTATGAACATGATTACTTAGGCATTTTGTTTAGACTGAGGGGAAATGTCTGATTACTTAGGCATTTTGTTTACACTGAAGGGAAATGTCTCTGCGAACCTACAGACAAGAGGATGACATTACATTTGATAGACATTTTATACCTTTAATAATTTTTACTTATATAAAAGTCAATCATTAAAACTAGCTCATTCCTACAACTCGCTGCAAATGACAATTTCCCTGTAAAGGGATGCGCTAGTCCTCCATCAAATTCAAACTGTGAGTTTGTTTCAATTTGTAATCAAAAACATACCCTTACATTACATGTGTAAGGTATTGAGCAGATGAAAAGGTAATAAAAAATAATAATCATTAACACTCTTAAAGTTCTGATGTGTACAAATAAATATTGTATTGCTTTTCTTATATGCGTAGGCACAATATTTAACCTCAATTCTGATTTAGATTCAGTTTAGCTACCTTAAAGTTAGGGTGAAAAGCCATATAACCTTGGGCCAAGGTAATTAACAAATCTCAGGACCGTCCGTGTCCAAGTGCTTCTAGCATTGCGCTTTGAACCATGAAGTATCTCACTTCTGGTCGGCGCAGGTACCAGCCCTGCCGGAACTTAAGCTGACTTTAGTGAGAAAGTTTGCCAGTTTTCTTGTATAACGTAGATGGTTTCTTCCCGGGTACATTATAACCGGGTTCTCTTCTCCACCACTTGAAAATTGGTCGCCTACATATAACTGAACAATTGTTATGTGTGGCGTAAAACACCATTTAAAATTCAATAATCAACCCTATCCTAGCTTTAATTTTAATTCATCTTTTCGTATTTTCAAATAAACTTTTGATAGTTTATAAACCATTATACTTGTTGCATTCAGATAGATTTGTGATACTTTTAACGATACTGTTGGACTTAGAGCTGCCATAGAAAATTTCAGGACTTGTTGTGGTCCTAGGTTGCAAGTCCTGATTTACTGTAATATGGTACAGGGTGTTCCAAAAACATGTCCCACAGACTTCAAATGTCCATAACGTTGCGCAGACATACGATGATTTGATATTTGGGAGTTCACTAAAAAGAGAATTTTATTGAAAATTTATAATCATTTAAATCTAAAATCTATGATGTAAAAACTTATTTTATGTCATCAATGACAATATCATAGTATTTGGTTTTACTACCATAATGAATGAAAACAACTTGATGAATCTTCATTCAGATGTTGTTAAATTTTATTTTGAGTATACCCAATACGCTCAAATTGACCTTGATGACTTAAAACAGGCAATAAGGATACAATTGTAAGGATTTCATTGGATATACGTGAAAATGTGACCCGAAACTTCCTGGATGGGTTGCAGTTAGTGATAGATAAAATTTTAGACATCTGGAATATATAATGAAAAATTACGTTTAACTGGTAAATTTTCTAAATGTGTATAGTTTAGAATACGGCTCACTTAAATAATATTTGATGCGTATGCATTAAAAGTTATATACCAACAAAATTGTTATGAAACACTCTTTAATATGATATATCCCTTATTTTGACATGTAGCTTGTAACATATTTTATTGAATGGTAAAGTCGGGACATGTTTTTTGAAACACCCTGTATTTTAATTTGTTACATGTAATCGTAAAAAGGTAAGTCGTACGAACAAGGTCAAACAATATCAATTTCTATTAGCTGACACCATTGTCCACGAATCAAATCCAACATTAAATGAAACTGCTTATTCTGATTGGTAGATATCTAGGCAGATTAGTTTTGAGTTTAGCATCACTGAGGTTAAAAACAACGTCTAATAATATAATGACTTTTCATAAAATAATTACCTTCTGTTCAATACAAACTACAGCTTCTATATGAAATTAAAATTATAGTCATATTTGTTAAAAGGCATTTATGTAACTGAAACATCGTCCTTATTGTAAAATGGACACAAAACATATTATCATTACTTCAGTGTTTATGAACATGATTACTTAGGCATTTTGTTTAGACTGAGGGGAAATGTCTGATCACTTAGGCATTTTGTTTACACTGAAGGGAAATGTCTCTGCGAACCTACAGACAAGAGGATGACATTACATTTGATAGACATTTTATACCTTTAATAATTTTTACTTATATAAAAGTCAATCATTAAAACTAGCTCATTCCTACAACTCGCTGCAAATGACAATTTCCCTGTAAAAGGATGCGCTAGTTGGGAGACTTTTTTTTTCTGTGGGTGAGGCATTCTACATCAGACAATTAGAGCACGTTTAATTTGATCGTCAAGTAGGCCTGTACAAATTTATCGTAATGATCCCAGCACTCGGAGTTTCTTAGATGAATGGAAAAGAAGAACAACAGTAGCGAAAACAGAAACAAAAAACCTGATAAAATCGTTTGTACATTATGAATGAAATTCAAAATACTCTATTTACATTTGTCTGGAATAACAAAAGAGACTGAACCAAAAGGAAACAACTTATTTAGGATTACATTGATGGGGGATACAAAATGATACACATAGAAACTTTTATAAAAGGTCTAAAATTATCATACAATCAAGCAAATGGATTAGACTCTTTTTGGATAGTACAAATATTGAAATTTATAAATCCTTAAAAATGGGTGGATCTTATGAACGAAGGACAATCACAAATATAGAGGCCCATGGGCCTTAACGGTCAACTGAGTATGCACAGTGCCCTTTATACTTCATAATAGATGATGGATGTATTGATTTACAATATTAACAAGTTATAGGATAGTAAGTTTAATCATATCATAGTGAGATGTGATTTTGTTATATCCGGATTAGATACAAAAAAATAAAAACATCAATCGCTTTTTGTGCCTTACCGACCAAAATGTTCACAATTACACAATCATCTAACAAGGTATAATTGTAACAGCACTCGGTTACAAAGGTTTACCAAATCACCCCTTCTCTTCATGTAACCAAGTCCATCTAGGTGATAAGAGAAACTTAAGTTTCACCATAACATCCGTAAATTGTAATATACAACTTGTTTAGTCATGGGGAACACATGTTTAGAGGTAAGGTTCACATGTATTTTTCAGATGATTTATTAAAAATAACATGTATATGAACCAAAGAATTATCAATCAAAATGGGAGAACATTTTACAGCAAAATATTCAGTAGAAAAGTAAAAATTCAAATATTTTTAAAGAAACAATAGATTCCAAATTAATATGGTGTCAATACAGAGTTGCACAATGCATTATTGCAACTAATAAACTTTTATTCCATATGAATATTGGAAATGATGTACTATGTTCTTTTTGTAAAACGCAACAGGAAACCATAACACATCTGGGGGTTTTTTTTAAATGCGACAATATCAGAAATCTGTGGAGAAGGTTAGAATTTTGGGTAAATGAGAATAACACTAATAATTTTCGTTTTAATCATTTAAATGTACTATTTCTGTTTGATGGATACAAACACAAAGCCATTAATATTTGTATTGTTTTAATCAAAATGTATTTATATAAATGCAGAATCTCAAGTAAGGCAGGTACTTTTAATGATTGTAAAAATGTCTTCAGGACTATTTTGTCACTGAAAAAACTAAGGTACAATATCAAGGGTGTACATGACAAATTAAATGAAACATTTCATGTTTTGCATAACATTACTACAAGGTGACTTAGTCAATTTTATTTCTGTAAAAGCTTCAAAATATCTAATGTCATAACTGGAAAAATGTCTGTGAAATTAATATTTGTTATAATACCAACGTCTTGTTGACGTGAGGCAGTCCAGTATTCTTTCTATGTAATTGGTATATATGGGTGTATGTGTAAATATGTGTATGTATATATGTGTACATGCGTATGTATAAGTGTATATGTATAGTTCTGCATGTGTATAAATATATGTACATGAATTATAATTGTCTCACAGTTAAGTAATGTTATCTCAGAATAGTATTTATATATGTACGTATGTAGGTGCATGTGTGTGTATGTGTATGACTGGGTATGTAGGTGCATTTGTATGTATGTGTATGACTGGGTATGTAGGTGCATGTGTGTGTATATTCATGTATAGGTATCATAGCCATAACACAGATAAGCAATGTTACCTCAAAATAGTACTTATTAATATATTCCACCAAAAGTAACTACACATGTGCACAATGTATGTGTACAATGTATAAGTATAATCTGAAATAGAAAAATACACAGGAAATAAATAAATCAATTTTATACAGGCATATAGAGCCTAAATGAATTTAACATTACAAATTTATGTAATCTGTTTATTGAATATGAAAAAGGCAAATGATTATAATGTATTTTAAGTGTTAGCTTCAATTGAAACAAGTCCATTTTTATATTCTAGTACATATGTATATATGGGAATGTAATATGTGTATGTATTTATGAATATGTCTATATATACGATCACTGAGGGACATTCTGTGAACGAAAGGGCTATGTGTCTAAATGTTTGTCTTTGAACCTTGCAGGGAGGCTGGACCTGTGAGGGTATGTATCACAGGCATGTCAATAAACATTTTTAAAAATCGTTTGTAGTTTCACCCTAAGTGTAATGTTTGTTTCGGTACAATAAAACAATTTTAGTTGAGAGAGTAAGCAGATTCTTGTTTCCTTTGACAAGAGCAAGAGAAAATACCAGTAGAACTGATCTCGGGGTAAGCTTTGGGTTCGTCATTCAAGAATCTTAACCTCGGATTGAGATTCCTTTGTCATGCCTTCAAGGTAGGGGTAGATTCTATTAAACTACAACACCTACCCATAATTCAGCAATATAAAAGATATGTGATCATAAATCAAAAATGAATATGAATCGGCAAATCCCGTCATTGAATCGTATATATTGACTCATTACAAGAATAGTTAATATTTACACACATTTATACACATATCTCAAATATTTTACACTTTTATTCAGCATCATAAAGATCTACTGGAAAAATTATTACTCCCACGTCAACAAGAAATAAAGCGACCTATAGTCTTACAGTTCTGAAAATATATTGCGATAGGTCTTTATCTGGAGTGTATTATAAAATATGTAATGGCGATTGTCGTGTTAAATGACAGAGTGAATAGCGATATATACAATACAATCTTAACTCCAACGGAAGTTTTATTAAACGTAGCAGGCTTTACTGCTTTACATAATATAGTGTATACAAGACAATATGTAAAAGTTAATAGTGCTGATTTATAACCGCTGACAAAGTTTCTTGGTATCTATCTAGAGTTCTACCATCACACAATTGATTTCTTTGTTTGCTCCAATGCATATAACTCCGCATGTCATAATCTAATTAATTCACCAAACGAAGATTACAGTCAATTCTGTCCTCGAAGTAGTTTGAACTCTTGATATTTAAAAAATGAGCACTTTGGCATTGCGGGGTTTTGACAGATTAACCATCAGATGTAAAATCGATTAATCAACGTGTCAATTTACGTCAACGGCGAAAACTCAAGAACAAAACAAGCAAGAGGAGGAGGCGGCCGGATAATCCGAGCCCATTTCATGTAATCGTTTGTAGTTCTGGACACAAATTGATTAAAATCGGATACATCAAAGAATACTTAATCTTTTTTGTCAGTTTTGTTTCCCAGTGGAAATAGAGTACAAAATGATACTTTTCTACGTTGTTTTAGACTTTCGGTTACGGAAACGACCGACTTCTATTGAATTAGATGGTTAAACTGAGCATTACATGTTCATTCACATTGTTAACCTGTCCTCCTACAACAGACACACACTATTTGTCATACATCGTTTAAGTCGATTACCTGGGCGTTCATTTTATTATGTTATTAAATAAATATTGCGAGAATTTAATTCAAATTTTGAGAAATCCAACAGCGGAAACTATTATTTTCAATTCTATTCTTAAAAACCAAATAGTTTGGCGCTCCTTGCTCTAGTAGCCTTTCTCCTTCAAATCTAATTCATATTCATATTGACTGGGTTTGTTTCTGTTATTATAGTTATCATAAATAGATCTAACTGCTCAAAACAAGATGAATGATGATGTCTATTTTTAATTAACCCACGAGATACCGCCACGAAATCACGTCATCAAAAGATTTTAACACAGATATTTAGCATGGACATACTTAAAAGGGCAATAGTTTTTCTAAAAAAAAATCCTTTTTTAATACTAGGATTAATATACTATAACAATAGAAACAATTCTTAAATTTCTATATATTTTGTGAAAATTGATTGAGACACCCTATTTGGCAATTAATCACTTGCAATTGTTTAAGTCAACCTTTCTATTTGTATATTAATACCACACAGGACCTGAACTTATTTTAAAAATATATAAAGGGATATAAGATTTCTTCATCCCTGTGTACAGCTCTTGTTTGTTACTGTACATAAAATACACGTAATAAAAGTAAACACATCTAATGTCCCTTTAAGGCCTTTTACACCATGATATGTCCACTACAAATTGTTTATCATTATAAAAGAAAAATTATGCATCTCTCTTACAGAGGATGATTCCAATCAAGATATAAAAAATTTCCAATACATCGCAAAAACTTGCACATAGTAATTCGAAACTTTCCAGCACAAGTTTTATATAAATAACGTGTATATAATGAATTTGCAAAACCTATAGCAAAAGCCCCCCCCCCCCCTTTGCGGCTATGGGGATGAAAGATCTAAGAAAGCAGTGATATAATGATGGTGTTCCTTTTGTAGAAACATTTTATGATAAAAAAATCTTGAAATTTTGGGTGAAAGTACATTCCTAAGTCTGATCTTGTTTGACATCCAGGATTCTGGCGTCATAGTCATATAAGTGTTACTTCCGCATACTGATGTGAAAGTATGTCATTATCCTATGAAATTGTACATACGTAATAAAAACATATATATATATATATATATATATATATATATATATATATATATATATATATATATATATATATATATATATATATATATGTCATTATCCGTTGATACTGTTTATCTGTAGTCTGAGACCAATGTCTATATCCACGTATGTCATTACTTAATGATACTATTTATCTGTAGTCTGAGACCAATGTCTATATACACGTATGTCATTACTTAATGATATTGTTTATCTTTAATCTGGGAAATTTGTTTATATGTACATATATCTGTATATGATATGTTTTTATCATATGATATCCATATGATAAACATTTGGTTTCAAAAAGACGATGCAACACTGCATACTGCTAGGGTTGAATTGGGATATCTGAAAAAGACATTTTAAAGACAATTTCTCATATTCGGGACTTGTAATGAATGCCCACCGCACTCGACTGACTTATATCCGTTAGATTTCTTTCCGTGGAGGGCATTTAAAGGACAGGGTGTACGTATCACTCATAACACTACAGAATAAATAAAAGCTGCAACTATGAGTGAAGTTATATTCATTTCTGTGGACACGTTCAAGTGACTTGTCTGTAGTTAGGAACTTCCGCGAATGTGTAAATTTAGTAAAAGACCAACATAGACGTCATTTATAGCATAAATACCGAAAAATGGTCAATTTTAATTTTCTTGCAAGCGTCAAATGATACAAAAAGTTTATGTTGAAAACTGATGATAGATATAATATATTAAAGTCATATCAAACGTTTTGATATATTATTTTTATAATTTCATATAAAAATAAAGTTTTTATAAACGGTTTAAATGGTTGCAAACACATGTATTATGAAACATCATTTACATATCAAATGCCATTAACATACATGGTATTGCATATGCCACCCACGTTTAAGCAATATGCAACCGCTTGCGGTGGTCTAGTGGTAAAGCGTTCGACTCGCAAACGGAAGGTCCCGAGTTCGATTACCGGTACCGTTTCTTACCAAATACTTTTAAAAATGGAAGTGACTGTTTCTTTGCCAAACACTCGGCATACGAAGTCTTTGGGATGAAACTTAAAAATCTGGATCCCGTGTCATGACAGGCGTGGCACGTCAAAGAACCCTCACTGCATTGGCGTCAATCCATACCGCAGTTCAAAATTTGTGGCACAAAAGGCTGGTGACATCTCAATAAAAGAACATCTCAATATACTAGTAAGTGAAAAATTATTGACGGTTTGTAAAACAACAAACACAAACAATATGCGTCGTAAATTAATCACAACTGTCATGTATATACTATAATTTCTACCTACTAAAACACGTGTAACTTGTACGACATGGTCATTATTAACTGTTGAATTTTTTTTTTCTATTCTGAAAATATACATGGGTTATTTTTTCTATGGTAAAAAATGTACCTGAGTCATTTTTCTATGGTGAAAAATATTTCCGTGTCTTTTCTATATCCGTAAAACAGTTTTTGGAGTTGATTTTTTCTGTTACCGTTTGTCATAATAGTATGCAACTTCAGAGAACTTCCAGTTTAACATTTTATCTTATATATATATATGACCTGGAATCTAGATGCCATGCAGTGCTGGATGCCAGATATGAAAAGCAGCCTATAAGGAAGTGACGGCATATGTAGTCGTTAGAAGAAATGATTCCAACATCTATCAACAATTAAATCCAAGGAGAGGAACTGAGACAAGATATCATTGAATGTTGTCATTGTAAATATTACGAAACCGGAAGCGATCTTGCCCGACATTCTGTTGAAGTAACATGATATGAAGCAAATAAACAAAACACAAAGGACAGAAAAAGAAGGAAGATAGAATCGATAAAGAATTGTGTTGTGTGTTTAGGAACACTAGTTCACTAGTTTTGATCAGTATGTCTTTAAATTGTATAATGTGTGAATCGGAAAACTTTTTATGATATTTCATGTAAGTCATGGGCCTTTAAAATTACATCTCCAGGGAAGACAAACATGGTGGAAAGTGATATTGACCTAGTATTTCAAATAGACCTACGCTATGTAAACCATACAAATTTTTTTTTAGTTAGAATCTATTGTTTTCCCTCAAATGAGTTATGTTAAACATATTGTAAATTATTGCTTATAACTACCATATTAAACATAACTTTATACGAAAAAAAAAGCATTTCACCCTGCTTGCTGAAAAAATCTTTTAAGTGTATTAAGGTCACGCAGTTATGCACATCCTTGTCAATATGTGATATGCATTGAATATCGTGTTCTTTCATGGTAAAACAAATATCTTAGTATTCAATATTTCTTTGTTGATATTATTAATCTATTATGGCCCTTTCCCAAGTGAACCGTTCCCTTACAGTGTTGTCTGAACACTATAGGTAAACGAATCAGAAGGAAAAGGGTCATAAAAGATTTAGTACAACAACGTTACACGTATCACACTCATGTTTTAAATCTCAAAATAAAAATATAAAACCATTTTACTATTTTAAAAAATGTTTATATTGCCTGAATGCCGGTCTTATAACATTCAATGTCGGAAGAATGATCGAAATCTACCATCTAGAATGTGGAAATAACTGTAAACGCAATGTACAGTACCGCGGGAAAAGTTGTCAGGTAAAGTCACCCGTTGTCGAGAGAAGACTATATACTACTCTGATTAGAAAACATGTTTAAACTAATCAAAATCCAAGAAAGTAACGCATGATGTACTGATATATATATATTACATTCATGAGAGGGTGATATTGCATATTTTTACCTCTCGGAAAGCATTGTTGACCGAGTCGAAGCCGAAGTTGCTTTCTCGGGTGAAAATATTCAGTTAATTACCCTCTCATGAATGTAGTATTTATATAATATCACATGGTTGTACATGTTTCTGTAGATCATGTAGTTAGGAACTTCTGCGAATGTGTAAATTTAGTAAAAGACCAACGGTGGACGTCATTTAGTGCATAAATACTGGAAAATGGTAAATTTTAATTTACTTGCAAGCGTCAATTGATACAAAAATATTATGTTGAAAACTGATGATAGATATAATATATTAAAATCATGTCAAACAGTTTGATATACTATTTTATAATTTCATATAAAAATAAAGTTTTTTATAAACGGTTCACATGGCTGCAAATATTATGAAACATCATTTACATATCTACTACAAACAGGTTACAACTTTTTGTAAACTATTGTACCTCTATAGTTTGACATTTGTGTATTCATACATGGATGTCATTATACGCTCCTGATGATGGTATCGGAACTTAAGTTCCGAGTTCGATTCGATGTCAATTAAATACAGATTTAATGTGACCTTTGGCTATGTCCACAGTATTCACTTTGGTTATGTCACATGAATGTGTGCCCTTTAGGTGTATCACGTGACAGTATGTGTCCTCTGGGTATGTGCTCGTCACAGTATGTGCCCTTTTAATTTAAAGTTGTTCCAACACAAATTTTCAAAACGCTATATTTATTATAAACTTTACTATCAAATTTCTTCCCACTGAAATGTTATGTATCAAATTGCTATAATATTACATCCCCAAGAAAGACTAACAGAATCTACCCATACCTTGGGGGTAAGCCTCGGGTTTGTCATTCAAGAATCTTACCCTCAGATTGAGATTCCTTTGTCATACCCTCCAGGTAGAGGTTGATTATTTTTCTCACATGTTTATACATGTATATGTAGATCTACGCAAATAAAATCTGACATTATGCACTGCATTCTAGACGCCACAGACATCATGCATCAATTAAAATTGTATTGTGACGTCATAGCGCGTGTAGCTTGTCAATACCCGTTAAAATGAACGAAAAATCAGTTAACAATGGGAGAAAAACATGGCGAAAAGTGATATAGACCTAGTACTTAATATATCTGTACAAAAGGGCTTTTTAGTTAACCATATTGCTTTCCGTCAAAGGAGTTATGTTAAACATATTGTAAATTGTAGCTTGTAACTACCATATTAAACATAACTTTATTCGAAAAAATAACACCCTGCTAACTGAAAAATAAATCTTTAAAGTGCATTAAGGCCACGCGATTGTGCACACCACTGTCAGTGTGTGTGTGATAGGCATTGAATTTCGTGCTCTGTTATGGTAGAACAAATATCTTAGAATTTAATATTTCTATGTTGATATTATTAATCTATTATGGCCCTTTCCCAAGTAAACCGTTTCCTTACAGTGTTGTCTGAATTGTGACAAAATCTTAGGTTATGCCTGAACACTATAGGGAAACGGTTCATAAGAGAAAGGTTCATAAAAGATTTAGTACAACACGTGTCACACTCTTGTTTTAAATCTGAAAATTAAACCATTTAACTATTTTCAAAAATGTTTATATTGCCTGTTCGGTCATTGTTGAACAAATATGGTATACTTACCCCTCCATGGCACTTGATCCCACCCCTTGATTTCCAGAGGTCCGTGTTTGTCCATTTTTACCAGATCTGTATCTGTGTCCTGGACATCCTAAAGATTTATGCTTTCGTATCTGAGATTTTTTATATTTTTACCACCGAGTATGTATCACTGCTGGTGGACATTTTGTCCCCGAGGATACATGTCGCTCGATACATACATTTAATGAATACAAAAGTACCAAATTGCATACTGGATGACACGGCGCCCATTATAAAAAGGTGTCCTTCTGTCATGTTTACTGGGAGCACAGATTCGCAGAGATTGTTTGGTGCTCCTCGGGTTGTCCTCATCGACATTACCAACTTATCATTTGTACAGTCTAAAGATAACAAATTCTGGTACAGACATAATAATGCTTATGTACCCATAAAAATTGTCAGATTCAACTTGATGATATTTTGAAAGTTCATTTTTAAATAATATACCATTCTTTTCAAAATGTTATGTCAAAAATTGTAAAACATGTCATATATTAATAACTGATCTGGGGTTTACCAGCAATCTGACAAATAAGCATTACATTACCAGAAGCTGGGATCATCTGGATTGTAAATCATCTAACGTTGTTTACGGAACTGAGTGTACATTGTGTGGTTTGGTTTATGTTGGCGAGACTAAGGGACTCTTAAATAAAAGAGTATCTGGTCATCGATTTGAGGTTAATAATGGGGGTAACCAGATACTCTATCGACATTTCAACTCCCCTGACCAGTCCATTTTGTCTATGAGAGTGCGTATAACTGAAAAAATATACCACTGGACCAACAATCCCACCTTGAGTACCCCTTCCGTAGACAACGTGAAGAATTTTGGATTAAACAGCTTGGCATTGCATACCCCTATGGGTGTAACAATAATATTCAAAGTGTAGGCAATCTATCTAGCCCACTTTATAATGGTGTTAATGTGATGGAACTTTTTTAATTATAACGTAATACGTAAGCTAAGTCACGGACATCGTTCATACAACAAATCCAACATACAATAATGATGTCACTTTACGACTAACGCGACGATTTCGACTTTCCCATCGTATATTTTCCACATATAAGTAGAAATATCCCACAGTCACCAACATATGGAGTTTATATTTCACAAATGACCCGATATGCCAGGGCATGTTCAACTTATGAACATTTCATATACAGAGATAAACTATTCACTAACAAATTATAGACAAGGGGATATCGAAAACCGCGTTTGATGTCAACGTTCTGCAAATTTTACGGTCGGTATAATAGTCTTGTTTGCGATTACTCTGTTTCAGTAAGTGAAATGTTGAGTTGCCTTTTTGTTGGCGGTTGTTGAGACGTCTGTACCAATTGTGACGAGGATTTGTTCCTCACGAATTCAATTGGACTTGACTGTGGACTCACGGCGGGTGTGATCGGTTGACAGGGGATGCTTACTCCTCCATGGAGAAAACTATACGACAAACGCGACGATTTCGGCTTTCCCATCGAAATTTTCCTTATTTAAGTAGTAATATCCCACAGTCACCCGGATATGGAGTTAATATTTCGCAAATGACCCGTACCAATTATGACGAAGATTCGTTCCACGCGTATTTCATTTGAACTTGACTGTGGACTCACGGCGGGTGTGACCGGTCGACAGGGGATGCTTACTCCTCCATGGCACCTGATTCCACCTCTTGATTTCCAGAGGTCCGTGTTTGTCCATTTTTACCAGATTTGTATCTGTGTCCTGGACACCCTAAAGATTTATGTTTTGGTATCTGAGATTTTTTATATTAGTATTCAATATTTCTATGTTGATATTATTAATCTATTATGGCCCTTTCCCAAAACATTATAAACATAATACCAAACTTATAATGCACAAGACGATCGTTTCTGTCAATTACACTTCATCAGTTGAGCTACAATTTTAAATAAATTTTCTAAAGAGAAAGTGGTATCAGACAAGGCCATATAATATATCTAAACGTATAGCCAAAATCCGTCTAAGAGTAACCACTGTAAAAAGATGGCTATCTGACCCAAGTAAACCGTTCCCTTACAGTGTTGTTTGAATTGTGACAAAGCCTTAGGCTATGCCTGAACACTATAGGGAAACGGTTCATAAGGAAAAGGGTCATAAAAGATTTAGTACAACACGTGTCACTCTCTTGTTTTAAATCTGAAAATAAAACCATTTTACTATTTTCAAAAATGTTTATATTGCCTGAATGCCGATCTTTTCGACGTCGTAAGAATGTTTGTAGGCAAGAAATCGCAATCTACCATCTTGAAGGTGGAAATAACTGTACACGCAATGTACAGTACCGCGGGAATAGTTGTCAGGTAAAGTAACTTGTTGTCAAGAGAAGGCTAGACATAACACTGATTAGAAAGTACGTATTTGACTAATCAAAGTCCAAGAAGGTAACGCATAATGTACTAATATAAAATATCACTTGGCTGTACATGTTTCTGTAGATCTATGTGTGATGTTATTATATGACAATACCCGTCTGTGTGTAAGAAACACTGCAACGGTCCAATTTATTTTCACATATTACATACTTCTACGGTATATTTTAGTATCTGTCTGTCTAATTTTGAAAATATTCGCAGAAAGGAATGCTTCACCGTATTTTTTTTTTTTTTTTTTTGCAAATTAATGTTTTTCATGTTCTGTACAATCATTCTTAACATTGATAAACTTAGTATTGATTTTATTTTGCAAAAATCAATAAAAGAAAAAAGAAAAGATGCATTCTTATATGAACATTTTTCAAAAACACATGTATAAAAATCAAAGATCACCATTTTCAACCCGAATTTCCAGTCTAACAGGGGGAGAGGTCGTAACAGATCTCAGGGTATTAAAGCTGTATTTCGTGGTCCGGTAAGAGATTGTTTGTAGGATTAACTATATTCAAGAAAATTGCTGTTAGAAGATCTGCATTATCTGTCGGACGATATCTCAATAGGGATAGTTGTCGCATAGTAATGAGTGATATTAATTAAAATGATAGCTATGAAGTGTTGTCATATCTCTTGGACATGTTCTGAATCAATTAATCAAATACATAAAACAAAAACAAATACATAAACACTGTATGAATGTAAAATACACTTCACAGTGTATCGAACAGTAAATGTTTCAATTATATTCAGTACACTGTATGATTTTCCCTTTCTTGTCTCAAGATTCAATATATTTTTTACAAATCGCATAACACAGTATATGAAGTAGTTTGTGTACCACTTCATAGAAATAAATTTTCGAAGCCCATTCTGATTATGACTTCAATATTGACAACAAGGAAATTTACGATGTACAAATGTATTTTGAAAGATTCTGTAGAAATGCTGTTCTCAAAACCGACTGGTTCTGACGATAATTAAAACTGGCCCAAGATTTACAGAAGGGTCCATTGTTTTGGGGGGACTGATTAGTTAACAAACTTAAAGCTTCATCCAATCTAGTGCTGATTAATCTACTGGTTCAAAAAAAACTAAAATCATGATCTGGTTTTGTTCTATAGCTTTAGTTTTGCTTGTTTAATTTATTTCAAAGGGAACTTGTCTTGAGAGACCATCCCATCTGTCGACAAACGTTTAGGTCTGTTAAGACAGGTGGCCTCTCAAACGAAGTTTTTGTAAAAGAATCATTTAACCAAGTGGTTTAAGAATGTTGTATCACAAGGCAGATTATGTGGTATTTTAGACGAGTTGTCTGTTAAAATAGGTTTCATGGTAGTATTTTACGCCACCCTTTTTTCAATGTATATGGTGGTGGCCAGGTTTTGTGGTATCTTCCACAACTAACCTGACAATTTCAACTTCACTCAATAACCAGCCTGGATTCCATCGGTGTCTTTTGATCTAAATATATGATTTGTTATATAAACAAAGATGTATATTTTAAAATGACAACACAAAAACTTGATGTACTGTTCAGTATTTATTTTTTTCCAATCATTATCAGTTTATCACAGAACTACTTTTTATAAGATAAATTAAACACTAACGTGTTGACACCAGGACGGAATCAATATTATATATATATATATATATATATATATATATATATTTATATGTGTGTGTGTGTGTGTGTGTGTGTGTGTGTGTTTATTAACACAAGACCTTGCAAAGATTTATTATAAGAAAGTTCCTTGTCTTTATCATGTTTATCCAAACTTTGATAATACAATCCTGCAAAGAACCATCAGAATAGAGGTCAAGGCCTTTACTTTAGCTCAATACAAACAAAATGTCCTGTCATGGAATGTAGTGAAGAAAACAGTTAATATTTTGTTAAGCTAAAAAGTGAAATATGAATGCCCAACTTTCAGTAAGAAAAGATCGTTCAGAAAAAATAGTAATACATTGGTACTGTTCCACTCTGCATATTATAAAAAGTTAGCCTTTTCATTTTTTGTCAGTGTTTTAAGACATTAGCAACAAAATAATGCAAACAATATCAATATATTATTAATTTAGAAAAAAAATTAATGCCACCAATGCAGAATAAAGAAAGAGAGAGAGTGGGGAGAAATTAGGCAGCCACTATTCAAAGGTCGGCATACAGATTTCTACATGTAATTTTGTGAGCATTTATACTGTCAAAGATTCACTTTTATGCTATACAAACTGTTTTTATACATAGAGTAATATCTTGGCGATGTTTCCAGTACCATATGTAATCAATAACCACTGTAGTCAAAAGTGTCTTGGTTCTGTGTTCCATGAACTTGTTTATTTTGACTTGTTTTATCTTTCAGTTTGGCCTGTAATAAAACATGTTCTACAACACCTATCCGAATGTCCATTTGTGTATTCTCTTTCTTTAATTGCTGTATTGCTTGCTTGATTTTCACCAATGGTGCTGAAATGAAATATGAAAACCAATCTTATTTTATGTATCAACCAAAAATCAATATCAGGACGAAATCTAAATACAGCATGTGAGTGTGCCCTAGAACGTATAGTAATTCATAAAGATTTTAAAGTCCCATAACTCTGGTAAATATTGCATTTCAACAAGCTTCTTTGATATGTAGCATCAAACCAAATTTAGTTAAATTTTAGAAAAAAAAATTAATTTTGTTGGAACTGGATGAATGGAGAGACCAAAAGCATCTATTTAGGATTCAAATTTTATATAATTTTTGGCCTTAATCCTGACAAATGTATTCAACATGGAGAGCAGAGTCAATCAACATATACATTATAATTATGGTCCCAGCAGAATTATATTAGAGTTCAACTTGATATAGTAACCCTAAGTGAATACAAACAAGGACAAAGTCACAAGTAATATTTTCTGCAGAAACCTATTTTGATACTCTTTAGTGTGTAGATCCTAAAGTCTCAGAATTTAACTGTGCAGATCTTTAGAATATGATAACTTCAGAATTTAATTGTGCATCAGATACTTAAGACTTCAGAATTTAAATGCGGCAATACTAAAAACTAAAGATTTAAATGTGCAGATACTTATGAAAGTCAACTAGTATCAAAGAAAAAATTAAGATTATCTCGTAATTACAAGATACTAATCCCGTAATTATGAGAAAAGATCTCGTAATTACGAGATACTTATGTCGTCATTACGAGAAAAGATCTTGCAATTATGAGATAATTATGTTGTTATTACAAGAAAAGATCTCCTTATTACGAGATAGTTTTCTCGTAATAACGAGAAAAGATCTCATAATTACCAGATAGTAATGGATAGGAAAATATAGAGAATCTGACTAGATATGTTAACATTTTCGTTCCGTCCGGATGCATTTTGATCATTATACAACAGCGGTCATAATTCTAGGGAAACGTAATGCTGCCATATATAAAAATATATAATCCAAAATTTTTGAGTTATTATCTCTAAATTTCGAGTTATTATATTGAGCTTTCGAGTTATTTACTTTTTTATTTTCTTTATTTTGAGAGTGGTATTAATAAATGCATTTAGTTCTGGTCAGCACAACAATATTGGTCAGAGACCTACGTAAAGCCATTGGAATTAATCTTATTAATCTTGAACATTAGTGATTCATCATACAACACTGATTAATTTTACCTCAATATCTGGACAAATATTTTGGTCATTATTAGAATAATAAAATTTCATGTTTTTGTTTTCATAATCAAAATTATGAAAATATTACACATAATGAAACACACAAATGCACATTTGAAATTTCGAATTATTATCCCAAAATTTCAAGTTATTATATATACATATAGTTCTTAGTTATCTCATTATTGCGAGATCCTTTCTTGTAAACAACAAAATAATTATTTCGTAATTTTGAGATCTTTTCTCATAATAACAACATAACTATCTCGTAATTACGAGATAACTAACTCATAATAACGAGTAAAGATCTCATTATTATGAGATAATTAATTTAAGATTACAAGAAAAGATCCCGTTATTATGAGATAACTAACTCATAATTATGAGATAATTATCTTGTTATTACAATAAAGATCGTCTTATTACAAGTTAATTATCTCATCATTATAAGATAATTTTAATTTTTTCTTTGATAATAATCGACTTTCGTAGATACTTATACTTCAAAATTAGATTGTTTCCATTCTAAAGCATCAGAATTGCAATGTGCAGATACTTAAATCTTCAGAATTGGATTGTGTAGATACTAAAAATTTCAGGATTTAACTGTGCAGATACTAAAACTTAGGAATTAAACGATCATTTCACCTCCATCTGTCATGCTGCTTCCTCGATCTTCCATTTCCATTTTTACACGCTCAAGTTCTTCAGTTACCTGAAAGTCAATAAATAAAAACATTATATGCAGTAAGACCTGTCATAATGGACACCTGAATTCAGCGGACACCCTCCGATAACAGACAGTTTGGCTAGGTCCCAATTTACATTGTTATATAAGACTACTAGCCTGTTTTAAATAAACGGACCACTCCCTTACCCAAACAACGGACAAAGTAGTTGGCCCCAATATGCATAATTTCTGTATTTTTAACCTTGAATTAGCTGACATTCTTCCTATGATCGACTTTTATTGCCACAGTTAATTTATGTCCGGATTTCTATCTTGAGAAACAATCCTAGTCTTCTATATTGTTATTTTGTTTTTGCTTGATATTTTTTCCTTGCATTGTATCATAACAGTTGATTACAAGAACAATTGCATTGATTATATTGTATGTATGTTTTAGCAGTGAATGGTCATCCTTCATTCAGCAGACACCACTTTATAACAGTCAATTTGATTAGTCTGGCAACTGTTTGCTAAACACAAGTTTTACTGTGTGTATATAAATATGTATATATTGTCACTTAGGCAATTCCAATACGCATTTAAATCTATGTAAATACATTTACAACTTCCATATCAATTTGGTTAAAATCTTATGAGAAATGAGAGCGCTAACAATAAGTTGCTGGCGAAAAAAATAAGTCACGGGCAGTACTCTCACATTAATTATCTGAGAGCACTCTTTCTGTAACTTGATTAAGGTATTTCATTCGTCGTGTTATAATGGACTTGAGTTTTGATTATTCTTCAATTTTTCTGTATACCCTTTCTATAAAATTTGGTTAAATACTATATATAAATATAGAATACAAAGTGCTAATAAAAAAACAATTCATCAAGGTCTGTAGGTGTGAGAAGCCTTACAAGAAAAGTTAACAAACTTTTCAGGGTCAAAGGGCAATAACTACAACAGTACAGCACTAATTTCAAACTTTACTAAAATAATACTAAATTACAACTATGATATGAATTTTATAAATGTAAAATAGAAATGTAGGCTTGTGTTAATGGGTTACGTGGGAATCAGATAATAACTGTGAAAGTAGTTTCTGTTCTGCAAACTGGACTTTCTGAATAATGACGACCTTCTTTAGGTAGGTTGTACCAGAGATTTTTGAAACGGTTGCCATATTTTATAATATACTTTGAAAAAAATAATCATATCATTTTGCAGAATGTTCCAATACTTCTTTCTTTTCTCAAACAATAGTAATAAGAAAAGTTGGAAAGCTACATTGTTCACCATCTAAGTATCTAAAGGAATTTTGTCACTCAAATGCATATTTTTTCATCATTGGATACTGATGAGTGCAATGTTTCCAGGTGGAGAAAATATACACATTGCATATAACTGGCATTTTATGAGGTTATTCTTCCAGAAGACTCTAACTGTTTATTCAAGGCCCCAGATTTCTAAGATGCTTCTTTATGGGTAATGGCCAAAAGAAATTTAAGACAACAACCTAGATTATTTTCATGGGTGCTGAGGTTTATAGAAACTGTAATAATTAAATGAATTGGTTTTTCACGTTGTTTTATGGCAATTATCTATGTTCAACTCCTTTGGTTATTACAGATGCTAAAATTACTTTTGATCAATAACAAGAAAGAGCTCCTTTAAAGATGTAACTCACAAAGCCTCCATGAGAACTCATCAAAATTACCTCTGCTAAAATTCTTGACCTCTCTGTAACTCCACCACTGGCCTGTCGATATCTCTCCTTTGTCTCTGAAAATTGTTCCTGTACAGCTCTAAAGTCGACTAATAATGGTTCTAGTTGATTATTTATGTACTTTTCACGACTGTTGATTTTTTCCAATGTCCGGGTGATTTCCTCATGTAGTTTATCAAGATATGTTTTGGTTTCAGTCATAGAAGCCTCGATGCCATTTTTATGCTGGTGCATCTGATCAACATGTACACGCCAGTCCTGTCAAAGGAAAGTTACAAAGTAAGGACATGTGCAAAAAATAAACATCAGGACATCATAAAACAAACCATTTTATAAAGAAACCATTGTTTTCCTGTAAATCATAAATGACATGAAAATTGGATTGATACGGTGGTTAATTTCAGGAAACTTAAAGTTTCAACACTTATTTTCATAATCATAAAAAATGTCATCATAGAACTTAAATGTCTTGAATATGACATTAATTATTTAGCAATTATGTGATCCTAGCAATGTCAGTTTTAAACACTGTAGAATAATTTGGACTTTGATATTTTAATTTAACACATGTTATACCTATAGTTTTATCATTTATTTATAATACAATCGCTTGCCCTCTACCGTCATCACAATTTTGAAGTAGCCGAGGCCTTGATTGCAGCATTGACCTGGAAATTTGAACTAGTGACACAATATATATTTACATAATAGAACTCTTGATGATGTGTGTTTGTATCAAACTGCATTCAAATTTATAACTTAAAAACTAAAAGTTTCAAATTTTATCAACATATGACATCCCTAAATCAAGTTATTATCTGGAAACTAAACTGTGGATGAAAGAGTCTATTTTAAGCAATTGTCCTTCATATTTGACTTTTTCATCCAAATGCCATTAGACACCTCATAAGCTAACATAATATCATGTTGCAATAAAAAATTTGTCAACCTCTAGTTATCATCTTGAAATATATACCTTATGTCTGAAAGCCTTTAGCAACAATGACCTTCTTGGTTGACTTTGAACTAATAGACAATCCGAATTGTGATATATTCAAAATAGTAGGAAAATGTAGAAATTTGAAGTGAAAATGTAGGAGGTCCTCCATATTCAAATGATCAATTTGGTAATACTCATTTCAATTAGGAAAACTGAATATGATTTTATTATTATCACCAACCACTCCTATATCAGACAATAAGTGTACATATATTTTGACATAAAATTAAAAGAAATCGTCAAAGTAACCGACTTTATTCACTAGAAACATGTCCTTGTGCTAATTTTCCATTATAAAATAAATATTCATGGAAAACCAACTAGTTGAAAACAAAAAAAGTCATTTAAAGGCCATTGACCAGTGATTTACACTCAGCAAGGTTGTTGATGTTGTTTTAAATAACAACGTACTTGGCAAATAAGTTATTATTTTCCCTCTAATTACACTTCTAAGTGATTCACATTTTTCTAGCAATCTGAGTTTGAAGATCAAAAAATGATTTTTACCCATAACCACAATAAATACAAACAGAGTTTTGAAAAAAAAACCACACAAAACTCTTCAATTATAATTGTGATCATTTAATAGAAAGGAATGACATCAGGTTACAGAGTTGAGTCAGAGAACATTACAGCTTAAGATGATGAATGCGCAAGCACTGTTTACTTGCATTGGCTGAGGCTTCATGAATATAAAAAAAATACACTCCAGTGATTTAGGCACATGAAACCACATGTAGGAAAGAACATAGTGAACACCACACAATTGCTATGTACATAGTTATAATTTCAACCTAATAAAACATGTGTAAAATAATATAATAATAATAATAAATAGAATAAAATATATTTGGGTTATTTTTCTATGATAGAAAATGTTACTGGGTTTCTAGGGTGAAAAATATTTCAATGCCTTTTCTGTATCCATAAAATAATTACGGGTAATTTTTCAAGCTGGTATGGGTCAATAGACCTTTTTGGAGTTGATCCTTTCTGTTACCATTTGTCATAATAGTATGCAACTTAAGAGAACTTCAGTTAAACATTTTATCTTTTATATATATATATATGACCTGGAATCTAGATACCATGCAGTGCTAGACGCCAAATGTGAAAAGCAGCCTACAAGAAAGTGACGGCACTTGTAGTCGTTACAGCATAGAATTCCAACATCTACCAACAATCAAATTCTAGCAGAAGAACGAAGACAAGATATCATTGAATGTTGTCATTGTAAATATTACAAAACCGGAAGCGATTTTGCCCAACATTCTATTGAGGTCACATGATATGAACACTGTTTATTCCAACAAAACTGAACGGAATGGAGCAAATCGAAAAAGTGTAATGGATATTCATGAATCCTACGTAGAATAAAGATCAAGCCTGGGTAGTTTTTCTATGTACTTGAAAACTAAGTCATTGGTGTTACCATAATTCCTAAGTCATTGTGTACAAATTAGTAAAACAATGGATACGACTCTTCCAGTTGTTTTGGTTACGAGTCAGTCAACCGTAGGCATGACTTAGCCAAAGTGTATTCAAGTTGAGATAGGCACGAATTGAGATGGGTCTGAGTTGACCAACATTCCACAAAGAAGTAAACACATTGCTATACAGGTAGCAAATAAACAATACACAGAGGACAGAAAAAGAAGGGAGATAGAATCGATAAAGAAATTGTGCTATGCGTTTAGGAACAGAAATAGTCTACAGCATTGAAATGCTTTGAGGAAGGGAATGAAACTGAAGACAAATTAATAATTTGCTATCCTTCTTGGAGTTTCCCCTGAAGAAACCTCAATCTGTCAAGGCTATATATATAACATTGCTGTTCAATCATGGAGTCTCTAATTGTTCGGAGAATACCAATACATTCTTTTGTTTTATCTATTTAACATGGAAGAGGTAAAAGTATATGTATAGAAATACAATATTTTTATTAATAAAAATAAAAAAAATTCAGTTTTTGTTGAAATACTCCCACATTTTGACATATACATTCATGTTTGACATGCTTTCTGTATTGATGTAACAGCAGTGAACGGTACACGTGCGATCTCTTAGGGGTGTTTGTACATGTATCACACTTTGTTTAAAAAAAAAATAATAATCTGTGAATTTTGTTTTAAGGAGAAAATTATCTTTAAATTTTGTAAGTAAAATTTACATGAGTTTTGTTTTAAATTGTTTGTGTCAACCTAAGAATTATCAGAATTAAATCATTACATTGTTCAGTTTCAATATTTTCAAAACTTTATAATTCAACTAGTACTGTGTTATATTTTACTCAGAAATACAAACCTTAATTTTGTAACAATATTTCAAATTCAAAATGATTAAAATTGTATTTGTATTTATGTTATCATCTGTGGATGTGCCTAGTCATATTATACTACATTTTTATAATATCATGTATGACCTGATTTTATCTCTCTCAATGTGTAATTATTATGCATATGACTGTACATTTATTGCTGTATAATTTGTAATTAATCTGTAAAAGATGGTACATGCCATGTTGCATATGCCTATAAGCCTTAAGGTTTACAGCTAATAAACAATACAATACAATTAAAATCAAACAATATCGTAGCCATGTGCTTTATTGGGGAGGTTTGTTAGATTTACAAGTTTTAGTGCCTGGAAGCCAGAACATTGCCTCAGAGCTTTCAAATTCAACATTTGTAGACACCCATACATACACATTGCTCTTTGCTCTTTGAAGTTACGTTTGCTGAAACTTAATTCACTGTTGGAACATAATCAGTCTGTCAATTTAGTGCATATGTGAAATATAATCAAGTTCCAATTTGTTGTCTGGAACCTACTGAACATCTTATGGGTAGCATACCCTGGACCATAGAAAATCAGTGATTTTGATTTTAGAAAGTACATTGTCAAGCTTCCCAACAGATAATTCCAGAATATATTCAGGTAAGCAACACCCTTTCACCACCACTAAATATCACTTCACTTTGGTGGTTTAATCAATCTATACAAGCATATCAATGGACCCTTTAGAAAGGATGAATCATTGAACCTATCCTAATTTAGCATTTGGATGATATAAAATGACTTTTTGGGACTTGAAGAATTAAAAAAAAAACAGGAGTAGCATACTCAAGAGTACCCCAGACCCACTAGCATATCATGTTTACTGAATTTCTTTCCCTTTTTGCAGTTAATCAGTCTATAAATGAAATATTTATGAAGGATCATAATTCAGTGTCTTAAAGCTACCAAATAGCCTGTCCTGTCTTGTAAATAAGTTTTTGTTGCCTGTCACCTGAATCATCTTTTTATGATTAATACTTTGGTACCTGTATTTTCATATAACTGAACAGGTGCAGGTTAATACCATAAAGAAATATGTGCAGTGAGTATGATTAACACTTTGGTATCTGTGATTTCCTATTGGTAAACAGGTACAGTTTCTTATCATATAGACATATGTGCAGCGAGTAATGTTTTGCGTAGCAGTTTTAAATACAGTTACATACATGCATGTAGTTTCATCTTATGTTATTTTTACCAACATCATCCCCACCTCCATGTACTTAAAGAGGCATTAGCTGTGTTTGTCCCCAAAAATTTGACATTTTCTACTCTAACTATTGTACTTGATGTACAGTGACAAATAACAGCTATACATGGGCATAACTAATCTTTATTAGGGCTTTCCACTTTCCAGTGGAAAGACCTCTTAGTTTTTTAGGGCTTTCCACTTTCCAGTGGAAAGACATCTTAGTTTTGTTCAGTTTATTAGGGCTTTCCACTTTCCAGTGGAAAGACCTCTTAGTTTTGTTCTGTTTATTCTTATTCTTATTATTAGGGCTTTCCACTTTCAGTGGAAAGACCTCTTAGTTTTGTTCTGTTTATTCTTCTTATTCTTATTAGGGCTTTCCACTACCAGTGGAAAACCCTATTGTTATTGTCGTGTTTATTCTTATTATTATTATTATTATTATTTTTCCTGTCACCACGATTTAACAAAATTGGTACGTTTCACTCAAACTCTCTTTACGTGTTCTTATTGGGTCAGCCATGTTGGACCCTATAGGGGCCCGACCTAACTTCGTGATTTTTTCATGAAGTCTCAATTTGCAGAAATTCTTCGTGCGATTTCGTTGTGCATTGAGTTTTAGATTCTCCTCACTGAGACGATTCTGCTTAGTCGACTTCATTTTTGCATATCTCTTAAGGGTTCCGAGATATTCGCAGTAAAAAATCGCCAAAAATCATGAATTTTTTATTTTGTCCGAATTTCAAAAAACAAAGTTCATTTTTGGGCATTTTGTCACGTTTTGTGCTGAAAAAATGTCTTATTTTTTTCATACGTCAAATTTTGAAGTTGACGTAAATTTTCAAATTCGACGTTTTTTACGTTTTTTCGAACGTTTTTAATTCTTTTTCATACAATACGTTGAGAAAGTACGTCTTTTATCTCTGTAATGTGTCAGACTGATTTTTTTATTTGGTACTTTAGAATTCTGGCCCAAAATGCGCTTTTTCGGTCCTTAGCACATATCTCGTACACTCTTCATTCGAATTTCGAATTTTTCGCATCACGTTACGCATACATAGTTATTATGAAAACATTTAAAATACTTCAATTCAATTTGATGATTTTGTAGAAATTGTAAGTAAAACGTTGCAGGCCTGTGCATCGATTTTCGTTACGTGTGCAATGTTTGTTCACGTCATTTTGAATCAGTTCATTTGAAACTCTCAGTAACGATTGACAAAGCAAACGTGCATCCCTGTATAGGTTTTGGAATGTTTTTGAAAAAAAATAAAGGGACTACGACATCCAAACCAAATTTTTGTTTTTCTGTAATTACGTCATAACGTTTGACGCAAAACGTCTAATTTTTTACCAACTGATAGAGAAAGTGATGGGTCATCATATCAATCGATCAAAAGTTTCGTAAAGACAACACTTTTTCAAAAATTAAGGATTTTTATAAACTCGTAAAAATACGGAAATTTTGCTGACTCAGGTCTAAATTATCAATAAAAATAGTGTACGATTGAACAAGACTCATCGGCCGGAAACTCTGTTATGTAAAATGTAGTATTTTTCTTTATTTAATATCTCGAGAACTAAAACATTTTGGATAACTATATGTATGAGATTCCTGTAGGGAATTAAAACTAAGATATTTTACAGAAGAATTTTAAGCTTTGTGATCTTGTTGCACGACATATGCACGTGAAATAAGAACTATTTTTAACTGAACATGACTCGTCGGCCGGAAACTTTGTTATGTACAATGTAGTATTTTTCTTTATTTAATATATCGAGAACTAAAACATTTTGGATAACTATATGTAAAGAATGAGATTTCTGTAGAGAATTACATAGTAAAATACGAACTCACTAACGGACTGACACATAAACTGACACACAGACACAATGACAGACACATTGATAGACACACTGACTGAAAAACATGCAAATACAGTTAATACGAATTGTTTTCCGACATGAACAAACATATATTTACATTACGGACTGACGGGGGCAAAAGACAGAAAGCATACACACACATTTGTTTACGTAATGCAGAGGTTACATAAACCCCTCGCCGACAAACCAACCTAGTATATGTATTCAAGCGGGTAGACTGTGTGACGGGCTTAAAGACAAACACATACACCCCATTACAAAAAAGTGAATATTTTTAATCATGCTTTCGGAAAACAAACAAACGAACAAACAAACAACAACAGAAAAAAACAGCAGAGCAACGGCTTTCTATATATTCGCCGAAAAATTAATGATACGCAAACTTGAGAGAGAGAGAGAGAGAGAGCAGTAGCGGATTTATGAGGGCAAAAGGGGTGTACTCCCTTGAATGCTAAAACAAAGAGTAAAAGTTTTGTTATAAAGAAAAATGTGTAAAACTATTTTAAGAAAATGCGTAGAATTAATAAAAAGAAGAATTTGTATCCGATACATATACGACGGACTTTTCAGAACCTCAACCGTGGATGTAAGGTACTCTTGAAATGCACGAGATTCCGATCGGTTTTTTTTTTTATTTTAAAATGAAATTTCAAACTACAGCTTTTTTTCTAATAATCTATATATGCTCAGTGAAAATTCTGAGTCGCATAACGGCATATTTCAAACTGTAATGATTGAGATAATTTTGAGCCACCCCTAATATTAAAACCTGGATCCGCCCCTACTTTTTTTTATTTTGATAATTAAATATATGTCATGAATATATAATCAAATAGTGAGTATTTGTCAATTTTCATGTGTTCTGTATTAAAACATTTCCAGTGTCGATCCGCTCTGCGATTTTTCTTCAACCACCAGCCCCCTCCCAATTTCGTTCCGACGAACCTGTTAAGCACATAAAGGACAGAAAAAAATTGGTAAATAAGGACTATATTTTTTGATAGCCTATATCAAAGTGTATCTAAACATATTCAGTGAAACATACGCCATTTTCAGAATTTTTTCGGCGATTATTTCTCATCCAGTCGCCGATATTTACTGTAGTGCGAAGTGATATTTACGAAATGAAAGATTAATGGAGTAAAAGTAGAGAGAGAGAGAGAGAGAGAGAGAGAGAGTAAGAGAGAGAGAGAGAGAGAGAGAGAGAGAGAGAGAGAGAGAGAGTTTGGTAGTTTTATCATTTATGCCAGACATATGATTATGATTTTGGAAAACAATAAATAGGAGTTTTAAAAGGCATCGTTAATCAAAGGGGTGTTTCGTCCCTGTACCATTTTGTACCAAGATGTTTCGGATTTCGCATTTATCACCTCAGCGAAACATTTCTGTATTTTATGTATAGAAAAAGTCTTCTATTCATATCAGCGATGAATAACACTTGTTAAGCTTTATATAACGCTGATAATATATACTTCACTGAAACAAAACGAAGCTCCTCCACTTTCCAACTATCTAAATGTCATGTTAATTTCAATAAAATAAGTCTTTGTTAAAAATCTTGAGATATTTCATTTCTCAACAAAACAAAATTGGTTTCTTTTCGAATTCAAATCGTCCTGGAAAGCCCATCGTATTCGTATTCGATACGAATTCTAGTTATTATTATTATTATTCCCAGGATTTTTGGACAAAGGTTTCTCGAAAACGGGAAGATGTGCATGAAACTTAGTCAAGGTCATTGGGTCAAAGGTCAAGGTCACAGAGACCAAAACGTGAAATTTTATGTTCCAAGATAACTGGAGTAAGACTTGACACATGGACATAAAACTTCTGTCATTTAGTCGCCTGGACATTCTCCAGACCTGTATACTTTTTGAAGGTCATTGGATCAAAGGTCAAGGTCACAGAGACCAAAACATGAAATTTTATGTTCCACGATAACTGGAGTAAGACTTGACAAAGGGACATGAGACTTCTGTCAGTTAGTCGCCTGGACTTTCTCCAGAACTGTATACTTTTTGAAGGTCATTGGGTCAAAGTTCAAGGTCACAGAGGTCAAAACGTGAAATTTTATGTAACGCGATAACTGGTGACAGACTTACCATAGGAACATGAAACTTGTGTCAGTAAGTCAACATGACATTCTCCAGAACTGTATAATTTTCTGACGTCATTGGGTCAAAGGTCACAGAGGTCAAAACGTGAAATTATATGTAACGCGATAACTAGTGACAGACCTAACACAGGAACATGAAACTTGTGTCAATAAGTCAACATGACATTCTTCAGAACTGTATCCTTTTCTGACATCATTGGGTCAAAGGTCAAGGTCAGAGAGGTCAAAATGTGAAATTTTATGTAATGCGATAACTAGTGACAGACTTAACACAGGAACATGAAACTAGTGTCAATAAGTCAACATGACATTCTTCAGAACTGTATACTTTTCTGACCTCATTGGGTCAAAGGTCAAGGTCACAGAGGTCAAAACGTGAAATTTTATGCAACGCGATAACAGGTGACAGACTTACCACAGGAACATGACACTACTGCCATTTAGTCTCCTAGACATTCTCTAGAACTGTATACTTTTTCAAGGTCATAGAATCAAAGGTCAAGGTCACAGAGGAAAAATCTTGAAATTATATGTACCACGATAACTGGTCACAGACTTAGCACAGGAACATGAAACTTTTGTCAGTTAGTCTCCGAGACATTCTCTAGAACTGTATACTTTTTCAAGGTCATAGAATCAAAGGTCAAGGTCACAGAGAAAAAAATCGTGAAATTTTATGTACCACGATAACTGATCACAGACTTAGCACAGGAACATGAAACTTTTGTCAGTTAGTCTCCAAGACATTCTCCAGAAGTGTATACTTTTTCAAGGTCATACATTCAAATGTCAAGGTCAGACAGACCAAAATGTGAAAATTTATGTTCCGTAATATCTGGTGACAGACTTTACAGAGGAACATGAAACTTCTGTCAATTATTCTCCTAGACTTCCTCTAGAACTGTATACTTACCCAAGGTCATAGGGTCAAAGGTCAAGGTCACAGAGACAAAAACGTGAAATTGTATGTACCACGATAACTGGTGACAGACTTAGCACAGGAACATGAAACTTATGTCAGTTAGTCTCCATTGCTTTCTCTAGACCTGTATACTTTTTCAAGACCATTGGGTCAAAGGTCAAGGTCAGAGTGGTCAAAATGTGAAATCTTATGTAATGCCATAACTGGTGACACAGGAACATGAAAATATGTTGGTTAGTCTCTTTGACTTTCTCTAGACGTGTATACTTTTCCAATGTCATTGGGTAATAGGTCAAGGTCACATTGGTCAAAATGTGAAATCATATGTAATGGGATAACTGGTGACAGGCTTAACACAGGAACATAAAACGTATGTCAGTTAGTCTCCCTGACTTGCGTGAAACATAGATAAAGGACTAAAGACTAATTACATATACTTATCTTCGACATGACTGTCTTTACATGGACAGTGGAAAGCCCGTGTCTTTGTCTTGACAAAGTCTAGTATTCTTATATATTTTGTGAAAATAAGGTCAAACCCAGTGTGTTATTCATATGCAAATATTATGGTTGAGTTAATCAATTGCAAGAGAAAAAGTGCTAAACCTGGGTTTCTCATGCAATTTTCCGCCAAAAAAAATGTATTTCTTTTTTGTTATTGTATATCAATTGATATAGTAAAAAGGGGAAGATGTTTTTTAAAAAAAAAAAACAGCTAATGCCCCTTTAACCCATTTAACCCTAGAGACACATTTTGACTGGTCCATTATTTTTTAGGAGTAGATGAGTTAATATCTGCTATTTTACCTATATACACGTATGTAATTTTATGCAGTCATAGGTAACTTTGTCATCGTGGGTGACCAAAAAAAAAAAAAAAATTGACTGAGTAAAAAATAAAAAGTTAGGTCGGAAATTACAATGGAAAATCAAAGGACTGAAAGTCCTGAAAGGCAAGTCCTTTGTCAAATCTGAATTGATGAATTTATTAAAGAATATATATCTCTACATACATGCAGTTAGTGTTTAACCTGGGAATATACATCCTTGATCTACTAAAATTAGTATAGGCTGTCATATACCATGGTACATCTTTAAACAAAAACATTTATTTGAAATACATGTATAAGAAATAAGTGGATGCTTGTTTTTAATTATGCATTAGTAAAAATTTATACATTTTATGATATGTTTACACTGTCATTACAAAACAGCAGACATACAGAGTCAGACTTAGATTTACATGTGATGGGACATATATATTTGTCACTTATGTTATTTTTTTCTTTGTTTTACATACAACCAATAATTTTTAAATGCTGGTAAAATCCAGAATTTTACAAATTTGGACAATTTCATATTTCTAAAATATATATGCATTTTTAAATTATCGTGTTTATTTACAGAAATGACAGTATTTTTCTCACAGAATAATTTGGTAAATTCTGTAATTATTCTTTCAGTCTAATGAAATATGTCAGAATTTACCTGAAGTACATTTGTAATTTTAATTTATAATAATTATTTTCTCAAAATAAACTAAAGTATATCTAAATTTCAAATGATTAACAAAAATTCATTCATTTTCCTTCATGTAAACTTAAAATATTTTAAATATTGCTGAAATTAGTGGATTCTGTGTCCATTTAAAAATTGTTGGTTCTATATAAAACAAAGAAGAAAATAACATACATGTAAGTGACAAATATTTATGTCCGATGGTTGTAGGCTAGATCTATCACGACTTTCAACAGCTTTAAAAATGCTGCGTTATTCAGTTCCCTTTACTCTCTAATTTTTTAACAGAAAAACATTCGTTCAACAACCTAAAAAATTATAATGTTATTGGTATGTAAAAACGGAGAAATAAATGTAGATTGATGTCTGAAATAAATTTTAACATTAGGTCCATTGATTAAACATTGATTTAAAGTCGAAACACCTGTGGTAACGATGACCAATGAAATACATCAACTAAAACCACCTGGCTAGACTTTAAAACTCTATTTCTGGCAGGAATCATGCAATCACTAGCTGCATTGATGTTTGTGCTATCCGACCAGACCCATGATCAAGTAAACTGATCTTTTATTCTCTCACGAATGAACATAATTTACAGCACAACAGGAAAGCATCCTACACGATGTCAGACATTAACAGTTTAATCCTGAGTTTGTCTATTATAACTTCCAAGAGTAAGCTTGAAAACTTAAATAATTTATTAGTTAAGTAAAAAATTAATATTGTATGAATAAAACGGAAACGATGATCGATTCAATTTTCTAAATAACGCAAATTAAAATGGGTATCAATGTCAAAATTGGCAAAGCTGAACTGAGGGAATTCCCCTTTTCAACAAGTGTCACATGACTATAATACTTTATCACAGCATTTTCTTCTCTCTTCGTTGTTGAATTTTAGTTTCAGCGAGTTTTCAAATTAAAAGAAACGGTGCCCTAGTTCAGGAATTACAAGGACAGAGTATTCGAATGAAACAAGATTCAAATTAGACACAAAGAGGTATTTAAATGGTTGAATCTCAGGTAACTCCTTTCTACAGTGCAAGTAGTTGTTCGGGAAATCCTATGGCACATTGATTTTTGAACGGGGTTGCTGACGGCACTTAATTGACTACACGAAAAAAAAAGGATAAAAAATTTGATCCTATTACCCCCCCGCCAATTAAATGGTTGTTTCCTTACTGAAAAGTTGTTATGAATTGCTTATAAAGACAATGAATAAGGATGACAACTAAGCACGATCCAGCTATTTTGCTAGTGTTGCAAAAGTACACAATCAAAATCTACAATTGAAGGTCGAGTTAACAAGATTCTGGTTCTCCCAGAAGAAGCCGCAGGAAATAGATGTGGTCATCGAGAACAAGAATCTTACTACCTCCCTCCATAGTAAACTATAATTGCTTTACTATATCTGAAACACACTTTACATACAATATGAAGCTACAGATGATTTTCATTATCATTTTTTTGCATATTTTGATAGCCTACTACAAGTGTCTAATAAAGCGTTCTTCATTCCTCTCAGGAAACCTGTATGCCACTATTGTAACGTACCTCTACCCCAAAGCCTGTACACCATAATTGTGATTCATTTGTTTATATGCCCTGTGTTCTAGTTCTAATGATTAACATTTATAATAAGTAAAACTAAAAATCATTATCTAGGCTAAATAAATATTGTGATAGTATTGCAATATTGACAAACTACAGCGATATTATTGCAACTGTTATTAACAAACAAAAATTTCAAAACTTTATAGTCAAAGATTTATAATCTAACATTAACTAGTAAAATTTATACTTCTATTTTTAATAATCAATATTTTTTTCGGAATTATAGATAAATTACTATTTTTATGAAATTTTCTGAAAAATAATACTGTTAGCCAGTTAATAGTTTCAAGAACTATTAAGTGGATATGAACTATTTACTGGAAGCAAATGTTTTCCCAAAATGTTTATAAAAATTTCATTCTGATTTGAGGATTTGTAGTATACAATGTAGGATTTTTTTCAGTGTGCTATTATTTTACCATTTGAATTGGCTCATCCCCAGTTACTTCCAAATGATTTACTATCAGAAATGGTAACTGCTATGAACGTGGAAACTTGCATCCCTCTCCAATGTCAATTTAGAAAAAAAAAGGATATCCAAGATTCTGGATTGATTTCTGTATAAAAAAAATACTTATTAATTGGGATAATAGCCAGTTTATTGTCCCCTAGACACCCTCCAAAAATTAATTTCCCTATTTCTCAAAAAATACAAATTTGAACTGAGATGCTAATATTTTGCAAATACATGCAGTAGTTATGTAAGAAAAAGATTTTCAAAGAGGGGTACCACCGAGACCTATTTCACCTCACCTTGAATCTATCCCTGAGCAAATCTAGACACAAGCCAGGTGATTATAAAAGCTAAGCTTGAACCTTTGGTATAGGTATCAACATGTGTCAATCATTTAACACTTTCAAACCTGTTACATTTCACCTAAAAACAGAATTATTTTTGTATGTGTATATTAGTCATATTGCAGTCATGCAGGTATGAAAAGTTACCTGCAGTACCAAAAATGAAACTTTGTATACCATATTTGATATGCACACAAATCAGTATGCTTGTACTTACATCTCAGAACTGACACATGTGAAGAGTCTTCAGTACCAAAATATTTTCAACTTAATGTCAATAAATTATAAGCTAAATTTGCTGATGAATCCTTCCATAATCATGAATTCTTTACCATAAAATTTGTCTTAATTTGAGCAAGCTAGGAGCCCATTTTACGAAAGGTCCTAAGTCTTAAATCCTAACTTTTTGTCCTAACTACCATGACAATGCATCGCTGATTGGTCAGTCCCATGACAATTAAGACTTAGGATTTAGGACTTAAGACTATTTGTAAAACGAGCCCCAGGTTCAAACAGGATGGACGAGTGCTTGTTGAATGCAGTAAGGAAGAGTGCTTGTTGAATGAAGTAATATTTTTACAGGTACAGTATACAGGGGTTTCTTCCCTACCAATCAAAACACAGTATGACTGAAAATTGCTGAGTGATGCAAAACTCATTACAATAATTATCACTAGCCCCTTGATGGATCAATGCATTGACCAATTTTGAAGCCACTGTGATTACCTACTAGTCCCTTTTCATTATGTAAATTGTATGCAGATTTCCATAGGGCTAGTTCATGCCAAGCCTGTTTAAAATTGGCCCATTGGTTTTTCAGAAGTCTAAAATGTCTAAAAATTTATACTTTCTGTTTAACTAGGTGCTTATCACCTTGGCCTTTGACCCCATGGACTTGAAATTTAAAGCCAAAGTTGCTGATAATTTTATAATGAATCATCAACAGCCATTATGCCATACATGTATTGTCTCTCAAAATCATACTGTTTTCATCATTAAAAACCGATGGGTTTTGGTGTTTAAAAAAAGAGTAAAATATTGTTTTGGTTTCTTTTTACATCAAACCCATCACCCATGAAAACAATATGATTTTGAGAGACAATATGGCTGATGATGAGTCATAAAATTATCAGAAAGTTTAGCTTTAAATTGACACTAAGTGAAAAATTATTTAGTACCCAATTAGTTTGGGAGCCAGGTGTACTTTAATCATAATATTGAGTACAAAAGGTTTGAGTGCTTGATTCTAAGGAAAGAATCAGACATCTTAAGTTCCTGAGTCCTTGGGTTTGGTCACCAGGGGGGACCAACAGTTGACCAAAAAGTACTTTTAAAAAAAGATTCGAGTACAACATCCTTTCCAAAGTACATTCATTTTGATTATTCGGATAAAACATTACTCAAGAAGAATTAAAATTGAATTTAAGACACTAAAATGTATGGCATTACTAATTAAGACCCACCCTAATGAACAACCAATTAACGATTTATTTATACTATTGAGTACGACCAAATTTCTAGTTGCATATGATCATGATGATCATTTAATGATATCTGATATTATATCCTCAACTTAAGACGTGATTTTTCCTGGGGTTTGTATTTAAGAATAGGGGAGGGGGACATGTGGGATCTGGGGTACCAGGAAGCTCAAATCTGTATTTATCAAAAGGACAGGGTACACCAATTATAATTGGAAATATTGGTAAAACATTACTCCAATAACACTAAAATAGAATTTAAGACATTACAAAATTGCATTTATGAAAAGGTAAAGCAAGGGAAAAGTTTTATTGTCTGATCAGGTCACGCTATTTCAATTACAGACATGACAGTTTTAATGGCAGAAGAAAGTGTAGTGCTAATAGAGAACCACTAACCCATGGATAGAAACTTCCCTACACCTGGTCGAAACATCCAGGCATGACAAAGAGATCGTCTCTGTCGGGAAGCGAACCTGGTGATGATGAAACTTATGGCTTAGAGTCTAAACCCAATACCACCTGGTTACCGAAGTCCCCGTCTTATGAAAAACGATGGAGTATATTAATTACTAACTTGAACTATTTATGAAACAAAAAATCAAATTGTAAATTAATTATGACAGAACAGAGTAATTATCAAACAAATCACAATCAAATTATGCATGTACAGGTACTTTTGAATGTCAGTGATATCTATGAATCATAGTAAAGAACTAAAACGTAGTTTAAGACACAAAACACACTAATTATCAACCACTAAGACATCGAATCATACGTGTACAGGTATAAATCGACTGAATGCTTTGTCTAAATTCAATAATGTCTATGAATCATGACAAAAGAACCAAAGACACAAAACACACTAAGAACAAATTGAATCTTAGTGTCGAATTTCGATCATGTACATGAAGGATCCGTACAGAGTCGACCTGATATCTGTCAAGAACACACTAACTGAAACTTCGAGGAATGTAGAAATTATCCAGTCAATCTCAATAACATCTCAATAACCTTTTTGGATGCGATAATCTCATTCGTAATCAATGTCACTGTTTTCATCTGATAACACAATTTCTTTTCATCTTCATCAACATCATCACAAATGTCATCTGGCTCTGCCTCGATCTGAATTTCTAAATGAGTACAACAGGTAGTTGTTCTCTGTCTAACAAAATAATGCAAAATTTGCTTTTTACATTTTCCCAAATATTGGTAGGTGTCTTGTTTAGGACACATTTATGAGCACTGCCTCATAGTCTGGAAACAATTGCACTCTGTCTATGTGAAGAACTAGGTCCACCTCACATGGTGGGACAATGTTATGTGAGATGGACTACCTCCAATGTTTGCCCTCTGTGTGGTTTATTAATTTCCAATTTTGGTAAAAAATGACTACACTTGGAAATGAATACATAACAGTTGTGTTGACCATGTTGAATAGGTGCTGATTGAGAGAGACTATTTACAATCTTGCAGGACTATTTTTGTTGGAACAGTGTGTGTGGCTCAATGAAGAAGGCTACATCCCAGCAAAGCTTGTTCCACCATGTGAGTGGTCCCATCTCTACATATCGATAAAAGTGCATTTTGTTTCCAGACTGGGGTAGTGCTCCTCAACAAGTCCTTAACAAGATACCTACCAACTGTTGGGAAATTGTAGAAGGGGAATTTCACATTATTTTGGTTGAATGAGAACAACTAATCTTCCTCCTGCAATAATTCTAGAGATGCAGGCTGAGGCAGAGCCGGATAACATTACCAATGCTCAGGGAGATGGTGTAGTGTGTGACAATGTTGATGAAGATCATGATCCTCTACCAAGAGAAATGGAAATATATAATCATATGATCCCATTCCATACAGAAATTATGATTTGGTTTGACTGGATAATTTCTACATTCCTTGAAGTTTCAATCAGAGTGTTCTTGATGGATATCAGGCAAGTTCTGAACAGGTCCTTCATTTACATGGTAGAATGTAGACACTGACATTCAATTTTTTTTTGGTCTTAAATCACATTTTGGTATTTTTTCAGGATTCATATATAACACTGAATTTTGACACTGCCGTTCAGTTAAGTTGATGTTTATGTCTCGAGGTACCTATACATGCATATTCGATCGTTAATTTGTTGTAATTTGAATTTTGTGGCTTGAACTACCATTTGGTTAATTGTTTTATGCAGAGTTCAAATCGGTAAATAAATGTACTCCATCAATTTCATACAGCGGGACTGTGGTATCTAGGTGGTAAAGGTCTCAGACTCTAAGCCATTTGTTTCATCGCTACCTGGGTTCGATTACTGCCAGAGACTATATCTGTCATGCATATATGTCTGGATGTAGGAAGTTGCCAGTTTCTTTTCACAGGTTGGTGGTTCTCTATCAGCACTATGCTTTTATCTGCCATTAAAACTGTCATGTCATATTTGAAATAGCATGACCCAAACGGACAATAAACCTTTTCCCTTACTTGTGTTTTCTCTTCATTTTATTTGAACAGGCTTTAAAATGATTTGAACAGGCCAAGAAGGGGTGTCTGATCCCACCCTTGAAAATTTTTGGGACTTAAGACACAAAATCCTGCATTCTGAGGCATGTTGGGGGGTCCAGGAAGGTTCTCCATTCCATATTGTATGTTTGAATACAGTTTTATTTATCATCTTGTTACGAATCCTAATATTTGAGAGGGATCATTGACACCCCCACCCCTTTGTTCAGTGTTCAAAACAAAATACATGCAATAAAAATGAAATAATAATGAAAAAAATAACATGCACGAAAATAACGTCATGCCGATTGACTTTTCTGCTGCTGTAAATAAATACACACCTTTCCAATGTTTGGGCCTGGAGAAAAAGAAATCATGCAGTGTTGCTGTACAACCCTTCATCTCACTTTTTCAGCCATGTGCTTCTGACAGGGGAGATATTAAAGACCAGGATTTGTCAGGAGATGCCCTGATTTGACCAGTCTGGGATTTATCTGTATTTATAATTAACAGGAAAACAGCATAATAATGTTGTGATTTTATGAAACTTCAGGATATAAATTTAAACGAGAAATTGTCTTGATTTAGCACAGCTAAATCAAATGTCTCCCCTTCTATGAAATGAAAGAGTACTGTTGTCTTTGACAATGTTTAACTCTAGAGAGAGGAAGAAAGGTTGGTATTAACATTAGCTATGTTTGTATAAATTATATAATACTATGCTATTGTACTGTGGTGATATGATATAGGATTTTGGAAATGTTTGAACTATGTTAATTTGGTGTAGTCTGTTGATAATTGGGGCTTTGAGGAACTATATCTTAAATGAAGGTGGGACATGTATGTAAAATAATCACTTCAAGGGAAATATTGAAAGAGGATTTTAACAGAATGTGCACAATGGCAATACACATGTATATACTTATTAATAGAGGAGAAATGTGTTAAGATGCAAGTTGATTTACTATGTACATTGTGTAAATAAAACAAAAACAAGAGATGTTTGTAAAACATTTATGCCCCCTCCCCCTATTTTACCATGATGTATCTGTTCAAGCAACTCTGATAAAAATATCTTATGGGAACCATATAATTCTCATGCTGTACATTGTATCTACATGCAAAATTTCAATTCAATTCAATATGTGCACCCGTCGCGGAGATAATTCATAGAAAATACTTGTGTATACGCAGACCGATCAACAGCAGCAAAGCAATATGCCACTCCTTCTATGAGGGAGGTCGACATAAACAAACCAGCATTGACTTGATTACAATAGTTACTGGTGTTATCATATACATGTAGTTCACTATTAATTGAAGACAATTTACCAACACATTTATGAAGAAGTTACTTAATTCTATGACTAATTCTTCTAAGTGTTTCTCTGTTTCATAATAAGGTAATTGTCTATTTTTACTTAACATTTCACTTGCAAACCTTCTTCGTTTGCTTGTTTCACGATTAGAATTTAACTTGGCCTCAAACCCTCCACCCCCATGTCTCAAAATAACCATTTCATCATGGAGCCACAACATATTAACTCTCTCCTACAAAAAGTCCCAAAATGTTTACCATTATCAAATGAAATATTCATGATAACAGACCTAAAAGAAAAATAGTTTAACCCTAACACACACTGTACACTTTACAAACAGATAATATATTCTTGGGGAGCCTGTGTGGCCAAGCGTTTAAAGTTTTACTTTTAAAATCACAAAAGCCTCTTAATGTAGGTTTTCAATTAGCATCTTTTGATTTTTGTCACACCCAATTTTTGTCATTTTACTTGTGAAAGCCCAAGGCCTATTTTTTATTTTATTTTTTACATGTGTAACTTGAATTTGAAGTAACCAAAGATTCTACATTGCTTCTAAATCCAGAATAAAGCAGCAAAAACTTGACCCCACTATACATAAGTACATGTCAAAGTGATTGTCAAACAATCTTAGTAAAAATTCAATTGGAAAAAAAAAACCAAAACATGAAATAAACAAATAAACAAAATACATTTCACTAGGAATGAATTTGTTTCAGTTGTGATATAGTATGCATTTTTCTTGCATTAATATTATACAGCCTGCTGCAACTCAGGAAAATAAAAAAAATGAATACATTGATAAAAACAACTCTGTTCATGGATCTTAAGGATACTGTTGTTGAGAACCAAATTGGTCTTCTGAAATTCAATGTAAGCCTATATCATAATATATACATAATTTTGAAAATGGTAATTATATACTTATGTCACTTTAGTAACATCTTGGTATATATTTAAATGCATTTAGAATGCTAAACTGATGTCATGAAAGTTGATAAAATGGCAAAGTCAGATTTACATTCAGGAATTTACAGTAAGAATGCCAAGATGCTGACAAAAACGTATAAAGGTCTTTTGGGGTAAATTGTGCTACCCATTCCAAACAACAGAAACATGAACAGCCTGAACAGCATAAGATTTTGAAATGTTCACATTACAAATGTGAAGAATCAATATAGAATTTCACCAGAAGACTCTAGAGGAATCTATACTGAGTAATTCCTGTCACTCTGACTGGCTTTAGTAATGCATGTGGACTACATAAAAAACACAATAGACCCTTTCACAATAATTGCGGTCCTGTAACTTTGAGGGAATAAATGATACAGATACCCGCAAAAATATAGACGTCGTTATAGTAACTGATTGTTTCTTGACGTCATTTTCCGGGAATCTGTATCATTTATTCCCTCAAAGTTACAGGACCGCAGTTATCGTGAAATGGTCTATGAAGCTGAGAACTGAATCTGGCACCATTAAACTTGAGAATTTTATTTGTTGAAGTCTGAGAATATTCTCGACTTGGCCTGCTTGGCCAATCAAATTTCAGGATTAGTTGAGTAATTTTTTTTAAGTTTTAATTAATTCTTTAAAATTTTATGGTGACAGGCCCTGATTTCATTATCACTTATGTGATGGGGCAGACATGCCCAGTTTTGTCATATCCATGTATCGTCGTATCATGTCAACATTGTCTTTGACCTAAAGGTAGATGAAAAACTGATATTATCTACTGTAAACATGGAAATTTACCTGTGGGGTAATTTACACTAAAATGTAAATAGTTTTTTGTGTAAATTAATCCCCACATACCAGTCCCACATTTGTACAATATAAAGAATCTCATATACCAAAGTATAAATCTTTAGGATGTCCAGGATGTAGATATGAATCTGGTAAAAAATGGACAAACACATATACATGCATATTTGTCATATATGGTCTCTAGACACATCAGTACTAACATCTTCATGTGAAGAATGTCAGGTATCAAATAATTGTTCACTTAGTGTTAATTAATTATGAATCAATAATTCTACACAATGAAATATCTAATTTAAGAGTTTGAGTTGGTTCAAACTGGATTCGTTGGTAAAAACCAGTGGCATAGCTGGGTCCAGAAAAGTGGGGGTAGGGGGTGGGGGGGTGGGGGGGGGGGGGGGGGGGGGGGGGGGGGGGGGGGGGGGGGGGGGGGGGCCCCCCCCCCCCCCCCCAGGTCACAAGCGTTCAAAATATTGAAAATGGATTTGATTTGAGAACTTTTTTTTTTTTTGGCAGTGGTGTAGGAAGCAAATCAAAAGATGGTTTTAAAAGGGGTAAGGTTTGAGGCTGGTGACATTAATTAAACTTGTTTATGCTTTAAAAATTAAAATTTAAACTTAAATTAAAACTGTTTATGCAATTCATACCTCATCAATAGTAGAGCGATGATTTCATCAATAGTAGAGTGATGATTTCATCAATAGTAGAGTGATGATTTCATCAATAGTAGAGCGATGATTTCATCAATAGTAGAGTGATGATTTCATCAATAGTAGAGTGATGATTTCAATTTGGAGTGGTGTGAATCTTCAATAAAGTGCTGAGTGGATCTCATTATCATTAAAAATATCGTTGATGGATAAATTTGAAAGCCCGATGAGGCATTCTCTAGCTTCCAGACACAAAAATCGCCATTTCCCCGTAGTCCAGGGTATGCTTCCAAGAAATGTACAATTATTAAAGCCCAGAGAGTTAATTATCACATTGTGACTCCTTTTTATTCCAGCCAAATATTTGCATTAGATTGACATGCGTATCATTTATCAAAAATAAATTGAGTATCAGCAATCACAAATGCATGCAGAGCATGATGAGGGAGTCCAAAAACTTTTGATTTTTAAAAGTTCTAGGAAGCCCTTTTTCTGGATTCCAGATGTGTTGATAATGTATTAAAAAATTGGCATGTGAGAAAGAGTCCCTGGCCGCCCTGGTACCTATGCCTACATTCATGTAATGTGTAAATAAATTGTAAGATATAACTAACATTTTGATATAATGTAAAATTTGGCAAGTTTACAAATAAATTTTCATATCCATACAAAATGAGAAAAAGAAAACGAAAATTTCTTTATTGAAATGATGGGAAACAGGGAAGGAAGACTGTATATTATATAATGTAATTGTTTTGGCAGAGCGTAGCGAGGCATGAAAATTTTGAATAATATTAAGTACAAATTCCGGAAAATCAATTATTCAAGAATTATAACTTTTGCTTTGAAAAAATCAAGTACAGTAAAATCTCCTTTTGTGACCACCTATGTATAAAGACCACCTGGTCACAAAGACCATTTGTTTGCTGTCCCCATTTGTGTACAAATCAACCTCTATATAAAGACCACCTCCATATAAAGACCAGTTCTTTGTGTCCCTAAGGAGGTCATTATATACAAGTTACACTGTATTTAAAAAAAATTGTGGCTGTGTGATAAAAGAAATTCCGTCAAAAAGTGGGGGGCATATGCCCCTCAGGTGAGCTAAAAACTGTCATCAGTGACCAGTAGTCGGTAATTTCTATTTAACAAACATGAAAATTTCAAAATCAACATTTCTACAGATTACATCTTTATCTATAATTTAATTTTCTGGGAACAAAAAAAAACATATTTCTGATTCAAACCAAGGGCCATAATTCTGGAAGGACAAACTTTATTACACCCAAATTGAAACTTGATTTGTATTTTATGGTCATAAAGCTTTGCGGAGGGATTGAAGAAAATCTCTTAACCTGTGCTCAAATTGTCTGGATACAAAAACTGGACTGACAGATGGATAGGTAGAAAACTAAATACCCCTTGCAACAAAGTTGCATGGGGTATAACTACACTGAAAGCCTGTTCTCCACTACAATGAGAGATAGTACCATAACTATGTCATCATAAGAAATCAGTTCATGGAGGGTATATACTTATGACTCACTGCAGTCTAGAAAATCTAACCATCAGGTAAATTTAGATTGGCTAGAATCTGCAGCTGATAAACTACTAGTTTTAAAGTGTACCTGTACTACAGCAGTGACAGTGCATAAATCATGACATCACTCAGTTAATTTCTTTTACATAATCCAGCCAATCAGCAATATAACAGGTAAACTCAAAATTACTTCACACAGCAAATGTTACCTGACACACCCAGGGATCCCACAGCTTTTTGGGGGACTGTGGCCAGGGCCCTCCAAACTGGGAAAATAGCAACATTTTCCAAAAAATTGGGAATATTTATTTTAGTGTATGTATTAAAAGAATGAAATGACAAAGTCAGAAATCAGCATCATTAACAGAATCTGTATTTAAGTAACAGAAAAAAAGAATTTGGCAAACAATTTAGCAATTCAAAAGTGTCAGCCATTCATCATACTGAAAATGAAATGATTTCTGCCATTTTGTTGTTAGAACTTCCATTTCTTGATTAACAGCTTAGGGAAGTATTACTCTGCCTTGTAAAGAAGATTGACAGTCAAATCTTTTGGTTCCTAATGTGGAATTTAAATTTGTATTAAAATTGTTGTGAACATGTATATTTAAAAATAATTTTAAGCCACGAAAATGGGAAAATTTCAGTTCTGAATTGGGAACAAAAGATAATTTTTGCATTGGGAATGGGGCCAAAATTCAGCCCCAAATTAGGTGAATCGAGAGCCCTGCACACCTGATTAAGAATAACTGCAATTCATATTATCTTTTCTGATATGCCAATCGACATCTATGTATGGTAATTTAAAATTCTTGATAATCCGTTTATAAGACTTAGAAATTAGAAAATTTCACCACATACTGATATGTCAGTAATGTCATGCAATTATCCAAAACAATGTTTCAGATTCCAGTCACACTCACAATATACATAATAAAAAAGATAAAACCCTCACAGGAAAAGAGAGTAAGGATGGGGTCATTGGACATATACATTGTATATGAATATGCAACCCATAACAATTACTTGGCGTTTATATCACTGAAGATTTAAGTTTGTCAACTACAAGTGCGATGCATAAAAGCAACACATTTTTTTTCTTGAAAAGTAGCCACTGAAAAAGACAGAGAAGGAGAAGGTGGGTGGTTTCAATATCGGTTATACAGGCCTATGCCAACATGACTAGAATGCTGTTAACTTCAGTTGCTGCACAACTTATGCCAATATATGAGTTATCCCCCTCAACAAAAAATTTATGCCAAGTGTTGAAAGTATATCTGAATGTGTGCAAATTCTTTGTAAAGTAAAAATTGCTTTGATTATCAAGATGAATAATTTTATCCAAATTGATGCTTTAACAAACATGAATAGCCAAAAACAGCACCTCTGCGACATAAAAAAATGAATACAAAGTGAAACAACAAATATTTGACATGTAATCAAAACAAACATTATCATTTTTTTCTATTCACTACCAGTTTCCATAAAAAACCTATCGTGAAAATACAGTAGAATCTCAAAATCGGAAAAGTCAAAATTCTGTTTATTTCAAATTTGAGCAGCTGGTCCCAATTTTTATAGATAGGTAAATGTATGTATTAATACATCTTAGTATTTTTGTCTTAATTTTACAGATTATGGGTCTTTGTATTCATATAAAAATACAGAAAACTCTAAAGTATGGAGAAATAAGGTTTGTCATTCTTAACAAGATTACAACAGGTTTCATGAAAGCCAACAAAATCCTCAAAATGAACCTACATTTAACTCATATACATTATATGTGTGAAAAAATGTAAGCCCCCTGATACTCACCATGGAAGATTCAAAATCTTAACATTAATGACGGTCAACTCTGCATTTTTCTATATTTAGCTTATACTATCTAGTCTATGTAATATTGTCCGATTCACATAAGATGGCGGGGTGGTGTAACCTTTTGATTATCAAACAGATGATTCTACTGGCTTTTCAGTTATGACAAGCTGAACAGAAAAAATGTTTTATTCCGCACTGGATATGCTCTTATTTATCATGGTCACAAGTGATGACTCTAGTCAGTGTAATTTTAATGTTATGCTTTTTTACCTAAAACTTTAAACTCGTCCAGGTCAAGAAAGAGTTCACAAGACCTCATCCTGCCAGCTTATATGGATTTCACTATAACACTGGTTTATTAACATTTGCAAACAAAGAGAGATAAGTCTGACATACTTCACTGCATCTCCCTTTTTTGAGACACTGGATCAAAATTGATGTATACATAAGTTTATCATCCTGGGAACTGCAAGTGTGAACATGTGAAGCCAGTACAATTTTATGATCTAGGGGACTATCAACATGAATTTGTAGATACAAACATTTATCGTCTTGGGAACTGTAAGTGTGAGCTTATAGATACAGGGAAAGGCTATCATTTTGGGTAGTATAAGTGTGAACAAGAAAAGAAGGAAATGAAAGTTTATCATACTTATAATGTGAATAAATGTGAATTTGTATATACATAGAAAGTTAACATCTTGGGGACTTTAAACATGAATGCAGGGAACATTAGTCATCTTTGAACTGTAAAAATGATGTTGAAAATACCTTGTTATCTGTACGTATGGTGACCTTGAGCTGTGGAAGAACTCTTTCAACCTCCAATTTCCAAGCACCTGCATCTGTTGTAGATTCTAGAATTTCTTCAGGCTTAGAACTCTCCATTTGCTGTTGGAAATAAAGTTTCCTTTCATGTAACAAGTCAGAGAGGATCACAAAGATTTAAAGAAACAAACAAGCCTGCAGCAGTAAAACTAAGAAACTAATTGATAAAAATTACTCTACTTACATTTTTCTGACTTAGCCTTTTCAGTCCTTCCAAATCTAAGATCTGTTCTTCCTCTTCAAACTCATCATCTTCAACATCATTCTAAAAGTAAGAAAGAAATTATTTGTTGATAAAAAGTAATTAACAAATTCAATTGTTTTAGTATGTATATCAAATTAGATTTAAAACCAGAGATATCACTCAAAATCAGATGACAGAAAATATAGGTATTAGTTGTTTGTTGCATTGCTGTTTAACGTCCCACTCAAGAATCTTACACACATATGGGAAAAATCACCAATGCCAGTGAAGGGCTTCAAAGTTTGGCCTATGCTCGGCACTTATGGCCATTGAGCAGCGAGGGTTTTTTAACATGCCAACGCATACTGTGAAACAGGACCTCGGTTTTTACTGTCTCAATCAAAGGACAGGAATCCAACCTGCCACCAGCTTGACTCAAACTCACGACCTCACGATCAAGAGTCGAGCGTGCTACCGACTAAGCCATGCCAGCTCTATAGGTATTAGTTGACGTGGAAAGAATATTTATCTTGATACACAAGTTCTGTTTGGTGAGAATTTCTTCTCATGGCACAGCTCAGCAAATACCAAACTATGACATTGGCAAAAATGTGTGACCAGATATTTTATGTGTTTAAAGATGCACTTTCACAAAATTCCATAAGATTCATGAATTTTTCCATCAATAAGAATGACGACCCTGATTCAAAATTGAAATCATTTGTGCACAAAGCTGCTCAGGGCCAATGGAATCACCATATTCCACCTAATAACTAGGATGATGGTAACAATCACAGAAGTGACACTAAAAACTTTCATTTAAGTTATACCTTGTAACCCATCATCCTACCTGAAATAGATTTTTCTCCACTTCACCTAAAGTTAACTCTGAGTCATCTTCTATGATATTTTCCTCATCCATTTCTTCCTCAGGATACTCAGGCCTACAACATATAGGTTAAACACTCAATACAAACACTGACTTGACTCTTGCTATTGATTTGCTTTCTATCTTTTGGCTGTGATGGGACAATAATCGATTACAACTAAAAATCAATCAGTTTACCATTTTTTCAAATTTTTTCTAATTATGATAATCAATTACAAAATTCTGTAATGATTAATTGCTCTCAATGGATTTGGCATGCTTAAGGGCTGAGTATGAAATAAATTTACAGTATAATATAATTAAATATGTGTATTACGGAATGCATGTGGAATACTCTATAAGATTAGATAAATAAATGAATGCATTGTTTGTCTTATCTATAATGGCCTTTGTACCATACAACCATTTGATATTTAGATATGTAAAAATTAACACTCTCTCATGACTGTTAGAGAAGGCAAGTTAAATATGGTATGAATTAAGAAAAAAATTCTTTCATTGATTATATAATCTATAAACAGTCACTGCTGCTGATCAATTGATTATTGATTAAGCTTTTAAACAGATTTCCCATCACCTTTTACCCAAAGCTGATGTTTAATTGTAAACTAGGAAACATTCACGACAGAGTAGTAATCTTTACAACTTGTGTAATGGGAGATAACTCACAAATTTAATTGCATCATGAACTAGTTTGTCAATACACAAATGAAGATAACATATTATAGCTTCTCTATTTCAAAATGAATTGTAATAATAAATATTTTTCCACAGAAAAATTGTAAGATTTCCCATTCCCACCATGAAATTGTACACATTCACAGCATTTAGGCAAAGAACATTGAAAGTAAAATCAGTGGTAAAATCTATGAAATAAATGAAAACTCTCTAAAAAGAATCATACAACTTAATACTTGACCTATGGGACGAGCTCCCTACAAACCTACCTGTCCACATGTATGCCATTTGTCAACACACTGATTGTATATTTCTGAATTATCAGACCTCTTTATTATCAATACTCTGGGTTGAACAACCCACTCAAAATCTAAAAGGATTTCTTTTTATGAAGAAAAACTCCAATTTTTCATCATTAAATAATAATTATAATGTAAAAGTGCAGAAAAAATGTAAAACAAAATTATATTCAAAGTGTAAACAAAAAGCTTTTGTCATTTACAAACTTGTCTCCAATCACCATCTTTCTATTCAAACATTTGAATGATTGAGAAAAAAATCAGATACTTTAAACCTGTCTTTATTAATAAAAGAAACAACAAAGAATTGAACTGAACACTCTATCTGGCTGGGTCTGGTCCGACACACCCCCCCCCCCCAAAAAAAAAAAGGTCTAAGAGCTCTACTTACAGACTCATAAGTGATATCAATAAAGAGAAATTCCATTTACCTCCCCCATTTAAAACCTGAACTTTTCAGTGCCTCATCCGCTAATCTGTCTAACACATAGATACAGTGTTCTCCACATCCTTGTTTTAACTTTGAAGGCGGAAAATCTATTGAATGACCCTGAAAAGAAAAGTGTTGAAATAATAAACATACTAACAACTAATATCTGAATACAAGTGTCAAAGTGCATATGTTTAAAAATCACATCATTGCTATATTTAGGTAAAAAAAAAATATACATGTGTATAAGTTCAAACTGCATCAAAACTGAAAGAATGTAGATAAGTCGGTCTACTTTTTACACAAGGTTTATATATCTACAAGTACTTCCTTTAAAACTGAGTTTTATCCATTCATTATTTATAAAGCTATCAAAAGCAGAGTAACTTTGAAATCAACATTAAAAAATTAACATGAAAACTGTTAATGCTGCCCTTGTTAGAAGTTTCAAGTTTAATTGCACCTTGCACCCTGTTAGAAGTGTCAAATTTCATTAGGCCATGTTAGAAGTGTCAAGTTTTATTGCACCCTGTTAGAAGTGTCAAATTTTATTGCACCCTGTTAGAAGTGTCAAATTTTATTGCACCCTGTTAGAAGTGTCAAATTTCATTAGGCTATGTTAGAAGTGTAAGGTTTTATTGCACCCTGTAAGAAGTGTCAAATTTTATTGCACCCTGTTAGAAGTGTAAAATTTTCTAAAGGTTTTAACCCTGTTATTGCACCCTGTTAGAAGTGTCAAATATTATTTTGCTGTGCTTGAAGTGTCAAATTTTATTGCACCGTGTTAGATGTGTAATATTTTATTGTGCACTGTTAGAAATTGACAGGTTTACAGTATAACACAAAAATGAGATACTTACAAAATGTCTAACTTCATCTAAGATACTAGAAATTGTGGCATTAGGATCATCATACTGAAAAAGACAAATTAGAAAGTTTCAAAATTACATACTGATTAAGATGGGTTGTAAGTACACAGAGGTTCATCTTACATTGCTTACTCCTCCATAGCACCTGATCCCACCTCTTGATTTCTTGATTTCTGTATGTCTAATTTTTACCTGATTTGTATATTATCTCATGACTTTCTTATGATTAAAAAATTGGTTTTGTGATTTTTATATTGATCTCAAACTCATGTAATTAGGAAAACAGAATCAATCTGTACATGCAAAATTGTCACAAGAATTCCACGTACATAAACATGTTCAGATAATGAAATAAAGAATTCAAAATACCTCAAGTAACTGTATGAAAACAAGTGCAAATAAAAACAAATCAAAGTGACAAAAGATAATTACAATAAGTTACAATATGGTTGTGAGATATTCAAAGGACTAATATGCAAGCTCAAATATAATACAAGGAAAAAAATTACAAATGTGAATTAAATTAACACCTGAATAAATGTGCAGACATTTATGTAAATTCCTTTAAATGTCTAGTTGGTAGGGAAAAATATTCACAAAATTGACCGATAAGAATAGCCATTAATTTATTTTCTCTCACCAAAAAGAAACACAATTATTATGGATCTAAACTACTAATAATAAAGGGATACACATGTATTACTTATAAGAAATGCTTGTTACCTCCTGTGGCTGTTCAAAGTTACGACCAGCTTTCTGTAATAGCCAAGCTGATATTGATGTAAACATGAAAAACTGTTCTCCTGGATTGGTTGGTAATGCAAAATAATGTCTACAATGTAAACAAAAACATACAACCTTATAATTAGTTTACAGACTTACATATATATATATTACAGATCTAACAAATAAATAAGCATGAAAATCATGATATATCTATTGACTTACATCATCTACTTACATGTATATGGGAGTGTTGCTATTGTTATTACTTTTTTTTTACACTGGTTGCTATTTCCCTGTATGGGTTCCTCTTCGTCTTGGTCTGTTTCCTAGTTCGTGCTTGTTTTGTGACTTTTTTTTGTCTGTGTTCCTTTTTGGTCTATCCTTGTGTTTGCTTCTGTCGATATTTCCCTCTTGCTTCTTCTTCCTACTGCTTTGTTCGTTTTAACTGTGTGTGTTGCACTTAGGTTCTTATATTTACTTTATTTTGGTGTTTTTGTTTGTTTATTTTTGTTTCTTTTTTTCCTGTTGTTGTTTGATGGTTGTTGTTTCCCCTTCTATTTTTTTCTTATTTCTTATGCTTTTTTGTCGCTTTGGTTCTGGGCTTGCTTTTAGTGTTTTTTATGTGCCTTTGTCTGCTCTTTGGCTTTTCTTTCTTTTTCCTCTTGACTTTTGTGCTTCTCCCTCCCTTCTGCTGTTCCTTACATTCTGTGTCTCTTGTTCTTGGGCGATGTTTCGTTGAATCATTCTGGCTCACTTGCTTTGTTTTGCCTTTGTGGTTCTCTTTTCTTGATTGTGCTCCTAGTTTGTGATTTTTGTGTGTGGTTCCTCTTTGGTTTCGCCTTCTTTGTTCCATTGATTGTAGTTACCTTTTGTCTCGCCTGTTTGGGTGTGTCTTTGTTTCTGATCTCGGTTTCCTTCCCGTTCTTTTCTGCTTTTTGTCTATCTTCTTGGTTCTTCTGTCTCCTTCTGATGATTTTTTTCCTGTTTTTTTTCTTACTTTTTGTAATTACCTTGATGTTTCTTCCTTTATTTGTTGTGCCTTTCCCTTTATGTCTTTCTTTTTACTGTGTTTTCTACGAGCTTTTTTACGTTTGTGCTCGTTTATTTCTGTTTTCATCTCTCCTGTTATCATTACTTGTTTCTTGCTGTTCCCTTTCTTGTTCTGGTCTGTTTGACTTTTTGGTGCTTTGTTGGTGGACGGATTTAACCTGCTTTTTTGGGGATCATGTGGTCCTTTTAATTTTTTTGCTCGTGTTTTGATTGTATTTTTTTTTTTTTTCTCACTTTTGTTCTCTTTGCCCTTTTTTAGGCTTCCTTGCTCCGTTGGTCTTCTTTAGTTGGTTAGCCCTCTTTTCTTGTTCGGTCTTCTTTCTTGATTGTTGTGGTCCTGGTGTAGAGTTTTTTTATTTTTCTTCTTTGGTTGGTTTTTTGTTTTTGCTCTATTAGCCCTTTCCTTTCTTTTCTTTTTTAGTTTGTACTGTGAGTTTTTTTTTTCTCTTTCCTGTGTGTTTTACTATTTTGTTGGCCCCTGTTCTGTTGCATGTCTGCCTGTCTTGCTCCCCTTTTTTCTCTGCATCTGTTTGTGTTTCTTCCTTCTCTTTTGTTTACTGCTGGTTCTGTTCTTTGCTTTGTATCTTCTTGTTGTGCGTTCCTATTTGTTCTTGTGTTTTTTGTTTGCCGGCTCTTTGGTTTCTTCTTTGTCGTTCGTCATTTCGTCTGTTCCTGACTCTTTAGTCTTATTTTGTTACTCTTCTTGTTCCCTTTTGTGTGTGTTTTTTCTGTCCCTCCCCTCCCATTGGTCTTCTTTTTTCCCTTTGTCTTGTCTTTTTGTGGTGTGTCCTTTTTACCCTCACTACTGGTCCCTATTTTGGATCCTGTGGTCTTGCTTTTGGATGTAAACTCTGTTTAAGCTTGTTTTGTGTTCCCTGTGCTTTTGTGCTGTTTTTGTCTTCTGCCATTTGTTCCCTTTTTTCTTTGCTTTTTCTTTTCCACTATCTCTGTTGTGGCTTTATATTGTTCTTTCCTTTTTCTGTGCAATTTTCTCTGTTTGCATCTTTCCTTGCTTTTGTTTTTTTGCTTTTTCCCTTTCGTTTGTTGTTGTTTTGTTTGTGGTTTGGTTATTTTCTGTTTTCATTGTTCTTGTAATTGTTTCGTGTTTGCCGTCGTATTTTTTTTTTTTTTTATTTTGTTTTTTGTGTTTTTGTGCCTTTTTTTTTGATTTCATGGTTTTGTTCTTCGTTGTAGTGTGTCTGGTGTCTTGTTTTTATTATTTCTTTTTTCTGTTGTTTATATGTGGTGTTCTTTGTGGTTTTTCCTTGGTTCTTTTATTTTGTTGGCTACTTCTTTGTTTCTGTGCTTTGCTTGCGTTCTTATTTTTTACGTTTCGGTCTGTTTACTACTTTAGTTGTCTTTTGTGGTTCTTCTGTTGTTATTTTAACTTGGCTTTGTTTCTGTCGGTCTGGCTCTCTACCAGGGTTGTTAGACTGGCTGATTATTTTTTGTCAATGTTGATGGGGTGTTTCTTGTGGATTAATCTGGAGTGTTTGGTGCTTGGATTTGAGGTTGTCGTTGCGGGTGGTTTGATTGGTGAGGAGGAGCGAGTAGCTGGAGTCTTGGCATGGGGGGGGATTGGGTCCATGTTGGGTGTGGCCGCCTAGATGTGGGCGGGGGGTGTCAGGTGGTAGGAGCGGCTGACACTCTAAGTGGGCGGCTGGGTTGGAGAGGGAGGCCGGGGAGTAAGTGAGGAAGAAGCTGGGTGCGCTCCTGCTGTATTTCTGTTTCTTGTGCTTTTTGGCTCTCTACCGTCTTCCTGGCTTTCAATTATTTCTGTGTTCTGTTAGACTCTTGTTGTTGTTTCTCTTTTTTGTTTTCTTCCCTTTATCTTTTTCCTTCTTCGTTTTCTTTTGGTTCTTTGCCTGCCTTTTTTCTTTTTTTCTTCTATCTTTATTTTTTTTTTGTTTTTGTTTGCCTTTGTTTTGTCTTTTCTTTTTTCTTGTGTTTATTTTGTATTTCTACTATTCTTGTCATGTCTTTTACTTCTTGGGCTCCCTGTTGTTTCTTTTTCTTTCTCTCGCTCTGTGTCATATTGTTTTATGATTAAGTTTCCTTTCCTTATGTTTTTTTATATTTTGTTAGTTGTATCTGTTGTTTTTTCTTTGACTCCCTTTCTTTGATGGTGATTCTCGTTTGTGTGTTTTTTGTTTTCCTGTTTCTTCAATTCTTTTTCTTGTTGTTTTTAGTAGTTTGTTTTCCTTGAGGGCTCCTTCTTCTCTTTTTGTGTTCTCTTCGTTTTCTCGTCTCGTCTGCTGTTGTGGGCTTTGTGTGTATTTCTGTCTGTTTCGTTTGCTTTGGTGGTTTCTTGTTGTTCCTTGGCTTTAATTTTGGTTTACTTGTGGGCTTGCCTCTTCTGGATTTCTTGACTCAGTGCTTCCTCTATTTCTTAGGCTTTTCTTTTCCTTTATTAGCTTGATTGATTTATTTCTCTTTTTTTCTTGTGGTTTCGTTTCTGTATTCTCCCCTTTGGGTTTATCTGTTGCTGGTTTTTGCTTATTTTCCTGTTCTATTTCTTTTCCTCTCTCTCTCCCTGGTCTCTTTCTTGTTTTCCTTGTTTTCGGTTTGGTTTTGGTAGTTCTCTCATCTTTATTTGCCTTTCTACGTGCTAGATTGCTGGTTTGCTTTTGGCTGTCTTAATTTTTTGTTGGTTGTGTGTTTTCCCTCCTTTTCCTTGGCTTTGTCTTTTCTTTGTTGTGGCTGTGCTGTCTATGGTTCTTGGCGGGCACTTGCCTTTGGTCTTTTTATGTTCTCTAGGCTCTTTTTTTTTTTTGTTCTTTTTCTGTTGTCTTCTGTTTTCTTCTTTTTTCGCTTGTTTTTTGTTCCTTTCTTGTTGGATGCAATTTCTTGGTTTTTTATTTTATCTTTTGTTCTATGGTTGTGTTTCTTTTTTTTGTAGAGTTTGTCGCTTTTTTTCCTCTTCTTCTGGTAGTCTTTGGTGGTACTTTATTGTTGGTTTGTGTTGTTGTTTTCCTGCTGGTTTGGTTCTTTTTTTCTTTGTTGGATTTTCTTAACGTGCTCGCTTTGTCTTTTTGCTTTTTTCCTCAGCTTGGCTTTTTTTGTCTTTTCCTTAGTGTTTGTGGTTATTTATCTTTTGCTTGTGTTTTTCGTGTTCTCTTTGCTTTTCTTTTTCTGTTTGTTTTTTTTGATACTTATAGTTGTGATTCTGTTTCTCCTTTTGTGGGCTGGGCTAGTTTGTTTGCTGTTTATCTTTGGTTTTTTTGTGTTTTTCCTTATTTGTGTCGATTGTTGTTGGCCTGGTCTTGTTTAGTTATTTCTTTTTTCTCTTGTTTGCTGGTTTTTTCATTTTCTCCTTCTGGGCTTGTTTTTTTGGTTGACTCGGGTCTGTTGGTAACTGGCTTGGAAGTGTTGACGGTGTTGCCTGGGTGGGATGTCTCCCGTTGTCGTTTCACTACTCTTTGTTTTGGGTTTCTTGTGTCCCCTTCTAATTTCTTTTGCTTCTTTGTTTCTACTGTTCTTTGTTTCCTTTGATGCTGCTTTTACTGGTTGCTGGCGTCTGTTTTTCTCCCTTTGTCTATCTACGTCATTTATTGCATTTATCTTTTCTTATTTTTGGGGTTCTTATTTATTTTCTTCTGATTTCTTTGCCTCTGTTGTTTTTATTTCTATATGTCTTTCCTTTGTCTCTATTTCCTTTGTGATCTGTCTTGGCTGTGGGTTTTTTTTGTTTTTCCTTTGTGCTCTTTCTTTTGCGCTGATCCTCTTTTCTTTCTGTCTTTTGTGTCTTCTTTTTTCTGTTATTGTGCGCTTTCTTCTGTTTTTCTTTTGCTTTTAGCCATCTCCTTCTTCTTATGTTTTGCTTCTTTGATTTTCCTGAGTCTTTCCTAACTCTTTCTTTTTCTCTTCTTTTGTTTACCTCTTGCTCTGTTCTAGTGTACTTACTTTTTTTCTTTAATTTCCCTTTGTTACTTGATTTATTTTTCTAGCTCTTTATTTTGTCTCTTTTTGTTGTCTTTGTTTTCTTTGTGTGGGCTTTTGTCTAGATTTTTCCTCTTGCATTCGGTTTCTCCTGTTACTTTGTTTTTTGGTTACTTTCAGAGGGTTGCTGCTCCGTTGCCTAGGTTGTATTGTTTTGCTTTGTCTTTTTGTTTTGCTGTTTTGCCTTCCCCTGTCTTGTTCTGATGTCATGTTTTTATATTTTTTTTCTTTTCTGATCCCCGTTAACTTTCCTGGCTGTACGTGGGTTCGTGCGTGGTTTTGGTGTAATGGTGGGTTTTGTATCTGTTGGTTCGTTTTGGGTTGTTTGTTTCTTTGGTTTAGTTTAACTGGGGTCCTGTTGATCGCTGCTGTTCTTTTGGTTTTTTTTTATATGGTTTTTGGTGGAGTTTTATTGTGGTTTGTGTTTGTCTGTTTTTCTGTGTTCGTTATGTTCTGTTCTAGGTTGGTGTTTTGTTCGGTTCTCTGTGTGTTTGTATTTTTTTTTTGTTTTGTTGTATCTTTGGTCTAGTTCTTTGGTCTGTTTCCTTTAGCTTTTTGCTCTGTTTCTCTTTTACGAGGTTGACATGTCGCTTTTGTGTTTGTTCTATGCTCGGATTGGTCTGTAGCTTGGGTTGTGTGTCCTTTTGTCGTCTTTTTTCTTTTGCTTGTTCTTTTTCTATGGTTCTTTTGTCTGGTGCCTTTTCTTTATGGGTTTTGACTCTCTATCTTATCATGCTTTGGTTGTTATTTGTTCCCTATGATATCTTGTTTTGTTTGCTTTTCTCTTGTTTTTAGATTTATGTTCATTTTGCTGTTTTATTTATTTTCTGTTATGTTTGGTTGGTTTTCTTATATTGCGATTTTTTGTTTTATTTGTTCTTCTGATCCTGGTTTTATTCTGTTCTTATTTTTTTTTTTTGTTTTTTTTTATTTTTTTCTTACCCTGAATGTCTTGTTTTCTCTTCTAGTTTGTTTATATTATTCTGGTCAAGGGGCTTCTTCTTTTTTGGTTGTGCCTGTATTTTCGTTTCATCTTTTTTCTTATATCTGTTTTTCTCTGTTTTTTTTCTGTTCTTTGTTGTGGATTTGCTGTGTTCTTTTGTTTGTCTTCTTTTTTTTGTGTTCTTGCTTATTGTGTCATTCTTGTGTTATGCTCGTTTGTGACATTTTCTATAATTGCTGTTGTCTACTGCTGTGTTACCTTTTTTTTTTCTTTCTTCTGTGTTTCTTTAATGTTGGAATATATTTTGTTATGTTTTTTGTTTGCTTTTTTTTTTCTCTTATCTACTCTTTCTTTTTTCTTTTGTTATTTTCCCTGCCTTTTTTATTATTCGGCTCTTGTTTACCCCTCATTGTTTTTTTTCTTTACTCTTCCTTTGTTTTTTGTTTTCTTTTGTGTCTCGGTTTGTTGTTTGCTGTGGAGCTTTTGCTTCTCTTTTTTGTATATGGGATCTTTGCCCTTCTCTCTTGCATATTCATTTTTAGGCTGCCTGTTTTTTCATCGTCCTCCTGGTTGTGTTGAAATTCTTGTTTTTGCCCGCTAATCTTTTTGCTTTTGCGTCTTTGTGTCATTTATGTTGCTTCTCCTGTACCTGTTTTGATCTTCTTTTTATCTGAGCCTGTTATTTGGTGCTCTTGTCTTTTTTTTTGTTTGATTTTTCAGTTTTTCTTCTTTTTACTGTTCGGTTGCCTTTTGTTTTGTTGTGTTATTTATTTTTTTACTTGGATTTTAGTCCTCTTTGTCTTTTTTTCTTTTTGCTTCGCTTGTTTTTTTTCTCTTTTTTACGTTTTTTGATCGTCTTGTTCTTTTTTGTTTCTTTGGATTTTTGTTTCCTTTGCTTTCTCTTGGTGAATCGTCTCTCCTGTCTTAATGTTCTTTCTCCTTTTTGTGTTCTGGTTCTCATTTGTTGAGTTCTTTTTTGTTTTTGGGGGGGGGGTTTTTGGGGGTTGTTGGGCTTTATTGCCCTTTTTTGTCTTCTCCTGTATTTTTTTTTTTTTGTATGGTTTTTTGGTTTCTTGTATGCCCCTTCTCTCTATTCTTGCTTGTTGTTAGTATGTTTGTGCGTGGGCCTACTGGCTTTGTAGGTGGCTGTTAGTTTTCTGGGCGTGGGATGTGGGCAGGGGAGTTGGGGTTTGGCCTAGGGCGGTTGTGTTTTTATGCTGTTTCCTTGGCACTATTTCTTATTGGTTCTTGTGTTTTTCTGTTTTTTGGCTTGACTGCGGTGGGTCGTTGTATGTAGTTTTCTCCTTTTGGGTCTTTCTTCTGTTTTTATGGTGGTTGGAGTTGGGTTTAGATTTTCTTGTTAGTGTTTTGGTTTTTTTTGTTAGTTGTTTTCTGTGTACTGGGATCGTTTTGTGTTGCTGGTGTTTTTGGTGTCTGTGTGTGGAATTGTTATGTGCTTTTCTTGTTTGGTGTCTGTATTTTGGGATTGTTCTTCTGGGTTTAGGTTTTGTTATTGTTTTGGGGTGGTACTGTGTGGTTGTTGTTTTTTTATGGTTTGGCTTTGTTCTTGTTCTGTTTCCGTTTTCGGGCTGATTTGAGGCTAGTGGATTTGCGGGTCTTAGGTGTAGTGTCCGTGAGTGCACCTGGTATGGTGAGGGTGGTTGGGGTGTGGGGGCTTTGTGGGTCTTTTCTGAGGGTTTGTGTGGGGTGTTTCGGCTACTGTTGTCGATGGGTGGACGGGCGGCGGGTGGTGGCGGGAGGGTGGGGACTCACGGTGGGGTGGGTGGGGGGTGGGTGTAGTTGGGGGACTGGGGCGGGGTGTTGGGGTCTGTCGGGTGGTTGGGACGGTTAGGGTGTGGGGGTGAGGGGGGGGGGTGGGCGGTATGCGTGGGTGTGGGAACGGTCGCGGGGAGGGGTAGGTGGTGGTGGGAGGGCGAGGGCGGGGTGGGGGGTGAGTTATGTGAGGGGTTTTTGTGAGAAGGGGAGGTGGGGGAAGGGACGGACCCGTGGGCGTGGGCGCACGGGGGGGGTTTCGTGTGGGCGGTGGGGGGGCCACGGGGTGCGGGGGGGTACGGGGCAGTGGGGGGTGGGGTAACTGCGACGGAATAGGGGGGGCGGGTGGCACAGGTGTTGAGGGGGGGCGGGGGGGGGGTGTCCGACGCAGGAAAGGTCGTCGGTTGTCGGCGGTGGGGGTGTCCGTGGGTTGGGGGTCGGGGGGGGGGGGGGGAAGGCGAGGATGGCGGGCTGTGTGGTTGTGGGGGCCGGGGTAGGAGTGAGATGACGGGTTGGACTGGAAGGTGTGGGTTGTGTGAGAGGTTGTGGTAGAGCGTATAGTCTGCCGTCACCGGGTGTTTCCGTGTGCTGGGGTGTGTTTGCCGCTGGTCTGGGGTCCCGCGATGTGGTTATGTTTACTGTTTTGAGAGATTTTCTGTTTTTCTTTGCTACTGCTCTTATATTTTCCTATTTATTTCTGTTTTCTTGTTATTTTATTGTTTTTTTTTCGTGTTTTCTTGGTATTTCTCTTTCTCTATCTTTTCTAGTGCTGGTTTTCTATGGTTGGCTCTTTTTATTTGTTTTGCTGTTTGCTCTCCTTTTTGTCTTGTGTTTGTTTTTGTCCTTTTTGTTTTTGTTGTTCTTTTTTTCTGTCTGTTTTTCTCATTACTTTTGTTTCCCTGAGTTTTTGGTTTTTCCTTTTTAACATTTACCTTTTTTTTTTTTTCCTCTTCTTTGACTTTTTTTTTGATTTAGCTTTTCTTTTTGTGTTCCTTTGGTATATTGTTTTTTGATCTTCCTGCTATTTTTTGCCTTGGGTATATTTGCTGCTTTCTATGGTTTTTGTTGGTATGACTGTGTCTTGTCTGAATCTATTTGTGTCTTCATTTACCCTATGTTGCTTGGCTTGGTGCTCTTTTTGTTTGTTTTTACTTCTCTGGTTTTATTCTCTTTTGCTTGATCTTTTATTAGTGGTTTCTTTGTTGGTGGTTGATTGGCTTGATATTGTTCTTGTGATTTATTTGTTAGTTGTCTTGTTTCTCTATGGTTTTTTTTTTTTGTCCTGCTCTGTGCGATTGTTTCTTTTGTGGCGGTGTTTATCTGGTCTTGTTTGGATTGTATTTACTTTTGTTTTTCTTGTTCTTTGTACTTATTCCTGGTTGCGCTTCTTACTGTCTTATACCTGTCTTTTGCTGTTTTGCATTGTGTTGATGTTTTTGTTTTGGCTCTTTTATCGCTTGGTTTTATCTTGTTTAATCGTTTTTGTTTTTGGGCTCGTGGTCCTGGTTTTTTTATTCTTGTTCGTTCTCTTCTGCCTCTTCTTGTACTGTTTTTTACTTTCTTTTCTCGTTTCTAGAGTCTTCAGTTTTTGTGGTTGTTGTTTTAGGTGTTTTTTTTTTGTCTCTTCTGTCTGGTTTGTTGGTGTACTTGGGTGTTGGGTCCTGTTACCTGATTTTGTTTTTTTTTCGTGTTGATTTTGGATTTTGATATTTTGTATTTTGTGGCTGTTCAAAGTTACGACCAGCTTTCTGTCACAGCCAAGCTGATATTGATGGTAAACATGTGGAAAAACTGTTCTACTGGATTGAGTTTGGTTTCATGCAAATAAATCGTCTACAATGAAAACAAAAACATTACAATACCTAATAATTAGTTTACAGGAGCTTACATATAGTATAGTACAGATTCTACAAATAAATAAGCATGAAAATCATGGTATATCTATTGACTTACATCATCTACTTACATGTATATGTAAAGTACTATATATTGGAACCTATCTTGAGAGATTACTTCAACTGCCAAAGAAATGTGGTCTTAAAAGACATGTGTCCTCTCAAAAGAGGTTTTATTTGAAAGATTATTTAACCAAGTGGTTTTTAAAATGTGGTCTCAAAAGACAGGCGGTCTTTATGGGAGGGGTCTCTCACAACAGGACCAATTGTATTTAATTCATGGTTTGATATGTGTGTTCTGGTGATGCCGTATATATATCATATGTCACACTCAACCAATCAGTTTTATAGAATTAGTGGTGGCCAGTTTGTAATAGTGAGGGGGTAAAACCTGGTTACCATGTACTTACAGGTTGGGAGAGATTACCAGCTTCAGCATATATATACATGTAAGCAAGCTTTCTCACAAAAGCATTGTGGATTCAAACCATGCTAACTAGACGTTAGAGACTCCAAAGGCCCCTTAAAATTTATATAACAAAAAATATACCAGTAGACAGAATTCTGTAACATGCTCATGAATTCACATGTACATGTAGATAGCACTTATATAGACATGAAACTTATTTACTTAACCTACAGTACATGTTATCTGTATCCCAAAGTACAGAGTACTTAATAACAAATAGCAATAGCATTCTGCATGAATACCTTGATATTGGTTTCATTTTCAACTTCATTTGGAATTCTCTTTCATAGTCCAGAAGCCGGAGCTTTTCTAGTAATTCTTCCATGATAACAAATGGCATGTGCACCAAGCCTGGCCCTCCATCTTCCACATCATCACCTCTTCTTTTGTCCTCAGACATGTTGCCTTTTACTCAAGAATCTAGAAAAAGTAGTAAAACTATGACAGATAACAACAATATCAGGGAAAAAAATATTTTTGGGGGGAAATGGCATTGACAACACAATATTGGGAATTCTCAATCTGAATAAGTGTCAAATTCAGAAAATATATTGCAGACATGTAAATCTAAATATAATGGAATATTCTTTGATACATTTTAATTGCTGTGCATGAATTTAATATTTATTACAATTGCAGTCTGTAAACTAAATTCTAAAGTTTTTTCACCAATTTGGGAAAATAACACACACATTTTGGATTGGGAATAAGGTCGGTTATCAGCCCCATGGATACTATATAAAGGTCCTGAATATTCATATACATATGATAATAAACCAAAGTACTGAAAGTACCGGTATTGAAAGCTGGGCTTACATATATAGTCAAACTTGTCTATAAAGGCCACTCAAGGGTACAGGCAAAGGTAGCAATTATAGACATAACATGTGACCTTTATAAAGAAGATTCTAAATAGTTTACAAAGGTTACATATGTATGGTTAAATGGGCTTTTGTAAGCAAGTGCCCTTTATACAAAGGTGGCCTTTAATGGAAGTTTGACTGTACACAAGTAATAATAAGCCCACACTTTTTTCCACATTTGCCTAGTCCTCTCAGGCTCTCTGCATGCAGAAAGATACAAACTAGCTGTTTCCCATTTACTTGAATTTAGAACTAGAGGAACTTTGACATCTACGGTATAAATTATCTAGACAATGTTGAAGCCACTGTAAGAGTAACATCAGAGATAACCAAACTTCTTGTCTGAAGAAGCTTTCATTGGTTGATTCCACATGACCTTTTTTCTAAAGATAGCTTTGATCAATGAGATCATGCATAACTTTGTCAGAACTTAAGTTTAGTTAATTCTACAACTGCTCTTTATAAATGGTTGTGTAGGATATGAAAATAAAGATTAAATACAGCCTATTGAGGTACAGAAAGTTTAAAATTCTTTAAATCGTGTGATAGATGAAATATTTACCGACTTGTATCATCAGATATGAACTCACAAATAACAACATTTGTTAAATTATCACAGGTACAAGAGATGACTGCCATTCTGTAAAAATTAGTTAGGTACCTTTAGTGTGGGGATATTATTTTGATTGGGGGAATGCTCAACAAATTGACTTGGTACCAAGTCATCTCAGTACTTGGACAACTCAGTACAGTCAAACATTTAGAATGCTAGTCTTCAACAGCCAGTTTCTGATCAATCACTGAACTACCTAAACAGCAGCCACCTGTCTAATGTGGCCAAACATATTCGGCCGTTATAATCCGCATTTACGTATTATCCGCACCCCCCATTTCAGCATCAGAACTCGGAGAAAAAAGGACGTATAATCTGCGTTGACTATTTTCCACGGCCATTCGTCGGCGAATTGATTATTATAGTGTATAAGGTATGACGATCGGAAATATTTTCAAAATTCGTGTATTTGGAAGGATAAATATTTATTATAGATATATATTTGATATTAGGGGATATGCTCAAATTAAATTTGAAATAAATAACAAAAGAAAATCTAAACATTCGAAGTCTTTGTACCGTTAATTACAGCAATCATGCTGACGTGGTAGCCTATATATTTAATTAATAGTATGTATTAGAACAACATTTGACGGAAACGACATAAAAGTTTGTACGGAGAGCACTTGTACACAAACATCCAGAATACCGTGTATAGCGTAATTATTGAAACACAGATCCTGTATACTGTTGTCTTTACAGCATCATTGATTATGAATGGAGACATATACTACACATTAGTACCTTGGTTGGCAACATTTTACCCTTTTATCTATTTTCTAACTCCCTTAATCAAGCATGTTTCCATTTACACTGTACGGTAGTAGAACATACCCGAAATGTGTAAAATAACACACAGAACAAAACACCTGAAAACATTGTTTTATTTATTAATGTGTCATCGTCTCAAAACAAACCAGCAAAACTACATAAAATACGAAACTACAAGATATATTTGGCCCCCTCATTTACTACAAATGTTCGCTTGGTTCACAGCGTGAAATAATTTGTTGTTGAGATTGCATTTTTCCTTTTTCATGATGAAGATAAGCAACAGGTACTGGATTCTGTTTTGCCAAACATCGCACTAGCCTTGCACTTGCTATATGCAATTAGATCACAAACCCTGTCAAACAGCATTACAGTAGCCTGTGTTGCCTATTTGTAAACTGCAAAAATAAAAGACAACAAGATTCATTTATTGTATTCACCGTCACTGTATAAAATGATGATTTGACACATCTGAAAAATCAGGCTTACCACCCACATCGAATCTCATGCTATGCGGAAAAAATGTAAGATTCTGTAATACTGTATATCCGCACCCCCATGTGAGACAAATTTTAGAGTGAAAAGATTGCGGATTATACACACTGCATATATGGACTAAATGCTTGGTCACATTGTTTTCAGCAGCCTTTTTATTTAGGATCGTTGATCACATGATCTATTTTTAGAAAACCTGTAAACAGGTTACAGTAGCTTGCAATTGGCAGCACTGTAATGTATATGATTTTGACACCTGATCATCTTAACATTCCTATCAGTATTGTTTCGTACATGTATCTTTCATTAATTTGTGATTTTTTTTCAACCTGAAACCAAAGGCCACCTGTCTTATGTCACTTTTCCTAAGTTTTCGTAATCTTTCTTAAGTGGCTGCTGAAAACAGGTATGACTATACTTGTATTAGACAATTTGGTACTTGTATCTGGTCTACTTGGTTCTATATTTACTAAATACTATAAACTTATCTGTGGATATTTTAACAGAGTTAAATCTTAATATTTGTCTCAGACTGTCTGCCTCCATATTGATGATACTGATCAGGGAACTGATATATAGGTTAGCACTATTCATTGGTTGCTTTAGAAGGGCATTGGTTGCATGTCTCCTAGTATTGACAAGATTTTTTCCTTGACTGAATGATGAAATTCAAATCCATTTCATCAGAAAAATAGTTTTCGTTTGAGGTCGCTAATCATTGAATTCAATCGTCATATTCACATCTTTTTCTCAGCGATGAAAATGTTTCTGTGCTATCAAATTTCATGAATATTTTTTCCACTTTGTATTTTTATTATCTATGAGCAAAGCTTTGATGCAATTGACGAATGAATTAAGAATAAGGGTTTCAGGCTAAAATCATGAAAGTACATTTAATTTGAAACATAACCCTTTTTATTTCATTAAAAAAGATCAACTACAACCAAAGTTACATCGATTTTTATATTATGGAAAGTCCATATTTTGTAACCATAAGTACTACTGTAAAAGTGTAGACAATATGGCACTTCACTTCTCGATAACAAGTCAAATGACGTCACTGCCCGGATCGCTGAAGTTGGATAACTGCAAGGACAAGGGGTATAAAATCCATTTCCGCGTGACATTCATTGAGATTTCGAGAAGAAATTTATGTAATTTTATGAAAAAATGTAGCTGATTTAAAATCTGACTGAGTTTTATGAAATAGAAGCGGTATTACCCATTAAGAATCTGTCTAAAGGGGGAAACCGTACACAAACATTGTTTGACCTTGCGATTTCTGTAAACTCAAGTATAATTACAACATGAAAATATATAGAACATGTAAACTTTCATTTGATTGGTTGGTTGGCCATATATGAATGACCTAAACACGCCTGAATTCCTTTTGTATACAAATGGTATTCACGCCGCGTTAAAAATAGCCACCCACATTTTAAACACTTGGAACACAGATTGAAGTATGCTCGCTTCAGAGCCCAAGAAAACATCTTCTCGGTGGGGGCAAAACGATAGATTCCCCAAAGGGATTAAGTGAACCGGTAAAACTGATGATGAATGCTTTACCTATGTATTATTATTTATAGGCCTAATTATAGAGAGTTCAGCTCAAACAGCCAAATGCCATTCAAGAAAGAAATTATTGACTAGAAATTACCCAGAATGCAATACTTTACTATTGTCTCATCTTCTTTCTCCAGGATCAACCAAAAGTCATTGTTTCAAAAATGCTTTACCAGAAACAATAAACGTAATTTTGCGGGAAAGGTGTTGTCCTACTGAGGTCATTTAGATTCCTGATGAATGCTTTTTCCCGTGTGTGTAAAACAACGGTCAGTCTAAATAAAATTTGATATATTCAAATAGAGAGGCCAATGGTTTTTTTTAAATTATTGATAATGGTATAATTTTATTTTATTTAAAACAATCTTTTAATATGAAAGAAAATGATACCTCATTTGTTAAAATTGGTCAAGTTGTTTTCATACAGTGGCAATTTAAAATTTTCAGAATCTGCCATTTTACTTCCCAATTTGCTGAAATTGGCAGTTTTGTGCATTTTCAAACCAAAATAAAAACAACAAATGATAACGAAGCTGGCTAATTTTTCACTAACTTTATAAATACTTGCTATTCAACAACTTAGATAAATTCCATGACCAAAAAAACATCACAAATATTTTTTGACCTATCAAAAGTTGGCCATCATCCAATTTCAGCAGTAACGGCACAAATAGCAGATGGACTATCACTTCAGTTGTTTAATACTTTTTATCTCCAGACTGGTCGATGGTGGGGAAAAACACAGAATTTTTAACAATTGTTTTACATGCAATTACATTAATAATACATATTCATGAATTTTATTTCAATTAGTGACATGTTTACTTCTGCTTTAATTATTACTCAAGACACGCTGAAAAAAAATGTAGACATGTATGGCCGGTCGTGTATGACCTACTCATGTACTGCTTGCTATACAGAGCTACAAAACCACTGTTCATGTTCAATTTTTCACTCAGAAACTTGTCTCAATTCTATTTTTACATTCGAGAATTCTCAAAATATATGAATTATTTATGGTTTGACCAAAATTGGACATACAGTATACGGTTTGGCAAGGAGTTTTATTCATGAAAAATAACAACATATTACAATGTGAATGTCAACTAACCAGTAACCGCGTCCGACATCAGTGACTCCTTGATGTCTATATTAAAATGAGGGACTTGCTCTCAAGTTCAACTCATCGTGTAGTTTTCGCCTCAAATAGATATATGTTCCTGCCTCAATACTGATGCAAAAATTTGCATGAAGAAACTATACTCTCTAACTTAACAGAAAATCGTTGGCAATTTACGAATTTTTAAAATAATCCCGTATTTCTAGGTCGTCAAACTTTTTATTTTGATATTTTACCTTGATCAAAGCGGAAATCAGAAGTTTGCCAAGCAATACCGGCAAAATCAAAATCTTAATTTTCATTGGATGGTAAAATTATCATTGTATGACATCAAGAACATGTTCTATTTTAGGCTCAAAGATGAGCTATGATGGGATTTCCCAGTGCCTCAAAGCTGAAAATCACGCCAGGTATTGACGCATTTGTATTAAAATTCTGATATTTACTACATAAGTCAACAGATAAATGATCAGAAATAAAAAGAGTAATGTTTAATAAATGTATTTATAAAACTTAAATTGTGTAAACTCCAAAATTACAATTGCAATATCATGAACAAAATTGGCCTCAACACACTATTCTACATGCGGATAATAACATGGCAGACAACAGCGTCAACTATTGGCCTCTCTAATTCTAGTTGAATATGTCGTTTCATACCCCAAAAACACAACAATCTATAATTATCTGGACTATTTACTGATTTATGGCACAGGTACTTGATCTAGGGACGATTGAACTTTCATGATAATTACATCTGCAAAGACGGCAACAAGTGATTCGTTTTGCAGGTATATTTAGATCTTGATCACAGAAGACTGAAACTATGTCAGTAAAATAAAATCTAGTATAAACATGTGTCTATATCATATTTTTTAATAATGTGATCGAGATCTAAATATGCCTGCAAAACAAATCACTTGTTTACCCACAATATGTCAGCTGTCTTTGCAGGCGTAAGTATCGTGAAAGTCGTCTATATGTGACGAACCTGTCTATTCTTGCTGATATTTTTTGTCTTTGATCTATCATTTAGTTTATTATAATTTTATTTCTTTCTCATTTATTTTCTAATTACCTAACTTTAACAGTACTAACCTCATTTAACAGTTTTAATATAGCAAGCTTCGACAGGTTCCGCTTGATTACATTGTGTCTTCGAAGGTACTTTTCTGTGAATTTTATTGGCTCGTTAAGTTATTCGGGTACTTCCGGAAAGTGTTACAATTATAAAACACATGTGACACAATGTTACGCTCTCTATTTCCCTTTCTTCATCCTATGGATATGTTCGTGTGAGGTGAACTTCATTTTTATATCATTTCTAATCCTTCCTGTCTGTTGCCATCATTTACTTCTACCACCTTAAATGACTATTTTGGACACTAGTCGTGTGTGTTTTCGCGTATCTTGAGTATGTTTTAATGTTTTTGTTAATTTATATTATAATTTTATAAAGTGGTAATTTTTGTCGTCGGTCTGACACGAGGCACGAGGCGCCTGTGTAAGTAAAAATAATTACTATTCATTTTCATACTTTATTTTTAGGAAGATTGAAATATGAATGAGTGTTATTAGTTTACTTTGACGGTTTTTATTTGGCAATGTGTGGCCAGTAAAACGTATTCCGGTATGTGACCGGTTTTTCACGTGTTCAAGTGTCCCTAGGCTTAGACCTTCGGACAGGTAATTTTAGACCTGTTATTTTTGTCACCACTTCGATTTTGTGTTGTCTTCGTATTTTGGTTCTTATTTATTTTGTAATAAATGTTCAAGTGTCTAAAGTCAATTAAATTGTCGTTTTATTTTCTGAAGGAGTTAGCCGGTCGGCGGTTATAGGAATCTGCAACCGAAAGGGGCAGTCGAACCCGTGTTTGTTTATATTTGTGACTCACCCGTGTGTGCGTGTGTAGTTCACGCTAGGGTGAAAAGTTACATATAGATCAGTAAATAGTCAAAATAATTATAGATTGTTGTGTTTAGGGGGTATAAAAAGACATAATCAACTAGAATATATAAACTTTCATTTGAATTAACCAACAATTACGTTGCAGGCGTATACTTTTCTCTGCAGGCGTGTGCAGGCTCATTTAAGACCGACCCTAAATCAAGGAGCTGCGCTCTCCTTCAAGGCATAATTGCCTTCGTTCTTCTTAAAGTGACTTTTTGTTGTATGTTTTTGCATGCAAACTGACATCATGTGTCACTTGTTGACCAAACGGCCTTACATTAATGTGACAAAACCAAAACAACCAATTGGCATTGGGCATTGACATTGTCCACCAACCCAAACCCCCCCCCCCCCCAATTGGGCTCGAGTCTTTCTTTCAAACGAAAAATCATAAATTCATTGCTCTCTTACGTTTTGAATGGGACTAAATTGTACTCTTTGTCTTGCTTATTGTCACCAAAATAATTTAGGACTCCTAAGTGCAATCCCAAAATTGTAAACCCAACAGTCTCAAGGCTGGTACGTATACTTACAACTTCTTGTCTGGCTAGCAACTTGAAAATATTTGATCAGCGTTACAAAAACCTTTAAATTTCAATGTATACTGCTCATGACTTAAAACGCTTAGTAGACCCAGAATAATATAGTATGTTTGCGCACATGAAAACTAACTTCCGGCGTCAATTACGAGTTTTACGAAACAACAACAAACTTGTTCTCTAATTTTTCAACTAGAAAGTGCTTTAAATTTTTAAATGAAAGAAATAAAATGTGTGTTTGAACAGGAATAATTTTACACCACAATTATTCCTAGTTTTAGTGTCTGTAAATTGGAAAGATAAATTGCAGACGATTTTTTGTAAGCCTCGGTATCACGTTGCCATCGACAAGCATCAACATGGTGGTCAAAGGAAAAGATGCTGAAAAACTGGACGAATTTTTAAGTAAAGTTGATGAAATCGGTAAGAATTGTTATATCATTTTTTTTAATAGTATAGTGAAGTTGAAATTCTAAAGGAATTTTACTAATTTCTATCGTTAAAGATCTTCTAGCAAGTTCTAATGAGGCCATTTAGACTTTAGTTTAGCCTAATAAACTTGTTATACTATACTATAGACAAGTATAGTATGGCTCAAAAGTCAAGAATTTGAAACTGACCCTGTTTCCAAACTAAATATAAATTTCTACATAAACAGTCTGTGTCAATAATGTTTGAATCGACCCTCCGGAACGTTTTATCGCTTAAGAAATGGTTTGTCTAAAACCCTGAATTCAAATATGTCGATAGCTCAAAGTACACAGGTATTACTATAGGATTTTCACCGTCTTATATGGCGGCACGTAGACGTCAATGTAAACAGGGAGCAGTATGTGTGAGCTCACAAACTGCTGACGTAAAATAAATTAAGTCACGCGCGGAAATTCTTCAGATTGATCTGGCACATAGACCCTTTCACGATAACTGCAGTCCTGTAACTTTGAGGGAATAAATGATACAGATTCCCGGAAAATGACGTCAAGAAACAATCAGTTACTATAACGATGTCTTTATTTTTGCGGGTATCTGTATCATTTATTCCCTCAAAGTTACACAGGGTTCGCACAGACTATGAAAAGTGCTTGAATTTTCACATATCCTTGAAAAGTGCTTGAATTTACAAAAAATCAAAAAAGTCCTTGAAAAGTGCTTGAATTTCTATTAAAATGTGCTTGATTTTTAAAATAGTGCTTGAATTCATTTAAAACATTGAACTGAACCAGTGACTGTGTTCAACGTCATCTCATTAGAAAATTACCGGTGCAACTAGCAACTGGAAGCGACTAGGCTACACGATGAGTAATCACCTTTTTGTGTACAAGGGATTGTCTAGTGTACTTTGAGTGTTACAAAGTGTAATGTAACATTGCACTCTAGTGGAAAATAGAACCTATACAATGTCGATACTGAACATTATTGACCATATTCCACTGATTAATGTGCAAAAACTGCTTGAAAAGTGCTTGAAAAATTGCTAGAAAAGTGCTTGAATAGTGCTTGAATTTCATTTTTTACAAGCTGTATGAACCCTGTTACAGGACCGCAGTTATCGTGAAAGGGTCTATTGCTTGCACAGAGTATCCCAATAGAAATAACATTATTCTTTGAAAATCCCGTGAAACTTTTAAGAAACTTTTACAGTTTAAGAAAATTATGTGTAGAATGTAGATCTTATTATATACAATGTATATTATAAGTGCAAATGAATCGACACTTGTGAAAGTTTCGTCTGCTTTATCTTTGTATATTCTCGGAAGTTTCACATACTTTATTATAATAAATCTCAAAATACTCTGAACGTACCTCTGCAAGTTTCTTTGCGTATTACGTCATCATTTTCAGTGGTATACAATAGTGCTCCTGTGTTAAAATGACGTAGCTGCAGAGGCCATATTGCCAGTGTTGATCTTCCATAGAGTATGTATTTCCGCGTATTATGAACGAAAAACTTTCAAGTGATAAAAATTTCCGGAGGATCATTTTGAATGAATATATTAAGTGTTGGGACTACAGGTATTTTAATTTAATTCGAAAAAATACAGCCGATATGAACTTCTTGACATTTGAGCCATAGTATAGTCTAAGTCACATTATAAGCTAAGGAGTAAGTCAAGACTGTATGCACTAGTTTTGGCTGATTAAAATAAAATGGTTTGCAATTACCTCTTAAATTTAACATAGCGGTATTCTATGTATTCTGAGTAATTTATCCATACCCATGACAAATAAAAATTAATCCATTTTGTTCTAGATATACGCATTCAAATTAACCCTAAGCCTACATGTACATGTAAGGCCTAACCAGTTATCGAATGATTTTAACACTTTTTCTTTTGGCGCAATAAATATAAATATTAAATATTTCGTTTATTTTATACCTCTAAATGATAGAAGGTTGAAAGCCGAATTGCTTGACGTCCTTGCACAAATTTTGTTTTTTACAATGTTTTTCAGGATACGTTGAGGTCGCTAGCAGCAAGCGAAATGATACCAGTTGTTGAACACTTATACATAGTTATGGTTTTTCTCTTTTGTTTAAAAGACATATCAGTTAAAAAGTATTCACTACCTAAAAAATAAAATACTTTCAATGATTTTTAGATACAAAGAAATATCAAAATCATCCATTTATTTAATTATTTATTCCAAAACTTTAAAAAGTTGAGTTCGGTTTTGTGATTTACCTCAAGCGAAGCATCGCCATTCAGCCTTGACAATCAACAGTACTGTTAAAAAGTCGTCTACAGCTGTTAATTTCTTGCTTGTTCAGTATTTTATTTGATGAGTAAAACAAACATTTTTATATAGCCTATAATTTGTCTTATGTTATGAACAAACAAAGAACACGGCAAACATGACTAAAATGCATTTATTGTTGTTTGTTCGATAGCTGGTGCCATTGGGCTATGGGAATTTTACATATAATATAGGTCATTAATGGTGGCCGTCTGTTAAAGGCAAAAGTAAAAGAAAGGGACAGTGTATTGCTCAAAATGAATGTAAAATAAAATCATCCGAAATCGTATTGTGTATTCATTTTATTATATCATATAAAACATTGGGATTTATTCCCTTCGAATCACTCTTTTGGCAGTTACCCACATGACCCAATTTATTGACATCGCATGACTAACAAAGATATTCCCATAGGAAAAGTATTTTCAAAAATTGAAGTGACCGAAAAAAGAAAAAAGTATGTAGATATTTTTAAGCTAAGATATAGGATATCAGAGTTTTTGAAATCTGTCAGTCTTACCGGCAAAACCGGTAAATTTTACAAAAGTCCGGTGAAATTCATCAAATAATTGGTCCAAATGACTGGTAGCCTACTGTTTGCTCCATCTATCCGGATTTCTGTGAAAACGCTTGGTAAAACCAGACGATTTTATCAGTGCCTGAAATAGCCGATCGACAGGTGCGACCACTTTGGTCTCTGGGCGACCAAAAGTTGATCAAAGACAAGTATTATACTGAAGTAGCTATTGGCCCTACCGTACTGCTAAATTCATGACATGGCCGTTGAATTTGTTTAACTGTTAAATTTTGTTGAAATGCATTTTTAAAACAATGACTTCCATACCTGTCAACATTAGGAAATTTGTCTGGGGTAGAAAATGCATACAACGGTCGAACTTTTTACAAATGTGTTGTCGTTCTCATATATATGTGTGTACCAGTTGCCTCAAAATAAGTGAAAGGGGGAGGGTACGGGAGGGGGTGTCCCCCCTTCGGAAATAACAAGAAAAAATTGTGATTTTAAACTTCAATATCCGCCATTTTATGCATCTAAAAGAGAATTATTGTCAATATATATATATACATACTTTGAAATTTATAAGGAATAGATATAGGCTTCATTTTGAAGTTTTAATACATGTAATATATATATACACACACACATATATATATATATATATATATATATATATATATATATATATATATATATATATATATATATATATATATATATATACATTTGTATATATATGTACACACACAGCTTGGGAGACTTAAAATGATGTTATGGTCATTGTGTTATATTAGAATGTTTAAAATTTAGTATTTCTTAATTTGTTATAACAAATTTTAAAATATACTAAATTCTGAATGTTCTAATATAACAGTTGGATTTGGAATGCAGAAAATAAATAACTAGACTTACCTGGAAGAAATATAATCTCAGTTTGATTGCTGATTATTTGGATTTTGATAATTTTTAAAGTCAAATGCTTGATTTATTTATTTATTTATTTTATTTATTTATTTTTTGTTTTTTTTGAGATTTGAACATTTATTACCAAAATGTTTGCATACCCAAATATTTATTTGAAGGTTTTTATCTTAATATTGTACCTTTTTCATTAATTGATAAAATAAAACAACAAATGATGACTGAATAGTTCACTCAAAAAAAAAAAAAATGAGATTTGATAAAGAAAAATCAAATCTGATTTTAAAAAAAAAAAAAGATTATTGAGGTTATATAAATTTGTTTACTGTCATTACTGACATTTTATTTAATTCAATTCAATGTGTTACAAGAAGATATTATTATCTTTGTATAAAATATTATGTAAATGAAATAAAACATTGTTTTTTGTATTGAAATCATCAGAAATTTAAGATACATGTATAACACTGTATAGTATGTGGAGTGCGGACGTCGTAGAGGACACCACAATCTCGCTTCAATATTTCTCAGCTAAATTTTTAAAGTAAAATCATCCAGGTTGATACAGAAGCTGCATGAAATTAATATAACATCAATGATGTTAATCTTTGGTAACTGTACATGTATATAGGACAGAACATATGGATAGTGATTATAGGTGTGGATGTTTAGATATACAGGTCATCAGCGTTGGAAGCAAATTGAAAATGGGGGGGCTAAACCAACTTAAAACACATAGACACGCCAGAAACGTCTATGTCCTATGCCTATATTTGCAAAAAAGTGGGGGAGCTAAGCCCCCCTAGCCCCCAGGTTCCGACGCCTATGCAGGTAATCAATCTGTATATTAGGTAGCCTACCTGTCCACAGTACAGGTCATTGTGTAATTACCGTCGGCACACATCCAATAATGACACCTCTGTATGGTTCAAGGACATCAATTAATAAACAGGGTTATTAGTTCTTGTTCTTTATGACTATTTGGAAGATATAGGGGACTTATATAACCTAGAATAGATGTCTTAATGCTTCAATGATATGGAGGCGCCAGAAATTTCAAGCTATTTTTGTTGCCAATTAATAGACTGAAAATTACGATTTAGAACATTTAATCCTGACAAAAACGTCTACCGATCACCACAAAATGGACAAGAAGCAGTAGAAATATAGGGAAATCAGTAGAAAATTAGAAAAATCGGTATATTTTTTCTCGGCGTTAGACAAGCGGTAGATGAATAGAAAAATCGGTAGACTACCACCAAAATCGGTAGACTTGACAGGTATGGACTTCAGAACACTTAGAAATTTATTGTTTTACATAAGAAAAAAACATGTAGTGAAAAATAATAGTGTATATTACATGTATAAAAATTTTCCACAATGTGCAGGTAAAGACTGATTGAGCAGTAGATATAGGAATAATAAATTACTGGCCCTCTTTTGTGTTTTTCTTTACTTTTTACAATGATGTTTGTCCAAAATATTTGGGCCACCACTTTATCATTTGGACCAGTAATTCTGAAATTTTACTCTCCCAAAAAGAATTTTTTTGGACCAGCCATAGAGTTTGATGAATGATATAGTGAGGGAGATACATGTACAACAGTTTATTTGTCTATTGCTTTTTTCAGTAATATGTACATGTATTAGGACCAGTAAAATTTTGCTACAACCAGTGAAATTTAGTAAATAGTAAATAAATGCTGTAATGGAAAATTAAATACAATGTAGGCATATGCCTACTAGTACTTTCCTTGGTGAGTAATGGCGAAATAAAAAAAAACACTCATTATATAATAGGTAAACATAAAATATGTCATTTCTTAATGTCCATACCTTAATAGCAAGCCATGGATATTCTTTAATCAGAAGTGATCAGATGAAGACGACAATCAGTTGAATAACTCACTCACTCAGTCTGGTGCTTGAGGCGGCTGCAAGGGATCTCCACTTTGTTCTGTCTGCAGCTACTAGAGGTGCCATCTCTATTGTTAGACCTTGGTTCATCAGGTCTTTTTGAACAGTTCACCTCTAGGTTTCTTTTGGTCAGCCTCTGTATCAATTTCCCTGGGGTTTCCATCGAAGAGCAAGTCTAAGTACTTAGCGAGTCAGGAGGCATGTGTTGAACATGTCCAACCCAGCGCTAGCATCTTGATTGAATGCTCTGTGATAAAGTTAACATCCCTGTTCTATTATGCAGTTTTTCATTTGAGATAGTGTTTGGCCAGAAGATTTTGAGGATTCATCTGAGGGATTTATTCTGAAAGACTTCAAGCTTCTTTTCTATGGCATAGGAGGTCCTCCAGCACTCTGATCCATATAAAAGGATGCTGTGGACATTGCATTTGAAAGTCCTGAAGTTGTGAAGTTTGGTCACTATTGCATCATAATATCAAATTTAATTTGTTGGGTTAAGAAACCCATTTGCAGTTTCAAAATACCACATGAATAAATTTTGTGTGAAATATGAGAAGAAACATGTGTCTACAATTACTATTTCTGGTTTGAAAAAGGTTTTACATAATGCAGTTTGACCTTTTCCTTAAAATCAGTTGTACATGTTATTCCAGTAACTGAGATAGACTGCTGCCACCAGCAAGCTATGTAGTCATTTGACAACTCTTGTTTTTGTCTGTCTAACTTAAATCAATAACAAAGTTCATTTAAGTACTCTTTTTAATACCGATATACCCATAATGACAAAAGATTTTTGATAATTATGCAGAATCACTTGTTAAAACCTTGAAGTATGGAGAGGGCGAAGATGTTAAACATGCTATGAAACAGGCAGATGATATAATTGCAAAAGCCCAGGTAACAAAAGGGAAAGTTAAAGATGAGGAGGAAGAAACAGAAGAAGAATTACCAGAGACAAAAACAGGTAAGAATTTTCTCTTCTCTCTGTTTTCCCCTCCTTGCAGAACTTTTGTATTGTGAGTAAAATAATTACAGTTCATTCCATGGTAATCAATATGCAGATTATATGTATCAAGTACATGACATGCATATACATTTATATGACCATAGTTCACCATGGCTTGATATAGAACAAAGGTTTAATTTGTTGTAGTCTCTTATCTCAAAAGTTATACAGCTATAGAAAAAGTACCTCAAAATTATCTGCATGCAAAGATCTATATGTATGATGTACTAGATATTTTGTAGTAGAAACAAATCAGGTCTCTTTTTAGCTCACTTAAGCCAAAGTCATTCTATCTTATTATGAATATGGTCATTTTGTTACACATACTGCCAATCATAATGCCAGAGCATCTTGATATATTTTGCAGTTTGTGTGTATGAATACCTCCTCCATTAAAAAGTCATTATCGTAACAAGCCTTTTGCTTCATGATCTCTTAATTTTCAATGCTTAGTCCTAGTACTAACAAATAAAATGGAGAGCGATGTTCTTGCTTTAGCCTATATAGACTGAAACAGAATGAAACTATATGGCTGATGACACAAGTTTATCAGAGATCTGTTTAACAATACTTGAAGTCCAAATACGGGTTGACATAATTATGGCTAAACAAAATATTGTTGATAAAAATACTTGCATGATAGATTTACAGGTATTGATCATGAATTATGAATTATTGGGAATAATTTTGAACCTATATTTTTGTAAATTACCTCCCTTTCTCAGAGGTTATAGTGTACCCTCAAAAGTTTTCTGAACCCCAGAAATGTCAGGACTGTGAGTAAAGAAAAAACCAAATGAACAAAGCATTTGGCATGATGTTGTTTATAAGCTCCCATTGTATATTTTTTGTTTGGAAATTAAGTTTGTCTGAATTGTCATTAAAAATGATAAATTTAATATCTACAGGTTTTAGTAAGACAATGATAAACACAGCTTCTGGTGATCCACAGTCTCCGGGTTATGGACAACAGGCATATGATCCAAATGATCAGAGTAAGTACACATTATATGACATGTGTCCACACTGTCTTAATATTTGTTCCACTTAACAATTTGACTTCTTCCTCAATTAGTTACCTTCCTAGCCCACAAATTCATAACTTTGATGTATCCTGATGACACAATTATGCTATGATTAAAACAATCTTATCAATACTGATGTTATTTATATTATCAATTTCATTGCAATAAGAGAGCAAGTGCTAACAATGGTATAGTGGCAGCATGGTTGACTTATAAGCCAGGTTTTTTCAACCCATGAGAAGGGGGGATCCAAAATAAGGCCCCATTCCCAATGCAAAAAGATACATTTTCCCTAATTTGCAGTCAAAATTTCCCAGTTGAAGTCAAATGACAGTGAATTTGAAGAGACAATTGTATTTTTACAAACAGTTTTGTGTGTATACAGTAAAACCTGCCATAACGGACACCTTAATTCAGCAGACACTCTGATAATGGAGAGTTTGTCTAGGTCCTGATTTACATTGTTATATAAGACTACTAGCATCTGTTTTAAATAACTGACACCTCTCTTACACGGACAAAGTTGTTGGCCCCAATATGCATAATTTTGTATTTTTAACTTGAATTAGCGGACAGTCTTCCTATGATCGACTTCCATTGCGGCAGGCATTTTCTCACTAAGCAGTACATGTATGTCCCAACTTCTATTTTGAGAAACACTCTTACAATCTTTTATTTTGTGTTTTTGCTTGACATTTATTTCCTTGCATTGCATCGGAACACTTGATTACAAGAATTGTTGTGTTGATTATGCATATGAATGTTTTAGTAGTGAATGGCCATCCTTCATTCAGCAGACACCTCTCTATAATGGACAGTTTGATTAGTCCTGTAACTTTCCACTAAACACAGGTTTTACTGTATTTTAAATTTCCAAATTTCAATAAAATGTTACTAAAATTCCAAGTTCAAAAGGCCCAAACCCCTTTCCGAAAAGAGTGTGGAAAATCACCGTAAGCAGAAGGTTCCAGGTTTTATTAATTGGATCAGGTCAAACCTAAGACTTTTAAAAGGTGGTAACTGTTCCTTTGCAATCCATCAGACAAAGAAGTATTTAGAATTTCAGATGAGACCAGTTAAAACTGAGGTCATATTATACAGCAGGTCTGGTACATATACCTTAAATAATTCTCACTGTGTTGTAATAAGTCTTTAGGACAGGTCAATATTTGTGTCACTTCACCTGTAGCTAGTGACATCACATCAGTAAAAACAAATTCTTGGTGGAAGGTCATACAACACTGAAACAAAAATGTTTTAGAACAATCGTTTAATCAGATTGAACGATTTGAAAGTAATGATTTTACACAAATTATTCATTCAAACATGTATATTTTTTCACAACTACCCTTCCATCAGATGACTTTACTGAATAATTTATCGTTTTATAACAAAATATTTTGGAAAAAATAATTTGTACCATAAGTATTAAATGTATTTTGATGATAATGTTATTTGAAATGACCAATTTTATTTCGAAGGTGCTTTCATGGCAGCTATGGAGACAGATGCAAAGGAAAGAGCTGAAAGACGAAAGCTTAGAGAAAAAGAAGCAAATGAATTAAAAGAGAAAGGAAACTATGAGTTTCATCAAGGAAACTATGAAAAGGCTCTAGATCTGTACACTGAGGTAACATCAATATCAAATGTCTTGAAAACTATTGATATCCGCATCCCAAACACTGTGTTATTCTGTTAGCTCACCTGAGCCGAAGACATAACACTTTCACCCCTAAATATCTAAATGTAATCAATCCTCACACTGGGTCTAAGAAAGAGAGAGACTTCACTTCTCCCTCCAGCTGTTGAAGGGAGACTTCTCACATAAGTAGGGAGACTTCTAAAAAGCTAAGGGAGACGAAGTATCTTTGATCATTTTAAGCATTGTATATATATATATATATATATATATATATATATATATATATATATATATATATATAAAGCCTTTATTTGGGAGGGGGTAATACCATACAAAACGCAACTGAGAGTTTTCACATAAATTGGCTTAAAAAATTTACTGAGACAAGGAAATCTAAAATGTAAAGAAATTTAATTTCCCCTTTACACGACACTAAATCTACTGATTGAAATGAAATTTTTCAAATAACATAAATACTTTGTGAATTTTTCACAATGAATAAAGCCTACCTCACATTTTACTTTTCACAAAGACTCAGTGTGAATTATTTTATTATTCCTTTCTCTAGTAAAACCCCAGTAATAAATAATAATTGTTTATCAAAATGGAAAATCAGCAGAGAATCCTAGATCTATTTATTTTTTTTTTTATTACCAGTATTTTTTTTTGGAGGGTGGGTGTAAAATATCGGTAAAAAAATAGCTATAGCCCAGTAAATGTTCTGCTTTAGTAGAAATTACTCCAAGTTAATAACTTCACAAAATGTGATGATTGCATTAAATTACGTACTAGCTTTTATTTACAGCACTAAATATTTTCAAGATTAATTTGTTGTTTAGGCCCTATCATCGATGATATAAGCACCAAGTGATCGTCATGAGTTGCATAAGCATACATGTCTACATGTCAAACGATTGAAAATCACAGTATCTTTCTATTTTAGTTATTTTACAAATATTGGCATTTTATTTTCTTATTTAATAAGTACTGTTGAAATTTAAGAACATGCAATGTAAAATGCAATGACATAAGTGGCCCAATGTTGGCATTTCTTCATCTTGTGTATCATCAACATGTGGGTATCACAGTAATGCAGGATATTTTAAATACACTATGACATACTGATTGCGCACATGGATACTGAGAAAAAGTAGCAAATGAGTATAATGGAAAATAGAATTACTTCCAAGTTATGTTTGATCAAAGACTAATGGCTAGTTTGATTTTTTTTGTACATTTTAGGGGCTTCAAAAAATAAAGGACCACACAGCATTGTGGACAAATAGAGCCCAGACAAATATCAAACTGCTAAACTATGAAGAGGCAATCAAAGACTGTGAATGGGCATTGAAGGTTAGTATTCTGTTTCCAGGATTGACACAGGTTGAAGGTTTTTACCTGGAGTAATACTTGAAATTGCAGGTGTTGTGTATTTTAAGTCTTCTATAAATAGCGATACTGGTCAGGCCTTGAAAAGAGGACAGACATCAGTAAGGAAACTAAGATTCCAAATTTTTGTTTTGTCAGTCAAAGTGTACTCTGTTCGGGAGTAAACTTTCAAATTCTCTCTCAGATGAAAAAAAGGATTATTGGACAACCGGTAATAAAGTAAAAGGCATAAAGCATTAAAGTGTTTACATTATCTAATCAATCCCTGAAAAACAAGTGACTCTTCTGTAAATCACTGACTTAGACCAGTCCAAATGTTTTTTTAAGGGGTGAATCAGTTAATACAGTAATGCGTACATCTTTTTAATTCCATGCTGTACATGTTAAATTACAAATTCTTTTTCAATTTTCAAATTCATAGCTGTAGTATAGAAACTCATTTTATATTTCAGGTTTTCCCCAACTCATTGAAAGCACACATTCACATGGGCAGAGCATATCTCGGTTTGAAACAGTTTGATAAATCAAGGGCGTGTTTCAAGCAAGCTTTACAGTGTGACCCTAAGAAGGAAGGGATGATAAATGGTATGTGTTTACAGACAAAGTTATGTTATATATTATTTGATGTTTATTAGATTTGACATGAAGCTTTTTGTATTATGGATGATGTTTAACCTTCTCCTTCTGTCCTCAGTATCTTCAAGGTATATCCATTCTGTTGGGTTAGACAAGTCTATTATTGTCCTTGGGGTTGAATGGGTTCATGTCTTCAAGATCATAGATTCATCTTGTTGATACATCTAGAGAAAAGCTTTAAATGTCAATTTCATGAAAATATGTTAAATGAAATATTTCTGTTAACTCATCAACCCCTGAAAAACAATGGACCCTTCTGTAAATCAATGACTTAGACAAGTCCAAATGTGTCTTTAGGGGTGAATGGGTTAATTGGAAAAAATGTCTTTCCATGCATCTTTTTAAGAATTACATCTGAAATTATGAGGATGAGTTCAGAGCTATAGTGTTTAAGATACTTTATCAGTTCTATATATATGAATAACATAAAAACCCCATGCAAAGAATTGCAAATCACAAGCTTCTTAGTTACTAGGCCTGTATCAGTGAAATGGGGGTATGTTGGTTTTATCTGTGTCCATCTACCCGTCAGTCTATCTGGATAGAGATTTGATTTGTAATTTCTCATCATACAATTAATTTTGGTTTGGGCATATATTGATCAATAAAAACTCTCAGAATGCTTGTTCATGCTGCTTTAAGTCAAGGTCCCCAAAGCATTTTTATTGTGATTTAGAGTACTGAGAGTAGTGTCACGATTTCTTATGATGTGTTTGTAGAGTATTTAGCTGAAGTAGACAGAACAGAGAGGATCACTAATGAAGAGGAACAAGCAGCTGAATTTTTCAAAACCGGTGAAGCTAATGTTGTGAACATGTTGGAAAAAATACTAAAACCAGATCAACTTCCAATATATTACAGTGGAGGATTTAGAATCATGTGCACTTGTTTGAAAAGAAGTCAGTTGAAATTTTTATTTATATCATATTACATAATGGCTGGAACATTGATAACGGGCATGTGTAATCTTTGAGACAAAGAATTTTTTTTCATATCAAACAGTTTTGTCACCTGCTCTATGACACTTAGGGATCACTTTGTCTATTGTCATGTGTTGGCAACATCAGAAACACTTTGGATCTCCTTTAAATAACTTAAGTTTGTTTGTTTGTTTTTTCGGTGAGTTTAATCAAAATTTTGTATGTTGCTTTCTATTCATTTGATCTCAGGTTCCATAATTTATAACACTGACCAATATTGGCTAGAATTATGGGATTTTGAAAGTAGTAAAATACATATGAAAAAGCCAATTTTGATTTGAATGTCAAAAAACTTCAGGGTTTTTTCTTCCAACTGATTTCAATAAAGCTCAATTCATACTGATGTGAGCGTTTCACTAATGTTTGGCTTCAGGTGACATGTGTTAATTTTGAAAGAATATTTGTTAGTCATGATGGTTGGAACTTTGATAATGTACTTGTGTTATCTTTAACATTTTCTGTTTGAACCAAAACATTTCTTCTTTATCATGATAATGAAATACAATATATTTTGTCGAAAAAATTATAAGTGACAGACTTGCCATCTGTATATTTCCCGCTGTTATTCTAAAAACATGAAATATACTCTATAGACATTAATACAAATATTTACCATCTAACGGCACTGACACTATTTAACCATTATTAAAAGGTTGTATTTCATCTTCTCATAATGGCTAAGGGCTGTTCCAAGAATTGTGTGTACAAGAATGGGTGAACATTCTTTATTGAAATTTGAATTTCATTTATGAAAAAATGGAAAAAAAATAAGAAATAAGTAAATTGACCTGCTTTCAGTTGGCATTCATGGGCTTATGAATGCAAACTGAACAAAGCGAATTCATCATGAAGTATGTTAGCCCTTCATGGAATTAGCCTTTGTCCAATTGGCATTCATAAGCTCATGAATGCCAATGACAGCAGTTCAATGCTTAAATAAATTGAAAAAAGTTTAATTTCACTCTTGTTATAATTGTACAACATTATTTATCCATTTTTCAGATGATGAGAAAACCCTCTTCAGATCAAAAGCTGGTTTTTCTATAGTCAACGAACATGCCTGTTTTTCTAGGTGATTATCATCTCTTAACCCTTATCAATTTTATGTTTTAGAGCAATAAAAGTTTCATCCTCAGAAAACTTGGTAAATTATAAAAATTTAAAAACTGTTTAGATATGCAGTAAATTAAACATTGATCTGAATTTTGACTTAATAGTGACATACTCAGGAATAAGAATATCCTCTAATTGGAAGAATTCCTCTGTTTTCAAAATTTTGCTGCAACGAAAAATCTTTATTTTCCCCATTAAATGCCTACAAATGAGCCATTTTCCCCACATTATGGTATCACATCCCTGCATAGTCCCTTTCTTATGATCGCTGATTCTGCAAAGTGTGTTACATTTGTAAGATGTTTCAAACTTCTTTAACATGCTTTTTTATTACAGATGTTTCTCAGCTTCCCCAAGAAGCCTTTCACAAGAGGAGTTAGATATGTTAACATCAGCCATTGATATGTTTGTTATGGCTTGTGTAGATAACGGTACGTAACTTAATATTTTTACTTATAAACTTCAATATGCTGAAAATAAATTTACTTTCCTTTCATGTGTAAATTTCGCCCATAAACCATACAATGTAAAACATTTCCAGTCAGGTTTTAAAAACACTTGATTATTATCAAGTTTTTATTATGATAATAACTATTTCTATCTTTATTCAATAGAGTAATATTGCTACATGATGTACAGAATTATAGAATATATTAAGTACATAAAAATAGCCAAGTGTTCATTTGTTTTACAGATGCAAATCAACAGACATTACTACAGACAGAAGGTTTTCCAGATAAACTTTTACGGTTTACAGAGGTGAAGATGAAAGGTCAGGGTCGAATACTTAAAGCCTCTTGCATTGACTTACTACATACAGTCACGTTATCAGATGTAGGAAGATCAACAGTAATGCAAAAGTTTGATGTTCCCAGGTAAATTGAAATTGGATTTTAGATGTAGATGTCAGTAACAGGAGACTTCAAAATGTAAACAAGTACATGTATGTAATATGAATGTTTGATTTCTTATGAAAGGAAACATATTCACTCACCCGTATCTTAAATTAGTCCTTAATCACCATATATGACATGACATGTACATTCTTCACTTCTTTATCTTGAAAATTTTGCTTTTATTTTAAATTTGCCCTTTCCTCGAAGGACACAAAATTAATGGTGAAAATTTTCAGGTATACAGTATTTACTTACTATGAATTATAGTTTGTGTCTTTGCTTTAACCCTTTAAACCCTACAGGCCATAATAGACTTGTCTAAATAATAGAAAAGAGCCTACCATCTAGATATTTAGGGTCGGAAGGGTTAAAATGATATTAAGCAGTGTACTGTGTAAATAGACACTACATTATAAAGTATGGTTGTTTAAATATACCCTTTAAAAAGTGAGGGGACCAAATTCTTTTTTATTTTTGTTACAGTTTAGCATTAGATATAAAAAAACATAGATACCAGTGTGTTAACGGTGAGGTGGTCCAAAAGACAGTATCCTTCGTCTTTGTTTTGGTTTTTGTTTGATTATTGTTTTACACCCTGTCATAATATCTTCACTTATATGGAGATGTCACCAGTTTTAGGTGAAGTGCTACAACTTTTGGCCTGTACTATGTACTGAGCCAGTTCAGTAAGAATCCTTATTACATACCATGCCAAAAAATATTTTTCAGAATACAGTAAACAATGTACATATCATATTTATACTAGCAATAATCAGACACTGATTGACAGTAATTCTTATTAATTCAAACATCTGATAGTAATTTTCAATATTTCACACTTCTGGTTGTAATTTTCAATATTTCACACTTCTGGTTTTAATTTTTAATATTTCACGCTTCTGGTGGTAATTTTCAATATTTTATACTTCTGATGATTATTTTTTTTATATTTCACGCTTCTGACAATTGTATTTTATATTTCAGACTTCTGACAGTAATTTTTAATTTGATCAGAACAAATGCTAATGTAGCTGTTACTACCTGTTGTGTTCTCAATAATCTCTGCTTAGACAAAAAGTAAGTGTATTTTTATACAAGTATATGGGATCTTGTCATAATTTTCAGAACTATCCAACAAGTTGAAGACATACTTAAATTTTTAGTGCCATCTTAATGATATTTAAGGTAATTTTCAAGGTAATCATAAATTTAGTCATGTTTTTTTTTAATGAACAATAAGAAAAATTAATGTTTTCTCATCACTAACATCCAGATGTTGTGCCTATGACTGCATAGTCAATATTATAAGATAAAATTTTGTTAAGTCATCAACCCCTGAAAAACAATTTACTCTTCTGTTAACCAATGACATAGACCAGTCCAAATGTGTCTTTAAGGGTGAAGGAGTTAAATTCCTTTTTTTTCATCTTTATACTTGTAAGAGCAAACAACAAAAATTTACAAAGAATAAATATTTGCTATAAAGAGGTTTCACTGTATAATTCTTACACACAGAAAAGTTTATATTGTTATATTTCTCTACATGACACTATATTTTCTGTCATTTCACATTATTTATTCAAGAAAATTGTATAAACACTTTCTACATTTTTTTTTATGAAAATTTCAGATTTAAACAATTGCTGAGAGACAAAATTGAAAAAGATGTCCTTCCTGCATTTGAAACTTTACTTGTAAGTATTTTAAAAACTACAGCCAAACTTGTCTTTAAAGACCAATCAAGGAAACAGGCAAAAGAAATTTGGAATAGACAGGATATTCATTATAAAAAAATTAAATAAGGTTATGTTTGAATGGCCTTTATAGGCATGTACCCTTTATACAGAGGTGGTCTTTAATGCAAGTTTGACAGTAAGTTTCTTTGTGTATTTATTTTATTTCCTGGTGTCACATAACTTTCAAGTATAAGAGAGGTTGTAATTAAAAACAAAATTGCCTACTGATCCACTTCTTGACCTACTAGTCCACACATATCGAAAAAATATTATTTTCAATAATAGCCTAAGGTCAGAATAATTGGTAAGACAAGCCTTGCGTCGAAGTAAAGAAACTCAAATCACACTACACATGTATTTAGTCAATCAGAAATCTAACCCTGATTTGGGGCACCGCACCACCAAATTGGTACATTCGCAAGCTCAAATTGTACAACCAATAACTTTCATCATTATTTAAAAATGTAGTTGTATGTGATCAGTACTGTCCATTTGCAGCATAATTTTGTATGATTTCATTTCAGTAGCATTTAATATGAGTTGAGCTTGCATATTTACTGTCTTTGATGCTGCTGCGCTGTAGTTACAAAATCAACATGTGTCAACATAATCAAATACACAATTAGTTCTTTATAAACTTGATTAATTTGAATAAGTTTTTAATCTATGATATATAATTGAATAACACAGGCATTTAATTTTTCATGACTTTTCCAGAAGTAATTACTTTCAAAAATTAAAATGTGATCAAAAGATTTTGTTTTTCAGTTTAATAAGTTAATGATCATTATGATGCTTTAATATTTTTTTATTATTTTTTTTTGTTAGTAGACTCTTTCTGATTGCTGAGAATAGGACCACTTAACTGTACACATTGTTTCTACCTAACTTTGATTTATTTTATAGAGAGATGGTTCAAGTCACCACACAGTTCTACCGACATGTGTCAGCACCATGACAAATCTCGCCGGTGACTCGGCAATCCGAAGTAAACTTTGTGACCGCAAAGACTTATGGAAGATCCTCATTGACTTAGTGGTAATATGAAGCTAAATACTGCTTGTCCTTCACAATTGACTGTCCTTAAAATCTAAACTGTATTTGATGTGTCATTCATAAAGGCATAAGGCCAAAAAAAATTAATCATTAGTTTCTCAGGCACCGCCGCATTACCAAAAATGATGCCGCATTACCAAAAATGATGCTGCATTCTAAATTTTTATGTTTTTTTTTTTCCTCTTTTGGAATTTTCAGTTCCGCAAATTTCTGGAATTTTCAATTCTGGGTTGTGTTGTACCGTATCCGATTTTGAAAATTAAGCATTCAATTGACTAAGATGTAGATCAGTGTTACGTTTAGTTACTATGTGCTTGAACTTCGGTGCCCGTGGTAAAATAAGTTTATTGTCGACACAGATTATCTGTGGGGCAAGGATTATTCTTAAATGGAGTATTATTGGAGGATATAGAGAAAACTGCAATGTAAACGAACTGTTTACGTGTATTACAGATGGAAATATAGACCTTGGGAATTGGGCGTATCCAGCTCAGCGGTACGACGAATTACCGAAACGGCACTTATGTACTGAATCGACACCTTAAATTATTACTTTCCCACAAAATATATTATTTCAACAGTGATTTTAGTGATTTAAAAGTAACATATCGACTATTTGTGATTGATATGTTCATTTTGAAATGTAGGATACAGAGGCCCGTTTTACTAATGTTCATTTGAAAGTCTGTCGTAACTTGCTAGTTTAACTTCGGAAATTGTGCTTTCAACCTCTCACTCTCAAAGGTCAACACAACTGTGTATTACTTGGTTTCAGTGGAATAAAAAATCATATAACATTAATGTACATTAGTATAGACTTGCACACCAATGTTGAAATGGACCCCTGTATATTACATTTAAATGAAACATATCAGAAATGTCTAGTCTAAGTAATCCTTTCAAATTAATCATATTATTGTTAAATTAATATATATATATATTTTTTTTTTAAATGAACAAGTTACAATTTAAGGTGCCTATTCCATAATTCGTCGTACCCCAGCATGGTACAAGTCATATTCTGTAAGTTTTGTGGAAATTGGGAGAAGTAAAAGTGATTGTACTAATAAGGTTATTAAATCTCTAAGAGTAAATGATATTGTGTCTGTCTTTGGGAGTTATATAAGATGCCACATTTGGCCTAAAGGATATATATATATATATATATATATATATATATATATATAATCGGATATATAATATCCTAAAATGACTGCTTATGCCGGTTAAGTGGTGGGGAATTTGACTGGCAAGTGTTAGGTTCCAAATTTCAATTTGTCGTACCAGGGTTTGCTTAAGACTTTGGAAAATGAGCGACTGTTCCTTTGCATATGATAAGTATTAAAACTGTGAGGAACATACCCAGCACAGAAGTAATCCTATTTCATACATTATCTATAAATTTTCTACTGCTTCAGTCAGAGATATAATAGTGATTGACTGCAATATGCCATATGTCTGGTTAAGGCTAAAGTTAAAATTTTGCAATTTCTCACCATTCACTTAACATGCTTAATTAAAATAGTATTACAATGGGGTTTGGGGGGTTTTTTTGGTGTGCACAGAGGTTCTTATTAAAACAAGTATAAGTACTGCATATTAGAGAATAAATATAATTTTCCTCAATATATTAGTTTAAGGTTTTGGTTCATATTTCAAAATATTGCTGCAATGTCAAATCTTTATTTTCCCCCATTAAACCCTTCAAATGAGATATTTTCTCTTTTTTCACCATTATGGAATCACATCCCCATGCAATTGCAGGTAGGGAATTTGTTAATTGATTCACTCCCATAATGTTTGTACAAATATTTTTTTTTCAGACAAATCACAAAGAGAAGCTTCAGGACCCTGTCAGTATTGAACTTGTGGAAGCCAGTCTTGGGTTAATATCAAACATGACACATGAATCAAGTCAGTATTTGAGGGAATTTGGTGTAAATGTCTGTAAACAATGTCTGGCAGTTTGTAAAAACCTGAAACATTACAAAGTGATGGTATCTAGAGGGTTAGGAATACTAAGTCATGTACTTCCCAATTCAATTCCTTCAGTGGACTGGTTCTGTGAAAATGGAGGTGTCGATGTATTACTTTATATTCTTAAGGTATGTGCCTTTAATGATTTACAATGTGATCTTCTGGAAACAACTTTAATTATTTGTGATATCAACATCCAAAGACTCTCTTTATAAACAGAATATCAGGTAGTAAATTAAAAACTACATTTTTGCATAAATTTTGAAAGAAAAGTCAATGAAAGCCTATGAATGTCATTCAAATATAACCTTTGTTAACTTTTTAAAATAAATAAACCTCTTTATAAAGGCCACCGGTCTATAATGGTTACTTTTTGCCTGTTCCCTTCAGTTTTGTTTATAGATAATTTAGGCTGTATTTGAAGTTCTGTAAAACATCTTTGAATATATATAAATATAAACTGTGATTATACATGTATGTGCCTGAAAATTAAAATGCATGTTTCATTTGTGACATTTATTATAGTGTGTTGATTAAGGCAATAGATTTTTATACTGATTTAGATAAACATCACAGTAACGTATCATGACAACAGTAAGTGACCTTGGTCATTATGTAAGTTGTTTTGTTACATTACCATTTCAAATCATTGGTACCAATTTCTGTGTCTTATATATTTCTGTTCAAAATGTATTTTTAGTTATGTGTGTATTTCTATGACTTGTTTATTTCTTGATTTAAAAAAATAATTTACTTTAAACAGGAGTATATAAGTCACACAAATTGACCTTTCACAGTTACATGTGAATTTGTGTCACATATATTCCCGTTTAAAGTAAATTAGCACTAATGTGTTTGTATGAAGTCATTTTCTTACTCCATCTGTTGTCGGACAGGTTACATTTAGATGAGATTGGAGACAATTTCAGATGAACATTCATCTTTTATTTTACAGAATGATGATGATTTCCATAATAGAAAGTGTTCATTAAAAGCTCTAACAGGTTGTACACAGATAAATGACCATGCCAGGCTGTTTATTGTTGATCACAAAGGTAAGTTCAGGGATGATCATTTTTCTGTCCTCTTTTTCAGAATTTTTCTGTATCTTTAAGTTAAATCTTTATTTTCCGATTTAAACCCCTACAAATCAAACATATTCCTCCTTTGACACCTTTATTGAATCACATCCTGTAATTTAGTTCATGTAAGAAAATATGAGATGTATTTTCATAACTAAATATCATCTAACTTCCATAATGGATTTAGATATCAAATGGTCTTTCATGTCAGTTTGATAGCTTATTTCCCCTTAATTTAAATGTTGTGCAATATTTACAAACTTTGACTTTCCTATACAAGCATGGAAATTTTGTTAATTTGATAAATTTGTATTGTAAATATAGTTCTGAATATGAAGTGAGACACATACCTTATAGGCTATGTATACAGTGAAATCTTATTATGTCGAAATCAGTTGAGTTGAAGTTACTGTTATGTCAAAGTTGAAAGAGTGGTGCCAATTTTTTACTACTTTTATTTCGAATATTTCTATGTATTTATTTTGAAATTTCATTTATCTCGAAGTATATTTCTGGTCCAAAGTATCAATATATTATAGAATTGTCATTTGTTATCTTGGAATTACCTTCTGTGATTGAAGGTTTACATTTTGTATGCAATAATATCGTAATTAATAATTTGTTTACCTACAAAACACAGGACAGTTGAAAGGGTACCTAATAATTGCTTAAATCCACTTTAAATTAAGTAGTAGCCTGAGTAGGTCTATTTGATGTCCAATAAGAATAGAAAATGTGCGAATTGAAAATTTGGATTATCTCTAATTTCGGATATCTCAAAGTAAATTTGGTGTCCCATGAATTTCAAGATAACAAGATTTCACTGTATATAATTTACAGAAGGAAAAATGAAAAATTATAAGACGACGAAGATACAAGATTTCAGTATTTAAACATTCAGTTTTTTCAATCTGTAGGTTTAGGAACATTAATTAAACTATTGAAGAGTGACGATGAGACAGTGGTCGGCAATGCAGCCTTATCATTAAGCCACTGTACACAAGTCAAGAAGGTTTGTGCTGCTCTAACAAACACTGATATAATCAAAGATTTGTTAGTTCTAGCCAGGGATGGAAAGAAACCTGGATTACAACAAAACTGTGCAATTCTGTTAGCAAAATTAGCCCAAGGCGATAAAAGGTAAGAAGTGTTTTTCTCTATTTTGCAATGATTTATATGAATGTTTTACAAAGTATAGATATAGAATAACTATCATTATGTCTTAGTATTCAAAGATCTTCTAGACTTTAATCATTTTTTGCTTTTCAATGTGTTTACTACTATAAATCAGAATATTTAAATGGGTATTAGCTTCGTTTTTTTCTAAATTTTATTTTTCGTTTTTTTACTACATAGACTGGTAAATATGATATTATAAAATAACAATGTGGATATTAAAAAAAAAAATATAAGTAAAAAATGGATTAATGATACAAAATATTTAATAAAAAAATAATTATAATGGAAAAAGTATAATAAAATATAAAAAAATAAATAATGAAATAAAGAAATAAAAAAAATATAAAATTATATGTAATTTTGTAATTATATAATAATTAATGCTGAAAATGGGTAATATAAAAGATTATGTTGATAAATAAATTGAATTTTTAAAAAAAATTATTATTTATATAAATAAATATTATGAATATTAAATTAAATGATTGAAATAAAAAAGAAAAATTGGGGAATGATTAATTATTATAAAAAATGAATAATAAAATTAAATAAAAATAAAAAGTAGATAAATTATAAAATAAAAATGTAATATAAATAAATTTTAAAAAATATGAAAAAAAAAAAAAACATATAATTGTTAAAAATAATGTTAAAAATAATATAATAATAAAAATATTAATATGAATAAAACAAAATTAAAATTATAAATGATAATGGTAAAAATGGAATTAAATAATAAAAAAAAATTAAATTGAAATTATTACATAATAATAAAATGTAAAAATATAATATATGTATTATATTATATAAATTAAAATAAATATAAAAGATGAAAAAAAATATGTAAATAAAAAAATTAAAAATGTAAAAAAAAATTGTATAAAATAATTAAAAAATAATTTAATAAATGGGATATTAAAAAAATATTAAAATTAAATAAAAAAAAAAATAAAAAAATATAAAATGAAAAAATTATAAAGAATATAAAAAAAAAAATAAAATTAAAAATATATATAAAAAAAATTAAAAAAATTATAATATAAAAAAAAATAAATGATTGTAAAAATAATATGAATTATATAAAAATAAAAAATGAAATAAAAAAATATAAAAAAAAATTAAAAAATAAATAAATAAATTATATTATAAAAAAAATGAATAATAAGAATTATATAAGTAAATAATATGTAATATAAAAAGTATTAAATATAATAATATAAATGTTGCAATATAAAGAAAAATTAAAATAGTTATTAAAATTGATTAAATTTTAATAAAATATGGAATATTTATTAAATTAAAAAATTTTTTAAAAAAAATGGAATATGGATATTAAATAATGAAAAATTATTAAAATGTATGAAAAATTTTTAATAAAATAAAAAAAAAATATATATTAAATGAATATAATTAAATATTAAAATAAAATTGAATGATTATATGAAATGATGAATGAATAAATATTATTAATAAAAATATTAATTAAAATAAAAATAATAAAAATTTTATAATTTTTATATATAAATAAAAAATATATAAATAAGTAGAAAATAAAATAATGAATAATAAAATATATTTATGAAAAATAATAAATAGTAAAAAAAAAATAAATATAATAATTATAATGATGATTTAAAAATTTTGTAAATTAAAAATTATATTTATTAAATGAAAGTAAATGTTATAAATAAATATAAAAAAATAAATATTGAAAAATAAATAATAAAAATGAAAAAAAAAAAAAAAAATAAAAAAATATAAATGTGTGAAATATAATTGTATAAAATGTGAAAAAAAAATAATATATTTAATAATATTATAAATAAAAATTATTATTTTAAATATAAAAAACTAAAAAAATGAAAAAATATTAATTATGAATAATAAAAAATAAAAAAAATAATTATTATTATGTGTTGAAAAAATATAAAATATGATATAAATTATAATAAAATGTGAAATGTATTATGTATTTTTTTAAAATATATTTAAAAAATAAAAATAAAAATAGTTAATATTTGGATATATATATGTAATATTATATAAAAAAAAAAATGTGGGGAAATGAAATATTTAATTATATAATTAAAAATGAAAATTTAAATTGTAATAATAAAAATTAATGGTGGATATAATAAAAAAAAAATAATAATTATTTTAAATATTAAAAAAATATATATTTGATATGAAAAAAATGGTATGTAAATATAAAAAAAATAATGGAAAAAATAATTTAAAAAAAGTAAAAAATTAATAATATTAAAATTAAAATATTTTAATAATAATAATTAAATATTATAATGTAATAAATTTGAAATATAAATAATATGAAATTATATTGTTAATAATAAAAATAAAAAAAATATTAATGTAAAAAATATATTATAAATTTGATAAAAAATTTATTAATTGGATATTAATATATAAAAAAATTGTAATAAAAAATAAAAAATAAATAGTAAATAAAAAAATATAAATAATTTTATGAATTGATATGGATAAAATTTTAATAATAAATGAAATAAAAATAAATAAAAAAAAAAAAATAAATTATATAATATTGATGAATTTGTAAATTAAAAAAATAATTAAAAATAAAAATAAAATTTAAGAATAAAAAAAAAAAATAAATAAAAAAATAAAAAATTTATATAAATTATAATAATAAATAAAATGTTATTTTAAGGAACTGAAAAATAATATAATTTGAAAAATGAAATATAAATGAAAAAAAAATTAAGTGGGTGAAAAAATAAAATTAAAATATGCAAAAAAATTAAAAAAATTATTAATTTTGCAATTGGAAAATGAATTAATAATGAAAAATTTATAAGTTATAATTTATAATATAAATATAAAAAATAAAAAATTAAAAAAAAATGGTGATGAATTATTAATAAATAAAAATAATATTTAAAAAAATATATTTTTGTTATATATAATGGTGATGATTAATATAATATATAATGTTGATAAAAAAAAACAATTAATATTTAAAAAAGAAATGTAAATTAATGTTAAATTATATTAAATTAAAGTAAAATAAATAATAAAAAATAATAAAAATTAAAAATATGAAATAAAAATAAATGTAAATGTGTAAATTAATGAAATAAAAATTAATAATGATTAATAAATATAAAAAAAAAAAAAATATTATAAAAAAATTTTAAAAAAAATAAATCAATTAAAATTAATATAATAATAATTATGATAAAATAATTGTAAATAAAAAAAAGGAATTAAAATGTAAAAATAATATAAAATTATATGGATGAAAATAAAAAAAAATAAAAATAAAATTTAATATTAAATTTGGTATAAAAATATTAATTTATAATAATAAAATTTGTAAAAATTATATAATAAAAATATATTGATTATTATAAAATGAATTAAAAATAAATATTAAGTAAAAAATGTAAAAAATGAAAAAATGGAAATTATATATGAATAAATATAAAAAAATGATAAAAAATATTTGGATTATTAAAAATAAATAAAAATAAAGTTTATAATATTGAATTGTAGATAAAAAAATAAAATGAATAAATTATGGGTAAAAATAAATAAAAAAAAAAAATTAAAAAAATAAAAATAATAAAATATAAACTCCGAAGCTCCCCAATGGGGAGATCCCTCCAACCCCCCCCCACCCATATTCCCCCCAACCCCCAACCCAATCACCCCCCCCCATGCACACATCTCGAGTACAACCCACCCAACCACAATTCCCACTCCAAACACGACAACACCCCCACCAACACCACTAGCCCCCCCACACCGCACCCACCACACCCCACCCACAACCCCATTGCCTATTCCACCCCACAGACCCCCCCATCACAAACCCTACCCCCCACATCCTCTCACCCGCAAACCCATCCCCATACAATAACCCCAAACCCACCCCCCCCCAAACCACACATCACAGTTCCATAACCCATGCCCACCCCGCCACCCCGACGCAACAAAACCCCATAATACCCCCACCACCACCCCGCCCCACCAACCCCACCCATCATCAATACATCACCCACAACTACCCACCACCCCCACAGACCCCCCCACATATCCCCCATCGACACCCATACCCCACCACGCCCCCCACCCCAGCCCACCCCACCCCCCCATCATGGACACATCAAACCGGCCAACCCCCATCCCATAACAACCAAACCGACCCACCACCCCATTCCCCCCCACAATCAACCCCCACAAACGAACAGAACCCCACCACCCCCCCACCCATACTAGCACCCCCAACCTGCACAACTATAGACAACCCCACCACCCACCCCCACCCCCACCCCCCCCACCCCAACCACAACAACCATCCCCACAACATCACAACGAATAATTACACATCCTACAACCCAACCACACCACCCCCACCGCACCCCACCCCAAAACACCAACGATTTTCACCCCACATTCACCCCCCACCCAATAGCCCCGATCCCCCTCCCATTCATCCCCACCCCAGACCACCGCCCACCCCCAACCCCACCCCACCCCACCCCCATTGCACCACGACACACCACCCCAACCAGTCACCCCCCCCCCCACCAGCCCCCACACCAACCACCCACCCAACCACCCCACCTCCAAACATCCCCCCCCACCCCCTTAAACCCCCAAACATACCCCACAAAACACCACACACACCCCACCCCCCATCCCCACCAACCCACCCTCCGCCTATCCATCATTACCCAAAATCTTACACCACCACTAGAAATACACGATCCATCCCACCCGACCCCAACCCAAACAACGCACCACCAAAACATCCAACCAACACCACCCCCCCATCCAACAACCCAACATACCCACCCCCCACCCCCCCCCCCCACCCCCGAGACCACCCCCCATTCCCACCACCCAATCCACCCACAACCCCCCCCACCCACATACCACACATCATTTCAGCCCCACAATCCACCCCCCATCCAATACCAGTCCATAACCCACCACTCACCCACATCACAACCCCCCACCATCCCCCCCCCCCCCCAACCCGCACCCCCCCCATGACCCCACCCACACCCCCACACCCCCACCCACACCATCCCCACTCCACCCCCCCCCCCACCCCACATCACGCCCACCCCCACACACACCCCAACCCCAAAACCCCACAACCAACCACCCCCATACCCAATCCCCAACCCACCCCCCAGCCCCCACCCATCCCACATACACCCAACCACCACACACCCCCCCCGAACCACACATCCACCCAACCCCCAAAATTACTCCAACCAACCCAACACCCCACCCCCCCAAATCCCCCCACTCACCACCCCCCACAATTCCCCCCACCCACACCCATAATCCACTCACCATCCCATGTCCAACCCCCCTACCCCCCCACCCCAAACCACCACAGCCCCAACCCCCCACACCAACCATCCCAACCCACCCCGCCACCAACCCCTCACCCCATCAACCCCCAAACCACCCCAACCCCCAGCAACCAACCCACCACACACCCCGCCCCCCACCCAACAACCATCCTATCCAACAAGCCCACCCCCATCCATGTCCCACCCCACACCAAACACCCCCGCACATTATAAATCACCTCCCCAAAACCACACCCCACAACACCCCCCATAATCCACCCCCACCCCCCATAACCCACACACCACCAACCCCCCTCCACAATCACAACCACACCACCCATCAATACCCACCCCCATACCCGACGACCACCCCCAAAATGAAACCCACCAAAGCACACGCCCAACCATCACCCCCACAAACGATCCCACTACCACCTACCAAATACCCCAGCACAACAGCGCCCCCCCACCACCCAAATACACCCACCACCGACGCCACACACCTACACCATAAACCCCCCACCCATTCACCCACCACCGATCCCCCCCCCCACCACAACCCACCCCCCATCCCTCATCAAAACAACAATCCCACATCCCCATCAACAGCACACACCCCCCCTCGCTACACCCCCCACCACTACACCCCACACATGTACACCCCCCCCCACTCCAAAACCCACACTCCCCTTCCATCCACCCCCACCACCAACCACGCCCCACCACACGCCCCCCCCCCCATACAAAAGTCCAAACCCACACAACACTCACCCCCCAAAAACCCACCCCAATCACACACCACCCGCCCCAACCCCCCCCCACCCCCCCCCCCCCACCCCCCAACCACCCCCCACCCCCACAACACCCACCACAACCCAAACCCAACCCCCAGCCATCCCCACACAACCACACCCCCAACACCAACCCCCAAACCCCCAACTCCCCAAAAGACACCACCCCCACCCAGAAAATCCCCACCCCCTCATTACCCCCACACCATCACACCAAAACCAAACCCCACCCCCAAATCCCATAACAAAGCCAAGCACACACCCACACCACATCATCCCAATTCCCAATTAACCAAAATCCCCCACCACCAACCCCAAACACCACCAAAACACACACCCAAAATCCCAGACCCAACACCCCCCACCCCATACCCCACAATTCACACCATAAACAACCCCTCCCCGCAAACCCCCCACACCCCCCCCCCCTATACCCATTAAAATCCCCAACAACATCCGCCAACCGCAAGCCAGCCCCAACCCCACCCATACCCCACCCACACCCAAACCCCCACCCACACCCTTACCACCCATAGCCACATCCCATTCCCCACCCCGACCGAACCCTCCCACCCCCCACCCTCCACACCACCCCCCCAAACATTATTAAGCCACAGCCAGACCACACCCATTACCACACACCACACCCCCCACCCACACCCCCACATCGAACCAACCCCAACCCCCAACCCCACCCAACCCCCCCCCACCCAACACCCACCCCCCCACCCCACCCGAATCGCCCGCCCCCCCCACCACACCCCCCCCACACAATCCCCACCCCTACCACGAACCCACCAGCCCCTACACCCCCCCACACAACGCCGCCCCATCACACCACCAACCAACCAACCACACCCCCCACATAACACCCACCACCCAACCCAAACCCCCCCCACCCACCCCCCCACATCCACCACCCCCCCATACACCAACACCCACAACCCCACTATCACCCCCCAACCAACATCCACCACCCCACCCACTGCAACACCCCCCAACCCACCCCGAACCCAACCCCCGCATCTCATCCACCCAGCAATCACCCCCCCCCACACCAACCCACCCAACCCCACACCCACCGCCCCCCACCACCCCCATGCAGCCCCACCAACCCCCAACCAACCCAAAACCGAACCCATCCCCCCATCCCCAAATACAACAATCAATCCACATCACCCAACAGTCCCCCATACCAACCAGCACCAACCCCCCAAACGCATTCCCCACCCACCACATTTCCACACCCCCATAACCCACCAACACACCACCACCACAAACCCCCCAAAACACCCAACCACCACATCCAACCCAGAAACTCATCTACCCACCCCACCCCATGCCACAACAACCCCCATTGTACCCACCCATACCCCACAATCCCCCCCACACCCCACCACGAACCAGCACACCAAACCACCCCCAAAGCCCCACTAAACCCATTCCCCAAAGCCACCAAACCCGCCACCCACCACCACCCACATCACAACCTCCACCCCCCAATACCACCAAACACACCACACCCCCTACCCCCAAACCACCCCAAACCCCACCCCACCCCACCACCACCCACAACACACACACCCATCACCCCCAAACAAACATCCACCACATTCCCACCAACAGCCCTCCCCTAACCATACCATTCATTACACCCACACCACCCCCATCACAACCCCACTACCACCACCCCACAACACAACCAAACCAACACCCCGCACCCCCATCACCCAACACCCACCAACCCCCACACCCCCAACCCATCACCCCACCCCCCCCCAATATCACCCATCCCCCCCCACCACCCGAACCCCACCCACATCCAACACCCCCACTCCCACACACCACGCCCCCATACCCATCAACCCACAACAACCCCCACCCCCCCACCAACATCTCCCCCCACCCACCCCACATACATCCCCCACATCCCTACACAGTCCCCCAAAGCCCACCCACACCCCCAAACCACCATAAACCCCAGATACACAAGTCACCCCACCCCAACCCACCACCGTCCCATTCCATTCGCCACACCAAACCCACCAGTACCACCAAAACCACCACCCACAATCCCCTCCCCACCACCACCACCCCCAATTCCAAAGTCACCGATCCATACTCACCATGTCAAAACAAACAACATACCCACCTACCCACCCACACACCCAACACAACCAACACACCCCATCCCCGACCCAGCCCATTCACCAGAACCACCAATCCGCCCCCACAAAACACCCCCCACCCCCAATTCCAATACCATGACCCAGATTAACATCCCACATCCAATCACCCACCACACCACCCCCAACCCCCGGACCCCCCCCTCCAACCCAACCCCCAACACCTAAACCAACCACCATGCACCACCCCAACCAAACCAGTCACCACATTACCCATACCACACACACCCCCCTCATTCACCAATACACCCCACTCACCCAAACACTACAGCCCATTAATCACAACCACCAACCCCTCACCCCCAAAAAACCATCCCCATAACAACCAGATCCTCCCCCCCGCCATACCACCCACACCAACCCACCCACCCCACCACGACCCACCCCCCCCACCCATCCCACACCCACCACCACAACCACATTACCATCACCCCCACCCCCACCCCCCCAACCCCCCACCCAACCACCTCAGCATAATCACACACCTCAATTACCCGCACACACCCACCCCACCCACATACCACACTCCACAAACACCGAACACATCCAGCCAACCCAACCCATTGCCATTCAACCCCCCAACAACCCACCACATCCTGAACCACCCCAGCCCACCCCAACCACCACAACCAACAACCCCCCCCATCAAATGAATATTCAAACACACCCCCACCCAAAATCACCACCATCACATCCCCTCCCAACCACACAACCCCATCCCACCCACACATCCACCAACCCCCCAAACCCACAACACATCCTCAAAACCCCACCCCCCATAACGCCAACAACACTCCACAAAAATCCCACAAGACCACATCATATCATACACACCCCACCCATCACCTCATCCCAACCACCCCCACACCCCAACACCATTCCCAGCCCACACCCCACCACAATCAAACTACCAAACCCCCACCCCCCACCCACCACCCCATCCCACAAAACCCCGAGATCACCACACAACCAAGCAACTACCACACCCCCCACCCCACAAAACCACCCCCTCCATCCCCGATATCTACCCACCAATCAAACCCACACCAATCCACCATCCCAACAATCCCCACCCAACCATCAATCCCCCCCCACACAACCACACATACACCCCCCCCATCCCAGCCCCCATCCCCATCAGTAACAACCCCCAACCACCCACCCACAATGCGAACCCCCAGCCCCCACACATGCCCACACACCAACACCCCACCACCAACATACCCTGACCACCCCCCCCCACCAAATCCCCCCAACCCCCAACCCAACCAATTGCCCCAACCACCCATCCCAAATAACCCCCCCACACCTACCCAATTCCAACCCCCTCCCCCACAACACCACGACCAATTCCACACCACACCCCACATACCAGCCCCAACCGCACCCACGCTACACCACCAAACTACCCCATCCCCCCACAACCACAAACGCTACACCACCCCACCACAACCTACAACCATGCAGCTCCCCCCCCCCCACCCCCCACACCAAACCACCCCAACACCCCCACATAATGCCCCAACAACAATAACCAACCACCCAACCCCAACCACCAACACACCCACCCACCCACCCACCATAACAAAAAAAACCCCCAACCCCCCCCCCACCAACCCCACCCCATACAATCCCACCCCCCCCCCCCCCAGTGACAACACCCCCGACCAAGAAGTGCCCACACACCCAAAACCAAACAACCCAACACCCAACCCCCCCCAACAACAATCAACACACCCCACCAACACCCACACACCTCGCACCACGCACCCCATCACCCCCACCATCCCCCCCCAACCCCCCCACCCACACCCCCCCACACACAAATCAAAAGTACCCGATTACACCCACACCTCACCACAACCCCACCCCCCCCCCACCAGCACATCACCCACCCCACCAACCACCCACACACCCCCTCGCCCCCCACCCAACATCATAGACCCAAACAAGACACCAACAATCACCCCTACCAAAGCCAGAATCCCCACCCCACCAACCCAAGAATCCCGACCCTACCCATACACACCCACACTCCACACACAGCCCCCACAAACCCCACACAAACCCCCAACCACCACCACCCCCCACACCCAACACCCACCCACAAACACCAATCCCCCCCCACCAACCCACATTACACCAATCCCCCCCCCGGACTGGTATGCAATAACAAAAAAAGAGGTATACACCGGCATGAAAATTCTTACAGTCCTATATATTTTGTGAAAATTGCTGGAGAAACCCAGGTTTAGCACTTTTTCAATTGCAATTGATTAAATAATCCTTACTATTTGTATATGAATACCACACTGTAACTGACATACTTATTTTCACAAGATATAAAGGAATAGAAGACTTTTTATACCTGTGTACACCTCTTATTTGTTATTGTACATCAAGTACAAGTTGTAAAAGTAGAAAAAATTGAAATAATTTATTTTGGTGAACACAGCTAATGTCCCTTTAAACCATGGTTTGATTTTAACAAATTTGGCCACCCTGTAAATTGGGTCAAAATTTAGTTGTATTTAAATACATACATGTTTGTCAGGTGGAAAAATCGGGATCTGTTTCTGATTTTAACTGTCATAACAATAATGACACTTATATTGGTGTGGTTCTACATATATATACACATTGTGAATATATTTCTCTATTGATGAATAAAATAGTCTGAGATTTCTAGACTGAGGTGCTCATTGGTTAGTCCAACACAAAATGCTGATCGCTTATGATAAATGCAATTTGTTGAGGTTAGAGGGTAGGTAGACCAAATTTAGACAAAACATTTTGTTCACAAATTGCCGAAATTTAACCAGCCAAAACCTACTGCCTTAAATTTTACCAAACTGGCCAAATTTCATCAATGCCAAAATATCCGGATTTACAATATTGTTCAATGAAGTAATAACATTTTCATTTATTCATTGTGATTCTTATTTGTTAGAATAGAGAGCATAAATTGTATTATATATAATTTCATTTTGTAATTTCAGACATCTTGAAAGACTTCGGGAATTGCACGGAATTGAAATTCTTCACACTTGCATGCAGTATCTCAAGTAATAGCTTTTGTAGAATAACTTAATTCACCATTTATGATCCTACAAATCCAATGATTTTAAAATACTTCAAATTTGATCACCAAGAATGCCTTCTCAATTTATTCCTAACAAAATTATGATGGAATGCTAGTTTATAATGTGTCCATTGATAATGCATAGAAATGTTAGGTTTCTGTCCATATATATGGATGGATAACAACTTTACAGGGGTATGCTCATGTTCTGTTTCTGTCCATTCATGTGGACAAGAAACAAATTTACAAGGGTATATTCATATCATGTTTTTGTCAATTCATGTGTGGACAGATAGCAAATTTACAGCGGTATGCTACTTTATAATAATTGTAAATCCAGTCAGATATGGATGGTTGCTTATATGTGTACATTCACATGTAAACAAAACAAAATTAAAGTGCGTAATAGTGTATTACACATGTCTATCTATGTCTTGGTGCACTGAAATCTCATTGTTGTACGATACTTGTGATTGGAATAAAAACAGAAGATTGTGTTTTCCCCACATTGGGTTTTGAATATTATATATACAAGAAAACATACCATATTTAGTTGGTATTTTGTAAGACTTTTGCAGTGTGTTTTGTGTATTTAGCTGTGAGATAAATATTTTGTCATGTTGCTTTTTGGTCTGTCTATATGGCCATTTTTAACATTTTTTTTCCTTGATATAACTAGTTTCTTTCCACTAGATTTAATGGCACTTAGCCATTGCTGTTGATTAATTAGAGCTAAAATTATTATCATGATTGGGACATATTTGCCAGAATTATAGGACTTTTAAATCTTCATGAATGACTGGAAGTGTGTCCCAAGAAATCGGGAAAGTGTTTTGTTATAAGTATTTCAAAAACAAAAGTTGTTGCATTTGAACAACATTAACTTGGTCATCATATATGGTCATTGTCTTGACACAAAGTCTTATTGCCATCAATTACATTGCAACCTACAGAAAATCTCACTGATAATTCAAAGTTGCTAAATCCTGTCCATGACCTTTGTTTGAAATTAAAGCAGTTGTTTACATGCATGTACAACATTGCTATGCACATATCAATGGTGAGTCGATTCACATGCAGGTATGTTTTGAAAAATAAAGATAACCAAAGATCCAATGTAATTAGTAGTAAAATAGTAAGATTTCCAGTAAATTGATGGTTTCTATAACATGAACTTCCATAAACCTCTTTCCGAGTTTAAAGGGATACAGAGAACAAATGTAGTTCCCATTCCTGGAGTGTTATGTTTTCGAACATTTTGTTTTCTAAATCTAAAAATTTGCACAAAATTTCCAGACATGGAAATGAATTTATAATTTACATCGTTAAGCATTGAAAAGATCATACAGAAACTGAATTGTATCTGAATGAGCTAGAGAGAAACACTGAACCAAAAGTTCAAAATGTTAATCAGTTAGCAACTTATTTATATTAAAACTGTAAAATCAAAAAATTTTGTGGGGTTTGTATTTTGTTCTTTTAAAAATGAAATAATTTTGTTGACATTAAATTTCATTGAAATAAAAAAAAATTATTGTAAAGGGACCTAATAGTATTATTTAATGTAATACAAATGTATTTAAAATTTCTCATAGTCATGGTTGCGTTGATACATGAAAAGGAAATAAATGAAATTAAAACCATAATGAAATTTTCTGATTCTACAGTATTTCACTAGATGATTTCTGGTCTTATTGACTACTTCATGACCAAGTAATAGTGATCGACAGGTGTAAATTAACTCTGCTCCATTGTGTGGGCGACTTCAAATAAAAGACTATCTATTACAAGTATACATTTATTATTTTTGTGTTCAAAGCTTTGTATATTTACACAGAAAAATGTTTAGGTAGGTGTGATAATCAATTTGTACTTAAAACTGGCAGCTATTATGATGTTAATGAATATGAAGTAATATAAAGACTTATATTTCTCTTGTTTGTTTGTTTTTTAGTTTGTGCAATATGTTACCATGGTGATAGCCAGATATTTAATTGATCTGTAGAAATTTTGATACAATTAGAGATTAAGAAATTCGTTATTCAATGAAAAGAAATGATTTTTTATAGCATCCAATGAAAGCATAAACACATTTCATTATTTTTTTTTTATTAGGAACATTTGGTCATAAACCTTATAAAAATATTTCTTTCAACCATAAACATGTCATTGTGTAATTTTGGACTCTCTCTCAAACTATTACCTGTACTATGTACTGACACTAGTGTATTTTTTTTTTACATGCTACATCTACCGTGGCATGAGACCTTGGTTTTACATCTGGTCTGAAAGACCTGCGATTTTCACTTCTTATGCTGATCAGTTGGCAAGGGAACAGTCACTATATTCATTAATATCTCAGGAATGACTAGGTTGATTGAAATCAAATATGTGACTTTCTACTTGCAAGTCAAATACTTTGCCACTTGACCACAACAAACAGTAAGAGAGAGGATAATAATAATAAGTAGCACTACACAATATTTGATTACTACAAACATCCCTAGATGTCATTGTATGGAATTTTCAATATCCTGTCAGTATGCCATGGACACAAGGAAAGATAAGGCACCTGGACACACTACTTTTAAATTTACTATGAAATACCTTGTCGTATCTTTACATGTTTTTGTAACATCTCATGATTTTTTAAGGCAAGACCTTAATGCTGTGACAGGCTCAAAACTCCTGGGGTTTTCCGTGTACTCAATTAGGCATCCTCAGGCTATATTATAGAAAAATGAAAATGTCATAGAATTAGCCTAACTACTTAAACTTGCGCTGTAGAAAATAGTTACAAGTCCTGAGATTCAACCATTAAAACACTACTTTGTGTCATGTTTGAATCTTGTTTCATTTGCATACCCTCGCATTATTATTCCTGAACTAGGATGCCGTTTATTAAACCCCTACCGGTGAAACTATAGGTTTTGTCTGCGTCCGTCAGTCAGTCCGTCCGAAACCTTTGGTTACAGTTTTGGTTAGTTTTTGAATGGTTCACCATTCATTTAATTATAGCAATAGGATGCTGATACTGTGCATAGAGGTTCTTTAGGGGTCGAACATTAATGTTGGAGGGTAAAAGTGGAAAATATTTTAATTATTTTCTTCTTTTTTGACATGTTTTGGACTTCACTTTTTTGGTACAAATCTGCAGGTTAAAGTTTTGGTTATTTAAGTTTTTCAATGGTTCACCATTCATTTAATAATAGTATTAGGATGCTGATACTTTGCATATAGGTTCCTTAGGTGTTGAACATTAATGTTGGGGAGTAAAACTGGAAAAATATTTTAATTCTTATCTTTATTTTCTGACTAGGCTTACCATGTCTAGAGCTGATACACATCTTTGTTAGATAGTGATTTTGTAAATTTATATATCTTAGCGATATACCCCGGTAGAGGACTATTAATCCAAAAGACTCTTAAAATATACCACTGTGGGGTGAATAACGGCCCAGGGTTGGACAAAAGAGGCCCTGGGGGTACCCCTCTATAGAAATCTTCTCCAGAATGGCTGCATGGATTGAAAAACTAATTGTATCTGAGTGATCTACATAGATTTGTGATTAAAATATGTTAATTACGTAGATATAGGAAAATAAATTTTTGACGTCTTTTTACACCTTGTGATTTTCATTTAGTTTTGTATGATTTCTTTGGTTTTATCTTCATTTATTCATCATGATGCATTTATTTAAAGTGTTTTACATGTAATTAGATAGAGAAATGCTTTCCTGAAAGATTTTTTCTGAAATTTAATTTTTTGAATTTTTTTATGAATTTTTAAAACTGCAAAAAGAAGGAGGGAGCATTCTTTCACACACTTGTTTTTCCAAATCGCTGAAGGATAAAGGAAGCAAGTACAGTATCCTAGTTCCCCTGACAATTTTATGTTTTTTGACCAGATCGACTCAGAGGTGGATCCAGGGTGGGCAAAATAGGTCTCGCAGGGTACCCCTCTTTGAAAAAGAACTGCTGCATGAATTGAAAAACTAATTGCATCTGAGTGATTTTTATGGATGCATGATTCAATTTCCTGTTTTTGGAATAAATTGGAAAAATAATTTTTGACATGTTTTTGACATCTTTCCCTGCTTTGTCATTTTCATTCATTTTTAAGTCTCCTCCACTCCTAAGGAGTGTTAAAATAATTTGTAAATTTGAGATTCCCATATTTGTAAGATACCAACACAGTTCAGGTGAGCGATGTGGCCCATTGGCCTCTTGTTTGCATAACTAATAACGATGTTTGTCTGCTGTTTTGTAATATAAATATCGTAAAATGTAAAATCTAGATCTAAATTTCTACTGATGCAAAATCAAACATCTGCACCCAATAATTTCTTATATTTCAAATAAATAATTTTGGTTTCAAGATGTACCATGGCATATGCCAGCCTATAATAATTTCTGATTTTAGCAGGTCTAGGCGGTATACAATACATTTCCAGGTCAATCGGTAACTACATGTAAGTCAATAATCAAAATTACATGTACGAGTGACAACGGGAACCAAAAATGATGCCCAAATTTTCAGTATTATACATGTAATATATAAGCTTGACTCCATTAACAGATTAGTATTACATAGAACTAACGCAGAATAGTTTTTGTCTCAGCAAATCTATGAAATATTATCTGAGTAGGCCTAAGTACACGTACCTTTGAATGTTTTAATTTTTGTACATGTCACATGCCAACAGAAACATATATGTGACAATATTACATATGTATGTCTCTGATACCAACTTAGAATGTTTTTAACATTCATTTGCATCTGTTGCATAAATCCACCAATTCAGATTTGACAAAGGATATGCCTTTCAGGACTTTCAGTCCTTTGATTCAGACTTTATCTTCATTTACACGAACGCTTAACTGAATTCGACACCATTGTGGCAATTCAGGCCTTTGATTTAATTTTGTGTTTGAAATAAAATCGATATTTGAGTAAAGTTAGTCTTATTAAAAACGAAATTGACGTTTCATTTGTTGTTTTTTAGAAATTGTATATCCAGAAATTACTTAACTTTATATTTATTTTGCATTTTTAATTTTTGAATTGAAGTTGAAAATATTGAATTAAATTCATTGTGTATTCATGAAATATTACCTCCTGCTGATCAATGAACCTCAGATGGGGCATTATTTCATTTTCATTTTAATTGGTGGCCTAACCCTTCATCCAAGATGGACGCTATCAGGGGACTTGTTAAACACAGGACCTTAAGGAAAATAAATAAGAAAGTATTTGTCTAGAGAACAAGTAAATGGATTGAAACCAAACATGGCATGAATGTTACTACGAGGTTCTGACCAAGTGGTCCTACTTTGGTGCCAATCCCTCTTCCAAGATGGCTATCAACAGGGGATCTGGTTCAACATAAATCTTTTTCTACAGAAGTACTGAATAAATTTGAAACAAAAATATGACAAGTGTTGGTACAGTGTAATCTCGTTATGTGAAACTCGGATGAGTCAAAATTCCAGTTATGTCAAAGTCGAACGGCCGGTCCCATTTATTTCATTATATATTTATAATACTTTTATTCAGACATCTCGAAGTTTTTATCTCGAAGTATTTTTCTGGTCCAATGTATCGAAATATTATAGACATGTGATTTCTTATCTCAAACCTACCTTGTGTGATTGAAGATTTACATTTTGTACGCAAAAAGCTTTGTAATTATTTGCTTGTGTAACTGCAAAACACGGGACAATCAACTCTCGTTAATGAGTCAAGGTGAAAGGGTAATTTATAATTGTTTAAAACCAGTTTGAATTAAACAGTAGCCCGAGTAGGTATATTCATTGCCCACAAAGAAATTGAAAATTTTTTTAAATTTTATACGGGGTGGTGTCGTGAATTTCGAGATGACGAAATTTCACTAGTACTTTGGTGCCGATCCATTATTCAAGAAGCTCTCGGTGGGAAACTTAGTCTAACACTATACTTCGTTGTAAATTCAGCTTTGATCTATTAAACTACATCTTGCAGTACATGATCTTTACGACTGTAAGAAATAATCTTTTTAAACGACTTTCTGGCCATTACCTTTTAGTTTTGTATCATGACCCTGCCTGTCAACCAAGCCATCAAAGTTGACCTGAGTTTATCATAAGACTGAAAAATCACGTTCAGCTACTTTACCCTTTGAAACTTTAGTTGGTGAAATGGTCATTGCGTACACCCGTTTCAGAATTCACCATTTATGTCAACAGTTTGAACATTCTGGCAACTTTAGGCCAGGTAAGTGGTTGTAGAATCTAGGGAGACCCGGGGTTTTAATAAAAGTATCCAAAACTATCAAATAATTCGTTAATTTTCGGTTTGGATATTTGCGTTATTCAAATGATATCCTGTCCTATTTATTTACAGCGTATATATCAATTTCACTCGTCATTTTGGATGGGTATATAAACCATTTAAAGCGATATAAGCTGTCACAATGATTATTTTTGTCCCCTGACATATAGTCGAGAATATGATAAAATGTGTGTTCAAAACATTATCAAACACGTAAAAGATCTTCTTCTCGAAGTTATTTGTTTTATTAGAATTTAAGTTTTCCCGTACCTTAAAAAATCCAGCTGTATTTCCGTATGCAATGACCTTTCAGATAAACTCTTTCGCCATATCAAATGTACTTCGTAATTCGGTCAGGGGATCTCGATCCTTTACGCTCTCGGACTATGTTAAAGTTTGCTGATTTTTATGTGTTTTATATTTACTTTTAAAATACAGGACATGATTTTTTTTTTTTTGGAAAGTGCATGTATTATGTAAAATATATGCTTTTCAACGCTATTTTAAATACCTGAAGAAAATTGGATGAATATATGAATAAATATATCAAGTCACTAAAAGAAATTTTTCCGATCTTTAATGTTACCCTGAATGCTGACATTAACAAATTAAAACAAAATAACTGTGAAATGTATGCGTAACTCATGTTTTTAGGTCACCTGAGCCAAAGGCTCAGGGTGACCTATTGCCATCGTCTTTTGTCTGTCGTCATCCGTCGTTAACATTTACACATTTTCGACTTCTTCTCAAGAACCAGTGGGCCAATTTTAACCAAACTTGGTATATAGCATTCCCATGTGAAGCCGCATAAAGTTTGCGAATGAAAAGGGGCTAGGACCCATAGGGGCCTCAAAAGGGGCCAAAAAGCACCAAAACTTGGTACATCTTTAAAAATCTTCTCATGAACCAATAAACAATGACTTTCAAATTTTGTATGCATGATTTTAAAGTCAATATCTACAAAGTTTGCGAACGAAAATGAAAAGCCACTAAGGGGCGCTTCAGTAACACATGGTACAATTATATTACAAATTGCTTAATAACTCGAAGCTGATTGACTTTTTGTATACAAAGATATATGAGAAAGTTGTTAGGATATAAAAAAAAAAATTCAGATACCAAAGTATAAATTAATAGAATGTCCAGGACATAGATACAAATCCGGTAAAAATGGACAAACACGGACCTCTGAAAACCAAGAGGTGGGATCAGGTGCCATGAAAGGAGTAAGCATCCCCTGTCGACCGATCACGCCCGCCGTGAGTCCACAGTCAAGTCCAATGAAACACGTGAGGAGTATATCCTCGTCACAATTGGTACAGACGTTTCAACAACCGCCAATGAAAAGGCAACTCAACATTTCACTTAGTGAAACAGAGTAGTCGCAAACAAGACTATTATACCGACCGTAAAATTTGCGGAACGTTGACATTAAACGCGGTTTTCGATATCCCTGTGTCAATAATTTGTCAGTGAGTAGTTTACCTCTGTATATGAAATCTTCATATGTTGTACACGCCCTGGCATATCGGATCATTTGTAAAATATAAACTCCATATGCGGGTGACTGAGGGATATTACTACTTAAATGTGGAAAATTTACGATGGGAAAGCCGAAATCGTCGCGTTTGTCGTATAGCTTAGTTGCTAATTTCCCGTCTGTGTTTATATTAAGTAAAAGGTCTAAGTATGAAGCGTGTGTGCTTGATTCTGTTGTATATTTAATTTCTAGTTCGCTAGGATATATCGCATTGATATATGTATGAATATTGTCATTATTAATTGACAAAACGTCGTCGATATATCTAAATGTCAAATTAAAGGACACCGCTAACTTTTTCTTTTTTTTGATTCAGCAGTTTCTGAATGAAGTCTGCTTAGGAATTATCTAAGGATCATTTTGACAAAATTTCACGGTCATGAGGTCAAGGTCACAGGCACCTAAATAAATTGAAAATGTAAGTTTTTGGTTTTTGTGTAAAAGTTAAGACATTTTTTGACTACTTCTCGAGAACCATTAGGCTACTTTGAACCAAACTTGACAGGAAATATAATCATGTAAAGCAACATAAAGTTTACAGATGAAAAGGGGATAGGACCAAACATGGCTGTCATGACTTAATATAGAACGAATGAGTCAACAGATATTTTTGATTTAATACATGTATCTCCAAAATTATTAAAGCTAGAGAAAAAACCGTTACCTGAAAATGAGCAGCTTGCAAAAATCTACCAATATTTTATTTTGGTGGAAATTGTCTCGTCGACCCTTATATGAGGTAATTCCCCTTTTTATGGATTTTTCACGTTTTTGGATGTTTTTTCACATTATCTTGAAAAGTATAATAGATAGAGAGAAAGTGAAAGGAACAAAAATGTTCAGCACAAAAAGATCTATAAAAAAGTCAATAGGACCGAAATTGTCAGGTAACCCCTTATGGGAGTTATTTCCCCTTTTAAGTTGATTTTTCATGTTTTTGGATGTTTATTGACATTATCTTGAAAAGTATAAAAGCTAGAGTAAAAATGAAAGAAGCAAAATTGTTCAGCAGGCAAAGATCTACAAAAAAGTCAATAGGGCCGAAATTGTCAGGTAACCCCTTATGGGAGTTATTTCCCCTTTTAAGTTGATTTTCATGTTTATGGATGTTTATTGACATTATCTTGAAAAGTATAAAAGCTAGAGTAAAAGTGAAAGGAACAAAATTGTTCAGCACGCAAAGATCTACAAAAGTCAACAGGGCCAAAATTGTCAGGTCACACCTTATGGGAGTTATTTCCCCTTTTAAGTTGATTTTTCATGTTTTTGGATGTTTATTGACATTACCTTGAAAAGTATAATAGCTAGAGTAAAAGTGGAAGAAGCAAAATTGTTCAGCATGCATATATTTAAAAAAAATCAACAGGGCCAAAATTGTCAGGTAACCCCTTATGGGAGTTATTTCCCCTTTTAAGTTGATTTTTCATGTTTTTGGATGTTTATTGACATTTATCTTGAAAAGTATAATAGCTAAAATAAAAGTAAAAGAAGCAGAAATGTTTAGCAAGCAAAGATCTACAAAAAAGTTAACAAGGCCTAAATTGTCAGGTCCTCGCTTATGGGAGTTATCTCCCTTTAATTGGATTTCTGATGTTTTGAAAATGGATTCTGTCAATAAACGGTTCACTAGGGGGTGATTGAAATTGAATAACACAGGGTACAGTTGTATATAAATGGCTTCATAACTCAAAACTGATTGATTTTTTTTTTTGTATACAAAGATATATCAGAAAGTTGCTAGGAATTATCTAAGGATCATTTTGACAAAATGATCAAAGGCCAAGTTCACAGACATCTAAGTAAACAGAAAATATGATTTTTGGTTTTTTTTTTTAATGTTTTTTTTTGTATGTTTTGTTTTGGTTTTTTTGGTGTTTTGTTTTTTGTTTTTTTTTTTGGTTTTTTTTTTTTTTTTGTCAAATGTTAGACTTTTGACTTCTCAAGAACCAGTAGACAAATTTTAACCAACCAAACTTGACAGGAAATTTTCTCAGGTGACCGTTAAGGCCCATTGGGCCTCTTGTTACAATCGTGCCACCTTGTCCTGTGGATTTGGGCGGTTCATGATCATATGTGTCAAGAATGATAAAGCCGAGAATGTAATGGGACGAGTTAAAAATGGGTCGAGATCACCCGATATACCCAGCACGTGGACAATTTCAGAGACGAATGTTTTGAAACGATGAAAAAGACCAACTATGCCTGATTTAGGTATGAAATGATGATGTACGAAAATAAACGCAAAGGGTAATAAGAATAGAATGTATATTAACTGCAAATAGCACGTGTTTATTGGACAAACGGTTATCTTCGTAAAAAATTTGCAATGCTCAAAGCAATAACTGATATTACGGGTTACGTTTGGCAAGAATGTTGCAATTATACATATGCATTTGTTATTCTAACCACCAGATCGTCTCTTTGGTATATATATGAGATAATATATTACATAAAATGGACATGGAATTTTTTTCATCCACGACAGCTCATATCGCTTTAAATATAATTGAGACCAATGAGTGCCGTTGCCAACTTAAAAGGCCTACAGGGACAATCTGCATCTATTCGATTTGCAGTTTTTAAGATCCTAGAAGTTTAATTATACCCCTGCAAACAAAGTTCGGGATGTATAGGGATCATTTAGAGGTATGTCATTACCTTGAATGGTCATATAAGTTCAGCGTCACAGTGACTGCACACATGTTCACAATTCTTGTAGGTTTAACCCAAATTTTAGCAATGCAGAGTGATGCATGATTAGTACTTGCCATGTACGTTAGCTGTAACCAAAACGTATGTTTGCCGCATGTGTTTGTTCTGAGTGATCTACATTTCATGGTCGGGTGACTTTTGGGTGATATTGTCTTGTGGCTTTCCTGATATTTCGGTACCAGCTGATTATTTTATACTAAATATAAAAAGTCTCCGATACCAAGCTATAAATCACTAGGATGTCCAGGATATAGGTGCAAATCTGGTAAAAAATGGACAAACACGGACCTATTGAAATCAAGAGGTGGGACCAGGTGCCATGGAGAAGTTATCATCCCCCCTGTCGACCGGTCGCACCCGCCGTGATTCCACAGCCAAATTAAAATGAAATACGTTAGGAACGAATCCTCGTCATAATTGGTACAGACGTCTCAATAACTGCCACCAAACAGGTAACTCAACATTTCACTTAGTGAAACAGAGTACTCGCAAACTAAAGTAATGATTTCGAATGAATAACACTTTAAATTCTAAACGCATCAAAAGCTTAAATGACCACCTTTTACAGGGGCTACTTAAACGGATTTAGAAATGCAGTTACTTTTTGGTTTTACATGATACCATTGAAATATATTTCGAAACTCTACATCTATTCTAAACTCGAGTTCAATTGATGAAGTCTTATTGACAGCAACGATCGTCTTAAGCATTTGTTTTGGCCTCTTTATTCCAAAACTACAAATTTGGTACATGTTTAATGTTTATAATATTTATCTGTAACAAGGACTTTTCATTTTCATGATTGACTGGCCGTTATAACCTACCATTCACGGTTGAGTGGTTTCCGTTAGTATTGGTTGCTGCGGGGATATTCTATCCCGTTTAGACTGCTTTAGTTTATGAAAAGAAAGAATAAATGACACTCCTTTTTACGGCAAATCAACCACAAGGAAGGATCACAAAATGTTCTCAAATTGTGAACTAGTAGTTAATATCTTTACAGACCCAATTCACAAAGGAAAATGATCATCCTTTATGTTTTGGGTGTTTTAATTTTAGTATTCTACAGGTAACTGTTGAAAAGATGAATAGAGTTTAGTCCTATTTAACTACATTTGTATTCCACAGTTAGCCGTTGACCAGATGAATGGATTTTAGCTTTTCCATTGCCGAGTTGTCATCTCAACAAAAATAAGAAAACCAAATCAATATAACCTTCAAACAAATTAATTTATTTTTTTTCTGTAATATTTCCAACAAGAATTATATAAGGGAATGTTAATTTTTAAATCCCTTTTCCCGATTTTAATAAATCCATGTTGAGTTTTAGGCACATATTCAAATTAATAATCATGTTTTCGTTTAGATCCTTGAATCACATTACTCACCTGAATTTCCTATTTGACATTTGTATGTATATTATTCCATACAGCATCTGAACAATGACCTGTTTGTTTGTTGTTGTTTTTTTTTGTGTTTTTTTTTTTTTTTTTCTGTAACCTGTTCACCGCTGTTTGCGTCAGACATACTTGTAACTGTGGCAGCAAAGAATTATGTGAAAAGAAACCCTCCATTCCTGCTTTGACGGTAAATCCCCTTTCACGTTTAAATCCCCTTTCACTTCATTTATACCTTGTCTAATAGTATTTTTCTGCAAAACTTTTCTATTGTTTAATTAGCTGCCCTTCATATAAATTTACAGCCCATTTCGATTTTGCTTGTTTTCTGGGTAAATCTGGATTTCGTAATGACATCTTTTTCTTTTATCTGGAATTGGCTCCGAGAAATGTTCATCTGTTATTTTAAGATTCGGGCCTTTCTATTGTTGATAATATTTCATCATCAGGGATATAACTTAATCATTTTTTCAAGTTCAAGATTTTCAATGTCAATCTCCTCCATCTCTAGTACATCATTATCACAGTATATGTATCTGGTCCAGATTAGACATCTTTAAACTTATTCTGAGTAATAAAAAAACTATTGTCACTGTCAATATTGTTACATTTGATGTGACTTCCTTATGTTGGTATTGTCACACCTCAGTGAACATTGCATAAGCTACCTTCACGCCAAGTAACTTTAGATTCTATTCAATGTTTTTTAAATTAATGTCCTGATCATGCATTGGGGCATAGTAAAGGGTTAAATTTTTAAAGTTAGATAAATCACTCAATGATGTTGAATAGTACAGAGAACAAAACCCCTCTCAGGCCTTCGACCCTCGAGTGGGTATATGTTATCTGTACTACTCAACACCATTTCGTGATTTATACATTACTTATGATGTTATAGTTACACATGTTTACCGAAATTCCGATAAAATGTTTAAAAGGGAATGCGAATATCGATAAATATTATAAACATAATACCAAAGTTATAATGCTCAAGATGATATCGTTTCTGTCAATTAGACTTCATCAGTTGAGCTCCAATTTGAAAAGTATGTGTATTTTCTAAAGATAAAGTGGTATCATACAAGGCCAAATAATATCTCCGAAATCCGTCTAAGAGTAACCACTGCAAAAAAAAAAATGACTATCTTAGCTTTAGAAAATTTTCGAATTTAAATGGTGTTAACAGTGCCAAATATTACTTTAGTATAAGATGAACAGCTGGTACCGAAATAACAAAAGTAATATTACCCATGTTATGGAATGTGTTATACTACATTGGTGATTACAAAGAAGAAACTGAAGAAAATAAATAGTTTGTCTATAGTAATCTTAAACATAAATATTCTGTTCTGTGAGGTTATGGTAAAAAAAAAATGGGCTCGAAGTCAACAAATTTACTCAGTGCTAAAGCTCAACTAACTTTCCATGATTTGATTGTAAAAACATGCAAATATTATACATGTTTGTACATTGACGGCATACAGTTGTAAATAATGATCAAAAGTATTGCTCATTTGAAGAAAACTTCAGAAATGTTAAAAAAAAAATTGAGTACCGTTCTAAACGTATTTATTCGATGTTTACAGAAAAAATTATAAGTGTGGCGCATAAATATATGTGTGAATGATGTAAAATAATGTTTCTTAATTAGTCAAACCGAAAATAATTAGAAACGATTTTGTATAGTCAAAATAATAAAATAAAAGTTGAGCACGAGTTTTGAGTAAGTTTGGTGATTTCGGGTCCTGATATGACAAAATTTGCAAGACTCTCCACACATAGAATCACATGGTACTCTCCGTGTATGTGTCGACATTTAAATAACAGATATTTCATGAGTGTTAGTCACAGCTTTGTCACTAATTTAAAATGTATATAACTGTGAATACCACGCATATTTATTTTTTCAATCAATATTTTGTAAGTGCGAACAAAACAAATTATAGTCGCGGAATCATTATCTTTCCTCAGATTGCATATTTGTATACATATTTTTGCATAGAAGTCGGTGCATATAGCCTACATAGTGATAATTATTGACCCACTTACAAAACAAAAACGTAATCCTTCAAAACAATGTATCGGCGCTTTTTAATATACCTACATAAATACTGTTATGAGCTAATATAATTCATTTTGGATATACTTCATAAAAACATAAAGACACATTGTACGATTTTCCACCAAACTTTTATCGGCAATCCTTATCAAGGTACTGATCATTCAAATTGGGTGTGGTAAATTAAAATATTATTTTCGCCCAAGTTGATGTTTGGTTACTTGAGATGAACATTGTTATATCGACTTAAGACAATATACATGTACATATTGACACATATAACTATCTAAGATGAATGTTCTTGCATGTTTTTTAAAGAAATTTATAAAGCTTCTTCCTAAGGCTAAATGATATAACTTCTTACCCTATATGTCTTGATTGGTGAATATATTTCAGTTGTTAGCAACAAAATGGTCGAGAAAATATCATAGTATTTATTAAATTCCGTCAAAATTCCCCTTTAAAGCAATATGTACTGTCATTGATGGCAATCCCCCCCCCCCCCAAATTGTCAGATCACAACTAAACCACTTAACTTCTATAAAAATATCTCTAAACGCGGAATTACCTTCATTTATCGTCATTTAAACATTTAAACATAATAAATGTTGCATTGCAATAGAGTATTAAATTTTTCGCTGACGTAATCGTAATATATCAATGACCTCTAGGTAAAACACGCGGGAGAACGTTTACCATACATCATGATATTTTCTGAAGTAATATCGAGAAAACGTGCTCCGATGCTATATTACCTATACACACACAATAATTCTTTTCTGTGTGGATGTGAAATAAATACAAGCAAATCGCACGTGCGTCCTTGACACTCGATTATCTTTGTAAAACAAATTTTAAAGGGGCATTAGCTGTGTTTTGTTCAAAAATGTTTTCTTCCTTTTTACTACTTAGATTGATATACAATAACAACAAAATAGATATACACAGGCCAAAAAAATTCTAAGATTCCTATATATTTTGTGAAAATTGCTTGAGAAACCCAAGTTTGGCACTTTTTCATTTGCAATTGATTAACTTAACCTTATTATTTGTATATAAATTTATACCACATTGGACCTGACCTTATTTTCACAAAATATATAGGAATATAAGCTTTTTATGCCTGTGTAAAGATTTTATTTGTTATTTTACATCTAGTACAAGTAGTAAAAGTAGGGAAAAATCAAAATAATTTTGGGGCAAACACAGCTAATGCCCCTTTATGTAAACGTTAAATTGCGATGAGGGATTCAAACTAAAGATTGTCATGTATTTGTTCTTTTAACCAGCAGGTGATTGTTTTCTGATATATATGATACAATCTGCATGTAATATGAGTTGTAGTCAATGGAAATTTTACATGAAAATTTTATGCAATATTTTACCGCAGAATTGTATTGATCCAGAGATAGAAAAAGGACCAAAATGATAATCTGAAGAACGTACAGAAGACTATATGAATATGCTGTACATTTGACAAACGCAGACCTTCCTCTTTTTTTTAAAAAAATAGCCATCAGTTGCAATGAACCGCTTGTGGTGGTCTAGTGGTAGAGCGATCAACTCGCAAGCGGAAGGTCATTGGTTCGATTTCCGGTACCGGGTCATACCAAAGACCTTTAAAATGGTAGTGACTGTTTTCGCCAAATGTTCGACATACGAAATGAAAGTGACGTGTCTTCAAGATTATTAACTTCAAACGAGATTTCTTATATCTTTGAGACAACAATTTATCACTGAAATAATTCCTCATGTAATGGTCGTCTGTTGAACACGTCCAGCATGTCGGATAATTCCGGAGACAAAAACCATATGCAGGTGATAAAAGGATAATTGCTACTTTTAAAGTATGATGCAAAAACCTTCACTTTTGTCTTTAAGTTGTCCACCCGACGTTAATACTTACATCAAGTAAAATATATAAATATAAAGCGCATGTGCTAGATTTAATTTGAGAGAGTTTGTTTGTTTATTGTTGTTTAACGTCCCACTCAAGAATTTTTCACTCATATAAAGACGTCACCAAATGCCGGTGAAGGGCTTCAAATTGTGGCCTATGCTCGGCACTTACGGCCATTGTGCAGTGAGGGTTCTTAAACGTGCCGGCACCTACTGTGACACGGGACATCGGTTTTTACTGTCACATCCGAAGGACAGGAAACCAACCTGCCGCCGGCTGGACTCGAACTAACGATCTCACGATCAAGAGTCGAGCGCGCTACCGGCTGAGCCAGGCCGGCTCTAATTTCGAGAGGGATATATCGCATTCACATAACTACGATAAAAGACATAAAACATCTTTCCTATTATTTAACGTTAAATTAAAGAGTACAGATAGCTTTTTCTTCTCATTCAGAAGTTTCTGAATGATACATGCTTCATATGAATGAAAGACAAGGTCGGATAATAAGGGACATAGTTGGGAATGCCAGCGCTATGGTCAACGACTTTTATCTCCAATTGCAAAAATTACAAATATTTGTCAGTTAGAAATCGCAGCATCTTTTATATTCTCTTTTATTTTCGCTTCAGTAACCAGTGCTTAGAATAAGATAGACTATGAGTATCTTATTGTAGGGTATATATTGCCAAAATTTTTGGGGGGAATTAGATCTACTTGGTAAGTTGAGCATAATTACATCACCTTATTGAAATATAAATAACCAAAAATCTTATAATTCGACACTAAGGTCTTGTATGCATGTTTTATATAAAAAAAGCGCGTCTTAAAGGACATTAGAAGTGCTTTTTTCAAAAGGATTTCTTTTCTTTTTATTAGTACTTGGATTGATACACTAGTACAATAACAAAAAAGAGAAGGATAAAAATTCTTAAATTCCCATATACATGTAGTAGTATTTTGTGAAAATTGCTAGCCAAACCCATTTTGGCAATTAATTATTCATTTGCAATTGATTAATGATTAATTCAAATGTACGATTTGCATATCACCACCACACTAGACCTGATCTTATTTTTACCAAATATATAGGAATATAAGAAAATGTATACCTGTGTAAAGCTGTTATTTCTCTCACTTGAGACCGATTTGTCCGCGAATTTAGATGTCAGGGAAAATGTTATCTCACCCTGCAGGGTGAGATAAGCCCATTCCGGAAGTACCAAGACTACTGTGAAAAATGTTGTTGTCATCTGTAGATGGATGTATGCAGTCGCTCCTTTTTACAAATGGTTCCCATAGGAATGCCGACACTTTGTTGAAAGACCACGTCTCCGAACATTAGAAATATATTGTCTATTAGAAATTCCAGCATCTTTTCTATATCAACTTCAGTGTATTTATCTGTGGAATCAGAGTGGTGTTTGACAAAATAAGTATCATGATAACCAATCACTAGATATTTCAATTTCCGGGTACCACTTTTAATGAAAAAAACAGTTGTCTATGATGCTAAGAATTCTCTCTTTTATTTTTTGATGTGGAATTGTTGTGTAAAGAGTAGAGAAGTATGTTTTGATACTGTGAATCTGAGAAAAATTGTGCACCTTCAAATTTTCTAAAAGTTGTTTAGAATTTTTAAGCATTCACATCTGATTTACACCGCTTCTGGAATAAGCAACTGTACAGTATCGTTTACGTTTCTCCTTAACGGCTGTTAGTATCTTGGTAAGGAGTAAAGATAAAGGTTTGGTAGAACATTTGCTGGATCCTGCTATGTAACTCTGGGGTTTTGGTATACAATATAAATATGGTAGCTCAAAATCAGTATCGGTTGTATGTACATCGAAAGAATGTAATACGGACACACGAGTTTGAACGATCTCTTCCTTTGAAAGTGGGCTACGTGTGTATGTAGGATTACCAGTATTCGTATTAAACCCTAGTTCTTGTAATAAAAAATTATAGTAATGTGCCTTACAATAAAAACTATATTATTTGAGGCTTTTCTGGATCACTAAATACAGAATGATAACGTGTTTTCATAGTTCCTTTAAGTTTCCGAATACGAGATTTTATTAAACACCACCTGTGTTATTTTTTTAATAATGAATAAACCTCTTTGTAAAGGTCACCTGTCTATAATTGCTAATTTTGCCTGTTCCCTTGAGTGACCTTTATACACGAGTTTATTGTAATTAGGGATGCAATTTTAAAATAGTGCAATTAACGATATTGTATCATAGAACAAAAATAAATAGAATTTAAAGAAATAATCTGAGAGAGCTTCTACCATTCTTAGTATCATATACAAGATTATTTTGCAGCAGTACTGGTAGTTGATACAGACTGATACCTAGTTATCATAATCTTGATTTCATCAATTCTGTAATCATAGAAACGGATTTAGGTTACAGGTATTCTAAATAGCTTATATGACCATTGATCTTTTTAAGACTTTACTATATTGGTGAAACTTGTTGGAAGAAAAAATCACAAAAGAATACGCTGTTCTCCTGCAGAAAAAATTACCATTGCAATCAATTTAAGTGTTGTAGAAATGTGTTTGCCATGTCAACAGTGACGTCTTGTTTACAGGTTCTTGTGCGTCATGACGCTAAATTAAGTAGAAACTCTCTGTCTCATTATTATAACTTAATTACGATTCAAATATTCGCAGTTTTATTATGGTCTTTGCTATCACAAACGAATTCCACTGATTTTGCATGGGTTGTAATGTAACTGAGCGTAAATATTGCTGATAAAAGATTTGCTTTATAGTGAACAGACGTTAGCATGAATAAAAAAATTATGTGTTTACAAAATAAAACTTCAAGTCTCATTTGATTGATATTTATTTCAGCAGTTTGTTAGTCACGATCAAACAAAGAAAATTGACCGAATAAGTAATTCAATTTGATATTCTGACGTAAATATGCCCACATTGATTCTGATATTGGCAAGTCTGTTATGGTAATGCTGTATCTGCGTGATATGGTGTTGATTTATATTTTACCTACAATATAAAAATGACAGGTTCCAAAGTCTTAATCGGAAGGAAGTTCATGAGATAATATACGAATATGGAGAATATTGGAGAAAGGCATGGACCTTTGAAAATACAGAGGTGGGTTAAGGTTCCATGGAGGAGTAAGCATCCTACAAAAGTAGCATAACTGTGGCAAATTTAACTTTAACTTTTTTTTCACATAATTCATATCTCTATACCAAAATCACATTAATGAGTTCAACCTTGTTTTTCTCCAGTTTAAAGTAGGTTAAACTAAGATGACAATGGTGTTATATATATAAGTTCGTATATTATGATGTAACTGCATGGTGCATTACTCTATTGCCATTATTGTGATCAAAAAGTAATTACCACTGACCCTATATATATATATATATATATATATATATATATATATATATATATATATATATATATATATATATATATATATATATATATATATTATATATATATTATACAAACTTCCGACCTCTGTTCCGATTTCTGTAATAGCGATTATATGTGCGCTGTAACTCCAACATTGTGCATTTCTGTATAAGCGTTTTGATTATAGGTCTATGTTATTATCGCTTGCTTGTTATGGCTAAATTGCCGGGTCACCATCATTCTACTTACAAAAAAGAATTAGCATATTATAATTATGAATGATATCATATTTTACTGTAATGTGATATTGAGTGATACGGATTAAAGGTCATATTTGTTTGTTTACTAAAATATCATTCATTGCATTTATTGTTTAAAATGCTTCCCCATTTAAGACGCATTCGGAAGGTTAGAATTGGTTCCTTATGTTGAGTACATAAAACCCTTGAAGTGAAATGCCAAATAGAATTTTTCAAGTTATTTCTATTTATTTTTTTTACTGTAATTTCGTTGAACTCATCAAGTTTTGTTTTTTTTGTTTTTTTTTTTTATTGGTACCCAGACAATATCTCTAGAAGGTGCTAGAGTTGGGTTGCTCCAGGTTCACCTCCTTACATAGTGAGTGCCCAGTTATAATATTTCTGTACATTAATTGTATGGCACTGTTTAACTTTGTCCATTGTTGGATACCTTTTTATAACATATATTAAATACAAGACAAGACTGATACATCCACTTTCACCCCCTTTCACACTATTTTTACATATTTATCATACATATTGTACATTTCAAAAGTATTTTATATATTTTCAATTATTGAGCTAAAGAGTTTAATGAAATATAGTTTTCTCCATCTATCATGTCCATACACATGCACTTGTACATTATACATACGCATATATAGAGATATACACATACACACCCATACACATATACTTACACGTATAAACATTTACATGTATATACTTAGACCATCATGCATATATTTATATATATATTCATGTACATGTATATATATACCCACATGTGTGCATCGCTCATATACACCCATGCATGCATGTGGTTGTGTATTAAACCTTATATTCAATAATTGATAATACAGACTTTATGATAATATAATTATTATGAATGACAGAAAACTTTAAAAGCAAAGCACTTGTAATTACTATTCACATGTATGGATTATCCACAAATAAATTTTCCAATGCAGCCCACTTTTTATTAAATTTATCCATTTCTCCTTTAATTTTATACATATATTGTTCTAATTTATAATATGACATTAAAAGACGTTTTATTTCACCAAACACCAACACTTTGTTAAGAAATCTTTTCTTATAGATATAATACTTAATCAGCATTATACAGGTATTTAATGCTTTATATTTTTTACCTGTTTTAAGAAATAGTATATCCATTAATGTAAATGTAAAATGGTCTTCGACAATATCATTAAACCAATTTTTTATATTATTCCAAAATCTACTTACACAGTGACAATCGTAAAATAAGTGTTTTATAGTTTCTATTTGTGTGTTACAAAAGCAGCAGTTAGGATCATTTCGAATACCCAGTTTGTGTAGTAATTTGTTGGTAGCTAGGATATTATGTACAATTCTGTACTGAAACCATGTCAGTTTAGTGTCATTTGTATTTACAAAAACATTATTATGTATTATTTTCCAATCAAAGTTATCATCAAAATTCAATAAGTTTTGCCATTTTATTTCAGCTTTCACTTTATACTCTATATGATTACATAAAATATTATATATTGATTTAGATCCTCTTTTATCTTTACAAATACTTTTAATAAATTTTGGTTGACTTGGTCCAGTTTCTTTTTCTACAATGTCCCTAAGAATTGGAAATTTAGTAAGAAGGAGATTTTTAATCCCTAAATAAATTGTAAAGGGGACACGAATGTTAAAAATTTCAACAAATGTTTCATAAGAATATATTTTTCCAAAGCAGTCAATCATGTCTTTTACATTGACTATACCTTTATTAAACCATTCTTTGTAGAATATTGATTTTCCATCAATTTTTAGCTTTGGGTTCATCCATAATGGTGTATTTAAGTAGTTGGTAAATAATATCTTTATTATATCATCAAGTTTTTGGTTTAATTGTTGTTTTACGCCGCACTCAATAATTTTTAATTTTTAGTGGTGAAGGAAAGAATCCGGTTTCACTGTACGCGGGACGAGAGTTCAAGAGATCATCGACCTTCCGCATGTAAATTGGCAAACTTTAAGTTCACGCTTTCTCAAACCTGTGCTGACCAGAAGTGACAGACTTCATGAACGTCATTTTCTGCCACTCCTCCGTGGCACCTGATCCCACCTCTTGATTTTTTTTACCAGACATATATATATATATGGTATTTCTGCCTTTGATATAGATGTGAAGAGAAATATAAATTTTATGAGAACCTTAATCAGTATTTGTATTAGTATCTATAAGTCAAATGTTGACCTAATGTGATCATCCAAAACGGGACCAAAAAGCCGCAAAACGTGGTTCATCTTTAAAAATCTTCTCAATTAAAAACAAGATGTCTTTCAAATTGTGTATGCATGGTAATAAGTCAATATATGCAAAGGTTGCGAATGAAAACAAAATATATGTTCATAAAGGAGTTATTTGCAGACGCTTAAAACTACAAAGGTTACAGTTACTGAAAACTGATTGAATTTTGTATACAAAAAGGTTTTTTTTCATGAATAATCATTGTTAAAATTTCAAGGTCATGAGGTTACAGGTAAATCAAAATATGTTTTTTATCAATTTTTAGATATTTTCGACTTCTGAAAAATCAATAGTTCAATTTGAATCAAATTATACAAGAAATATTTCGTGTAAAGCCGCATACTAGTAATGTTTGAGGACGAAAGGGAGTTCGTACCCAAAGGGGCTCCAAAAGGGGTCAAAAAGGCCAAAAATGGTACATCTTTAACATATTCTTCTCATGATCAGATAATATTTACATGTATATATATTATATGTATTCAAGATTGATAAGCAAGTGTTTATAAAGTTTATGAATGAAAATGAAATATCACCACAAACAAGCTTTAGAAGAGAATGAAAGAGAAGTTTTTTACAAATGTCTTATTATTACAAAAATGATTGACTTTTGTATACAAAGATATGTTTGTAGGTTGTTTGTGTTTGAATTGCTACTAATTTTGACCGGCGCTACGGACTGTCAGTCTAAGGCTGCCGTGACACGGGGACTCTTCAGAGACGTCTGAAGTCAGCGTTGGTATGACCTAGTATGACGTCAAAAATGCATATTTAGAGACACGTGTCACCCATTTAAGTAAATGTCCGATATGTACATTTAAACGTCATTCGATTGTCACGTCATAATTACACGTCTAACTTGCCATTTTATTGTGGTGTCGTGATAATAAAGTTGTGTTGGGTCTTTCACGAAAGACATTAAAAAAAATCTTGACATGATAGTAGTTGTACATGTCTGGTTATACTGTACAAGATTGGTCAATAATCTCGAAAGAATTTTAAATCCTAATTAGAGTTTTCAATACCAAATTCTATATGTATCCAAATTACCAAATTGTACTAAAAACACACTAGTAAAACACCATGTTTTTGAGTAAATGACAACATTTCAGATTTAAGTCTCAAGAACACTTCGTGATCCTCAGTGATGTTCTATTGGCAAGCATGTTTTACATCCAGACATGAATATCTACATAAATGGAAATGACACCAGCTGTACGCGAAATGTCACAAATTTTCATCTGTTATGGATTAACGCCAATTCAATGAAAGTTCTTTTACATGTCATGCCAATCCACGAGATCTCAGTTACAGTCTCATCAAAAGGACATTCACTTCTGTTCCAGCCATTACCCGTCTGTATGGCATCGACCTGCCAGATTTCAACTACTCGCCGTTTATAGTTTATGCTTTTTAAATGAGATCCAGTGTCCGAGGCCTTCCCCTTACTCTACCATATCGCTACTATTAGCCGCAACAAATGTCATAGGTAGGATTGGGAATGCTTCCTTTAGTTGGGATAAGAAGAGGAACGCCTTGAATGAATACGTAGTGATTAGAACTTTGTATAGACAACAACACAGGATCACAAACGGTTTAAAGATCATGTGGCCATAGTTTTAGTTATATACCAGCATGTCACTATCTAAGAGACTCTGGAACAACAATTATACCATAACGCCTGATCCCATCTCTAGATTGTCAGAGGTCCGTGTTTTTCCAATGTTCATCAAATTTGTACATTGTCTACTAAACATCCTGATGGTTAGTACTTTGGTGTCGGTTATTTTATAGTACACTATAGAGAAAACATTAAACGAATTTCACCGACATTCAAGAAGATATGAAGAAAACACCATATGCAATATTTTAACAAATTTAATTTATTTATAACCATTTCACAATTGCATTCTGAATTTGAACTTTCTAGTCACAGATTAAGGGCTTCTCATCCTTGCCATACTTTTCATTGCATTCTATGCAATAACAAACAAGTACTATATTTAAATGTGCATCAACAATTTTTATAACAACTAACTTAAGCACACGAATACCTAATATTACATATTTATATGTATATATTACAACATACAAAATGCATTTTCTTCCATAGGATTATAAATGTATGTACCAGGGGCACATCATGTTATTTAAGAGCGTACAAAAAATCATTCATGCAAATTATCTATACAATACATAACCTTTCACGCAAAATATCCATTTATGTGCATTAGTTAACATACAGTATCTGTAATGTTTCAAAATCACGTGACATACGCGCACTCTGTCACAGATATACTGGGTTATATCTACAACAGAAACAACCACTTAACAATCATCACAATTCGCTACCTGACACAGCAACCCTGTCAAATTAATTTTTTTATCTAGTGCACGATCCATATATTCTGCATAATTCACACATCTACATACAATCTTAATTATAGTCACCTGCGGGCAAACTTAGTCACATTGCTGATATCTACATCAGATGTCTACATCATATTACAACATACATGGAAATTACGTCAAGATCTCCCTGCTTCATTTAACCGTCTGGTTATGCAATCACACACACACACACATACACACACACACACACATTTTTACACTGATTATGTAGTGACTATAGAATCATCTTGTATACAGAATCATAGTCGCATTGTACTCTTGATATACAAGAAAAACACAAAAACATATATAATACAATAGTTCGTGATTATTCAGATTTGGTTTTTGTAATACATTTTTATAGAATTCTAAAGTTCATTACTCGAAATGGCACCAATATTTAAAATGTTACAAGAAACTCAACTTCATTTTCAAAGATAGATATTGAGTATGGTAATCCAGTAATTCCAGATATTATTGATAACTGAAATATAATGCAGTACAGGAAAGGGTTACTTCATTGACATTATTTAATTCTTTCTAACACATACCATTAATATAATTTTTTTTAAAATCGTCTTAAATGACAAAACAAAATAAATAAAAATAGAGTAGAATCCGTCATTAAAACGCCCTAATGAATCTCATTTCAGTACTACAATCCCTGTATTGCTTAAAAGGAATAAGACATAGGAAATAATAAAAAGAAACCGTATATTGACATCTCTGTTAACTGTAATAAATGTTCATCGACTTTTTATCAACATAAGAGATCGGAATATGCACCAACATTGTTCCATTATTTTACTCAAAACGACATTTGTAAAGTTGTTTCCAACAGTCAAATAGAAATCAGTCGGTGTATGTATACCGGTGTGTGTGTGTGTGTATATATATATATATATATATATATATATATATATATATATATATATATATATATATATATATATATATATATATATATATACACACACACACACTTTGACACATAAGCTTAACTGCAACAACACGAACAAAAACCATTTAAATGTCAAATGGACAGCTACAAAGATTTTAAGAGTACCTAATGAAGTATGTCAATCAAGGTTATAGTTGCTTACTGTTCACGTACTTAGCCGTATTTATATCATGCAAATTTATTTTTACCAAATAATTATCAATATTTATCATAAATAAGATTACTACCAATTTTTCGGGATATTAGTAAGCAGAACAACAACTTTTAACCGTCATAAACAGAAAGCTATTCCAGAACAAGTACATTAGCAGTCACTAGTTTTAGAGAGTGAAAACAAGATATTTCTGAAAACTAAATGAAATAATTCTTTAAACACAGATGAGACAAATTTAACTACATGCCTACCTAGTGCAACATTCAAGTATATTTTTCAATAAAATAAAATGAAGACCTTTTTTCAAAAGCTATGTCACTATTTGTATTTGGTCCCTCATTAAGTTCGTAACTAGTAATTAAGATACAGAAGTGTATATATACACTGTCTGCATAAATTGGACTTGGGATATGTTATGGAACATACCTAAACTGGTTACCAGACTTTTAACAAAGTTAGACCAGGACTTCAACTTGTAAAGGAAACTAGGATTTTGTAAGCAATATTCAACGTTGACCAGCTGAGAGAATGGGGAGTAACTAAAACTCAAAGAAATGAATACTGTGTAACCACCGTTAAATCTTATCAGCGACCACCTTTGTCTAAAAACCACAGCCATAAAGGATAACGGCAAGACTTCACCGACACCAGAAAGTGATTATCAACGATACTGACAAGTTTGCAAAATCAGTTTCATACATACAAAACTGTTTATAACTATAGGCAAATCTAGACTAGTTGTTTCATAAATGCACCTACGAGTCTCTTTCATATTTAAGTTCACGATATTCTATTTCAAAAGATAGTTATAGCAAGATAATACATACTTTTCTCATTCAAAAATCTTTAAAATTTATTTCATGCTATCACTAATACAATGTGCATACGATTTGATTTTATGGTAATTTTATAAAGACCAGGACCCAGGTGGAAGGCGAATCCCATACATAAGTATGGAAAACATCCCCTTTTCATATACAATAATGGAGCAGTTTTCCTGGTTGATATTCCATACTACATTATTGGTGAGGCAAAAATGTGAAAAGTTGATGGACAAAGAACAAACAGTAGAGTTTACAGATCACCATTTGCCTTTAGGTCAGATGTCCTATATAAGATAAAGGGAATTTTGCGATGGTTAAGACTTATTGTATTTGCATTGAAGTTATTCTGTATGTAAAATAAAAGACAAAGGAAAAGCAAACTTGGGTGAGTGACAGTTAAGATAAACACTCCTCGCAGGCTGTTGGTTTTCAATAGTATTAGAATACAACTGTCAGAATATGACAAGAAATTATAATTTTGCGAGCATGTCATGTCCATTCTTTACATGAAAATTTGTGACATGAACAAACCCAATCCTCCATCTCTACCAGCATGTGTAGAAACACATGTCAATGTTCTGACTTATCAGTAACCCTATCTCCACTATAGATCATACTGATGTAAGTTTGTCAAGACAATATTGATAATAATCATTGTACAGTTAAACCTCGATATACTGTCACCATTTGTTCAGCCCAAATTTGACATTATAAAGTGGTTTGGTGATAGGTGGAGGGAAACCTTAAATAAAATTAAAGGTAAAATTGGAAAACTTGACTTTCAAAAGCGAGGTGACAAACGAAACAATGGGCATTATAAAATGGTTTTACTGTATCATAATCTAAAGGATCAGAAAAACAGGACTCTTTTGAAAATCTCTGAAGACAGACCAGACAATTCTCAAATACAATGATAATATGCATTATGTAAATATATCAATAATAATATCCCTTTGATTGCCTATTCAAAATGGGAATCAAATAACCTGTCTAGACAAATCTCTTGTATTTTAAGGTAACAGACATTTCGGGGGAAAATGTGACTCAGTAATTTAGAATTTTTTTTTACATCAAGCAAACATTAAAAAGGATAATTGAGTTGGTATTGCAATTTGTTCAGTAAGACAGTTTGAAGCCATGACAACATCAATGAGTTAAGCCAATATTAAGATGGTACAATGGTACTTTGTGTTAATTTTCTGGACGGATAATTTATACAAATACAAGTTTGTGAGGCATGCTTTTAACATTAAAGTTAAACTGTAATATCTGCAGTAATAGGATGAGGTTAGTGGATGTCATATTAATTCATCTACTCCTGAAAAACGATGGACTCTTATGTAAATCAAGTATTTAGACCAGTCTAAATGTGTCTTTTGGGGTGAATGAGATAATATGTACCGGTAATATGAAAACGAAATACAACATGTGGCAAGATGATGTAGAATTTAACTACAAAAAATAGAATTAGAGAGCGTACAAGATCAACCTTGAAGTGCAAGATAAACCAAAGTCCCCATTACACTGGCCAAATAGTACCCATTTGAGGACTGAAGGTTAATGCAAGTACCAACACACCCTTTATCAAGACTCCAAATGAAAACCTTTATCCAGACCCTAGATGAAAACCTTTATCAAGACCCAAGATGAAAATCTTTGTCAGGACCCAACGAAAATGACAATAAGTATCGTCCAAGAATAGCTACATTTATTGTAACAAACTAGTGATCTATGCTTCCAATACAAACAATGCCTTCTAAATTAATTGAAATACGTTTGAAAAACTGTATTTTTCTTTAACATTATTTGATTGGTTGATTTTAGAGTAAGTCATTGACTGTAACAACTAATAAGACTAGATATAATGATGAAGAATAACAAACTAATGATAACAAATGCCTGATGCTGATTGGTCATAAAAAGGTTATTATATATCCCTGGGACACAATGCATTCCACTTCAACTTAAAACTTTCCACTTTGATAAAAGTTACATGATTTTACCTTAACTTGAAACATCGCTTATTCTCAACATCTCGACTAATCATATTGGATTTATAAATGTACCTGATTCCATCAGAAAATTCAAAGTTGAACAGGATTATTTATGATATAAATATTTGCACTATTTAAAACATTAGCCCTACCAAGTTTGTGAAGATTAATGAGAAGTCTACTTAAACACAGTTCTAAGAGAACTTTCGACAATGATGAGGTGACATGTACATATCTTAAAGTGTGAAACAGATCCTTGAGATACATAAAGATAAAGAACAAATATTGATACAATTGTTATTGACAAAACAACACGAGTATTTAATCATTTTTCTTATTTACAGGGGGGATAACACTGATCATTTCTGAAACACGCACATGCATAAATAAAATTTAGCTATGATGAACAAAGACAGTGCTTATATAGGTTTTAAATACTTAATTGATGTATGTAATAAGTTTTAACATGTATGCCAAGTTTATATTTCAACTAATCATATATTTAACTCATCAACCCCTGAAAACACATTTGGACCTGCCTGTTTTAATAAATGGACAAGTCCACTGTCAGAATTCACGGGTGTATGATTTAAAATAAAATTTCGTAATAATTCTACATGCAGTATGAACTTGTTCACTCCTGCATAATGAATTCACTCCTGAATTTTGACAGTAGACCATACTATTTATTGATCTGGGTGAGTCTAAATGTGACCACGGGTTGAGGATTTAAATAGTGGGTAATAACATTTTTGTTGGCTTTTTTGTTTGTGTAAAGAAGCAATTCAGTGAGATGTTGGCAATAACTCAACATTTTCTAGTTACATTCTTTCAGATAAAAGACAAATCAGTTAACTGTAAGTTGACCTACTTTGATTACATAATTGCATAGCATTCAAAAATTAGGTCATGATCAAGTCTGCATCAACATACAAAGTAAAGTTATGATTTTCATTTTTATCCAATTTTCTTCATGCACAATTGATTTTATAAAAAATATCAAATGTCAACACTTCTTCAATAGCTTTAATATTTCCCCTAAAGTGAACCAATTCATTTATTATTTGTGTGACGATCAAAGTTTTCATATAGTTCCATGTCTGTGTCTGTAATATCTTGACAATGCAGCAAAAAAACGACAAATCTAAAGATTAAACCAACATAATTTCAACATCATGATTATTTTATTATACTTTGCATTTACCTCAATTTGCGTTCTGGAAAATGTGATAACAACTTTAAGAGGGATGATTAAAATTTGAATAGCAAATGTAGACAAAATTGAAGTGCTATTTCAACTGAGAATGAAGACTGATGAATTGATCCTTCGATTGTAATATCACATACAGTCTGTCCCATCAAAATTGCTGTATAGCAATTGGAAAGATCTAACTTTAAACTGGTGGCACACCTACGATACCTTGACTTTAAATTAGTGTCATATCTCTGTTGCAACCATTTGAACTTTTCATAACCCTACACATCATTAGACTCATTATCATAGCATAATTGCCTAACCTAATTTTGTTGTTGTTTATGACTGTAGATATGAAGATGAGCACATTTTCTAGCAAAAATAATAAGAAAACCTAAATGCCAATGCAAGATTAATATCTCACACAAAAACTCTGAATGGCTTATGACTTGGTTTAAGTAGTGTAAGTGCAATTCTGAAAAAAGAAATATCAACGAAAGTCATTAATTTCAAATCAGTCAATTTATGACTTAGGCAGTTTGGCTATGAGGCTAATGTTGTGCAATAAACAATTAATATTGATATTTACTTCTCAATATAAAATTTTTAATACTCTTCTGTATATCTTCATTTTGTGCATGATTATTTTCCACAAGACAAGTCAGAATCAACTTAGCAGTCTACCATAACAACCATTACTGGGTGTCTAATTTTTGGATCAATTAACTTTTTGACATTTTCATGCAACCATTTTATACTCAAGTGATATTTATATAATACCATTTTTTAAATTCTTAATCCTCAAAATCTAAGACAGTCACCTTTTAACAATGCTAACTCTTGGGGCAGATGTGACAATACATTATGTTTAAGTGTTTGGCCTTGTCTCATACCATTTTTTTTCTTTCAGAACACTACATCTATTTTAAATTTGGGCTCACCTAAAGAAGTCTTATTGACAAAAATTATCATATTGAGCATTTGCTTTGTAACTAATAAATTAGGTTTAAGAATTTCTTAAATCTGACAAAAACAAGAAATTTTGCTACATTATCTTCAGTATGATTCTTTCAATTAACAATTACATTTATATTGCTGTCAAGGATATAAAAGGTAAAAAAAAATTTATTAAATCAAAATAGATGAAGTTCGGAAATAAAACAAGATGGGGAAAGTTAACAAAATTTTCAAGTTATAAGTTATAAGCATTGTAAGCTACAAGCACTGTGTAATGTAATGTAACAAGCACTGCACTGTAATACACACTGATGTTATAAGCATTGTAAGCTACAAGCAGTGTAATGTAATGTAAAAGCACTGTACTGTAATACAGTGTGATGTTATAAGCATTGTAAGCTATAAGCACTGTGTAATGTAATGTAACAGGCACTGCACTGTAATACACAGTGATGTTATAAGCATTGTAAGCTACAAGCAGTGTAATGTAATGTAACAAGCACTGTACTGTAATACAGAGTGTGATGTTATAAGCATTGTAAGCTATAAGCACTGTGTAATGTAATGTAACAGGCACTGCACTGTAATACACAGTGATGTTATAAGCATTGTAAGCTACAAGCAGTGTAATGTAATGTAACAAGCACTGCACTGTAATACACACTGATGATACAATCACTGTAAAGTGATATACGTATTGTGTAATAATACAAGTACTGTAATGTCATACAATGTGTATGCTACAAGCACTGTAATGTAATATACACTGTGTGATGTTATGTTATAAGCACTGTAAAGTTACATATGTACTGTATTGATATAAGCACTGTAATGTCATATATTGTGTATGCTACAAGCACTGTGTAATGTAATGTAACAAGCACTCTGCAATGTTAAACACTAATCAAATGATCACTCTTTGTTATGTTTCAAGTACTATGTGATGTACTCTAACAAGAACTGAGTATGTAGCACTGTTTGTATGCTTGACTGATGAGCTATGAAATAGTTTCAATTGTGAATGAGGAAAACCTAAAACAATGAAATCTAGAAAACCCCAGTCTTCAACAAGTGAAATGGTCATCTTTCCAACATAATGAACTAGGAACCAGATAGGCTTTAACCTGATAGCAGATGATAGACATCATGATTCAGTCGTGGAGATAATTATTACATGTATAAATTAAATGCAAGTGTGTAAATAGCATTGGAGGCCCAAATTTCTATTTCCTACTAAGCATTTATTCTTATACAAGCTGATATTTACATGTACAAATGAAGTGTGCCAATATAAAGTATCCCTAGCAAACCCCTATATTTCTCCACTATGATAAAGACCTTCTTTGTGTACATAAAAACTTGTAAAGCAAGTTTGTGACGGTGTTATAAAATGTGTATAAAAGGCTACTTAAACTGTTAATACAGGTAAATGCTATCCCAAATTATATTGCACAAACCAAACAATTACAATTTTGTAGCTGTTGTTGTTTGATTGGATTAGATAGCTTGCATTGTACAAATGAGACTGGCTATAGAGAATGTATATCCCCCAAAAATGGAAGTATCTACCAGACTTTCAATAAAAAATATTCCAAAATAAGTACAAGATATTCTGACAAAAAAATGCTGTTATGTAATATATATATATATATATATATATATATATATATATATATATATATATATATATATATATATATATATAGATAGATAAATATATATATATATATAACACTCATTACAAATACATATGACTGATCATACCAACAACGTACCACATCATCATAAATAAATAGAAAAGAGGCGGCATCATTCTTGTCTATTTTGGACAAAAACCTCAGTAAGAAGAAGAACCGTTAAACTGAGTAAAATGTACATTATTATTTTCTTCATATGATGCACTTAGGACACATGATTATCCTCATTACAACAACAGGAGACAAAATATTATGACAAGTCCATTTGCTCCTCCGTAGATGAATCAAAACATGACTGGGCTTCATTTTGACTAGTTAGAAGCATGGTTGTCTGGTTGCCAAACTGAGAAAAACAGTCTGTAAATTTATCTTCATATGAGAACGTATTCTGTCCTTGGTTTTCAGTCAACGAATTATTTTGAAACAAATGTTTCTGCTGATAGTCGACAGAATTAGTGTCAAAACCACTACCACATACAGACTGATCAGTCATACAATTATCTGCTTGAGTAAACGTAAAGCTAGGAAACCGTTGTTGTTGTTGCTGTTGCTGCTGTTGGTGATGAAATGCAATTTGCTGTTGCAACATTGCTAAATCAACACCTTGCGGTATGAAGGCATTTTTTCTGCCTGGTGGAGACTGATAGGTGGAGCTATCAGTGGTGCTTGATGTCACTTTTGGGAAGCTTGATGTGGCTTCCAAGAAACAATTTCCCTGCAACTGTCCAAACTGAATCACATCCACATTATTACCATTGCCTTGCAACTGTTTTTGTTGCTGCATCAGTGAATCCTCGTCAGAAAATGGTGGCATAACCGGTTGCTGCTGCGCCAGTTTATAAGATGTTTTGCGGATAACAGGAGGACGACCAAGGTGATTAGGATCCTCACCTTGACCTGCTATTTGTGGCTGTGGTGGCATGCTCGTATTTAGGAAAACAACTTGGTTGCCATGTTGCTGTGACTGTGTTTCTGTGACTGAAACATTTGGATTTATATAAGGCTGAAAAGAGCCTTGATCAATTTGTAATTGCTGAAACTGCTGTTGTAACTGACAATGTTTTTGCCAGCTCTGACGTTTTTGTTGCAAGTTTCTTTGTAACAATTGTTGCTGCAAAGGTTTGTTAATGTATTCAAAATGAGAAGGTTCAGGAACATCGTCATGAGTAGCAACGCGGTCCATTTCCCGTTCCAACTGCATACTCTGTTTAAGTGCTAAAAGACGATGTGGTTGAATGTCAAATGTTTCAGAAGGGAGACTCATTCTTTTCAAAAATGGCCTTGGCCTTGGTCTTGCGTTTTGTTCTTCAGCTGACCACTGTTTCGCACTTCTCTCTAAATATTCCGTGTGTTGTTGATGTATGGCTTGTATTTGTTCAGGAGTTAAATTCTGTCGACAAAGTTGTTGCAACAATTGCTGCTCTTGTCTTAATTCCGTCATACCCTGAGCACGCATGCTGTCTTTTAATCGTTGTCGAAAGGCAATTATACCTTGAGCTACAAGTCCGTCAGAAGCTCGTCTGCCTTCCCTAAAATTAACTGGTGACCTAGTTTGACTGCGATCTCGCCCAGGTTCATCACTTTCCGGATCAAGTGGACCATTTCCTTGTCCATTTGAAAAGTCATTAGCACCATCTGAAGACACCACTGTTGTTGCACATTGTGGTGTTGAGTTTACTGCACCACTTACAAAATTCTGCTGAGAACAAGTAGTTAGACTAGACATAAAATCTGGCTCCAGACTGGAGTCAAAGCTTGTAAATGGAGAACTAATTCCAGTGCTTATTGACGTGGAACTACTGTTGCTATTTTTAGTCAATTGTGATAGATCTCCAAATGCACAGCTGGGAATTAGTCCCATTCCAAAACCGTCTTTCACAAACTGGCCCTTAAAAGTGGAGTTGCCTTCTGAATTAGATTCATTGTCCATAATGTCTGCTTCCACACCTTCATCAATAGATGTGGTTATCATGTGACTTGTCATAGCTGATGACATAGAAGTTTTTACACATGGCTGTGGTAAAATATCCGGCAAGCACCCCGTGACATCTTGGGGTGTCTGCACTTCAGAATCACTAAATAATTGATACTGTGTAGTGTTCAGAGAAGGTGTAACACTGTCTGTAGTCTGACTAAATGTACTTGGCATTTTACCACTCACTAAAGCCGTCTTCTGCAGTCCAGAAATAGGTTTAGCTGAAATATGACTAGGATGCATGTTTAGCATGGCTTGCTCAGCTATTGTACTTGGTCTCCGTTTGCGAGTGTCAATTCTATTTTCAGGTGGAAAACTGCTGCGATGCAGTTTGAGGCGCTCTAATAACAGATAGTAAATGGCTGTATAATGATCATAAGCGTCTTTTCTTAGCGCCTGTAAAGAGAAAAACAAAAAATTTCAATTATGCTAGAGAAAATAATTCGTTATCTTACAAATCAGTATTATTAATGAAAATATCTTGCCAATAAAAATAAGGATGTTCACAAAATAATTATATAATCTGTATATCTCAATATGCAGCATAGTGAAAATAAAAACAGCATTGTAAACTTTTAGAAGATTATGTTATATTAACTGTTCAACAATCAAAATACTGTGGCTAGAAACAGTGTAACAGAGTATATGCTTTCGAGATAATGCAGTCTGTGGAAAATATCTCTAACAGTCCTGTCCTGATATTTATCACACTCTTTCAGGAATGGAGCCTGGGTATTTTGCATTGGGAATTGGTCCTGTAACCAGACGGTGAGACCCAAAAATAGCCTAGAAAACTCCTTTCCTAAACATGATAGAATTCTAATAGAAACATTGATTTGACATCAAAATGACAATACTTATGCCTTCATCCAATCACATTTCAATTTTAATTGCTTTTGAAGATCAATCAAGAAAAAGGAAATAAATTTGTATTCAATTATCTTACCAAACATCACGAATGATAAAAAGTTAAAAGGAAGTATCCAAATTGTGGGCAAAGTAACCAAATTCCATATGCAACCACCCACCTCCCTCCACTCAATCAATTTACCTCCACTGTTTTATTTTGATCAATGCCCAAACTTTGCATCAATCGTAGAATTTGTTCATTGAATTCTCCAACTTTAGTGTTGGTTCCAGTTATTGGGATGACTGGAATCTCCTTAGTTGGACTTCCATCTGTTGCCTGCTTAGGTGGACCCCCGTCAGCCAGCATCCATCGATGTTTTTTAATCTGGTTTATAGTAAAACGCTTTGATGGATCAAGATTCAGCATTCGAAAGATCAAGTGTTCACAGTCTATTAAAAAAAAGAAATTATACATCAGTGTTCCCATCACTTTTTTGGCAAAGAGAGGTACAAGAACACAAGCCAGGGGTACATATTGCATAAAATTACAACAAAAGCAAAGTAACTGTGATAAAACCATAGATATAGAATGCATAAATTTGAATGCAATTTAGAATTTCTCTGTTAGTAAATTTCAAACAGTGAAAAAAAGAACTATTTCAATATTTCATTAATTCATCAAGGAAATTTTTAGATTTACAATTTTGAATTTTTTATTATTATTATTTATTTTTATTATCCTGACTATGTACTGAAACTATCATTAAAAAATGTTTTAAAGATGTTTATTAGACCAGCACATTGTTTGCAGTTATCATAGAATATGGAATTGTCAAGAAGATTCACAAAAATCTTTCTTCTGGATCCAAATTTAGATATCATTTTTGTTCATATATTAGCACTTTCTGCACTATAGACAATGAAAAATAGGTTCAAAACAATAAAAAAAACCATATAATTTAGAAATGTTAGGAACAGAAAAAAATGAAGCTCTAATAGGTTTTCCTTGTTTGCAAAAATTGATAAACTCAAAACAAATTTTGTTAATTTGAGTAAACAGGATACTACCGTATTTTACGGCCTATAGGTCGATATTTTTTTTCTCCAAAGTTGTGACCTCGACCTATTCACCGCATCGACTTATCTTTAAAAAAAATAGTGAAATATTTAACTTGTATCTGCAATTCCTCATTTTAACATCGTAATTCAAAATTTTCCACAGGATAATCTAGGGGCCTACTCCAAACACCCATTTGTATTTACACTTAATAGGACTATTAAATGTGACCTCGTGTGTGCGTAATGCACTGTGTTCATAATCAAGTGACAAAATAATGATCTTTCAAGTTACAATACCATTGGGATTCAAGACTGTGTCAGAAACTGCGTAATAAAAATACATCGTTTACATTATATTTATACCGGACAGTTTATACTTTTGAATGATTCCCTTATCTCGGCACCCCCACTGTGAAGTTGAAGTCTTCATTCAGACTTTCAGGACACTACAAGCTGTGTTCACTGGAATGTGATAAGGATCGCGCGGCAGTCTTTGAAGTTGGGAAAGTTTTGGAAAAAGTGTTACATAAATTAATTGACACTAAACCTTGAGTATTTAATTGTTTGACAATTGCAGCAGCATAATAATTTAGGTCAATGTAAGGATAAGACATGGATTTGAGGACGCTTGGGTAAACAGCATAAAGAATTTAATGATGATTTGACAGGTAACATAATTGCGATGCTTGTATACATAATCAGTACACACGAGTAAATATAAGTGATGTTAAATATATATATGATGAAACTTCTATGCTTTTTTAATCACTCCTATTTAATACTGTACCGTAAAATAGGCCGATCACTCTGATTATTTTAATAGGCTACCATCTTTTTAGCACAGTTTATTAAACATAAACGATGCATTTTTGTGTCCTCCCATTCATGTTTCCATCTCTGCCGACATCGACCTGTCCTCCATTTCGACCTATCTAATACTTAATCCTGGAGTTTTGCCAAAAATCGGCCATTCGACCTATCCCCCATATCGACCTATAGGCCATAAAATACGGTATATCAGTTTTGAATACAAACAATATATAAGTTCATATCCTGATACCTGTTGACATGAAAAATGGGATTCTAAATCTTCCTTGTAGCACTCTATCTCGTAACGTCTGTAAATTACTTCCATCAAATGGCAGCGCTCCACATACCAGTACATACAACACTACACCTAAGCTCTGAAAAAATGAAGAGAGAATTATAACATGAACATCCATACAACACAACACCTAAGCTCTGAAAAAAGAAGAGAGAATTAGAAGATTGACCTCCATATAACACTACACCAAAGCTGTGAATAAAAGAATAGAATAACTTTTAGTTTAGCTTCCAAGCAACGCTTGAATATGAGTTGTTCCAAATACACATGTACACATGAATTCTCCTTTCTGTGAACATTAACGGGGGGTTAAAGGATACCCACGGCATGGACATATGGTGATGATTTGGCATATTTACATACAATTGATATGTAAAATAGAAAACTGATACACACAGTTTGTTTGTAAAATGCATTTTACCTTACTGTATCTAAATACTCATTTTTCTTTTCAAAAGATCATCATACATTTACAAATATTATCAGAGATAAATTCAAATTCTATTATTAACTTGTTCAACCTAAAGATACGTTTGGGCTGGTCCAAGTCATTGATTTACAGATGAGTCCATGAATTTTCAGGGCTTGATGAGTTAAACTGATGATCATTGATCTCATCACATGTATTTATTACATGCATGTGTAATCATACAGAACATTATAATACTGAGTTCTATAAACCTGTGTAATAAGTAATGTTGTATTGCATTGCATTAAAATACCAAAATTCTGTCTGAACTACTTTTCTAAATAGAATTCCATTCATCCAAAATATTGATGACATTATTAAAAGAGGAATGCATTTTATATTTGTGTAAACTGTACACAATTAAATAAAATAAATACAAAATCACACCAATTGTTTCTATCCAAATCATCAGACTATACTAGATCGTTGTAGCAAAAGGATTCAACAAGAGCAAAAAATGATCATTTGGATCCTTTCGATTCAATGATCATGTGCAGATGTATGATATGGATGGATAGTTTTTGTCTATTTATCAACTTACCCATATATCAATCTGTGGACCTAAATATTTTTTCCCTTCGAAAACTTCTGGAGCTGCATATGGTGGGCTACCACAGAATGTACCTAAATGTTCATTGGTTTTGAAAAAATTACCAAATCCAAAATCTGCTATTTTTATATTCATATTTGCATCCAACAAGAGATTCTCAGCCTGAAATGGGAAAACAAAAGTGATTGAAATAAAAGAATGAAAAAAATATATATATTCACAAAGCATCTCAAGAAAGAAGATTAAAGTGCTTTACTGGATGTCTTATTATGCCTTTCAATAGTCCAAGGAGAAGAAAACGAACAGTATGTAACAAGAGACCATACTTTAAAATACAGTAGAACCCGCCTGGAGAGACCGCCCTTTCTGCCACTGAAGCGTGGTCCGTCAAATAAGTTTGTCTCTCAAAGGAGATTTTATTTACAGATATTCAACTGAGCAGTTTTCAGAATGTGGTCTTAAAAGACAGGTGGTCTTCCATAACAGTTGTCTCCCAAGATAGGTTTTACTATATCAATATCAACATAATATATGCCTGTTTGAAATATTATCATTATGAGTATATTTTGACAATTTTGTGCATAATGTAAAATTGTTTTTATACATGTACATGTATGATGACCATCTTTTGTTTATGAAAGTGAAATACAACAACTGTTGTTTACAATTATGTCCATGTTATTCCTGACCTTTCACTTCAAAAGTAGACTAATCTGTTTGTTTATAATACTCAGAAAATAATAATCCTTTATTTTATTTTGGATAAAAAAATTAACAGTAATATGCTGTTTATTTCACCATTAAGTACAATTTGTTCAAACTTGCAATATCTTATTTCTAACAGCAGACAAACAGATTATGTCTATTTTATTCAACATTGCATCACATTTATTTGCCATCATCTTATGATTACAATAAACAACATTGTTCCTTATGTCATAGATAAAAAAAATGAGTGTGTGTGCATGACTCTGAATCTACATGTCATGTATATATATCTGTGTGTGTCTTATCCATCATTTAGAGCACTAAATGATTCAATTACATTGAGGCTTGGCAAAACATAAAAGTCATGCTGGTATTTAAACTCTGTAAAAAGCATTTGTTATAAGTATGTGTCCACATCGTAAATAAACACACAATTTCAGATGTCATTTACAGTATATTACATAATCAGCTGACTGTACAAGGTGTAGCTATATAGTAAAGATCATATTTATAACATTCAACTCTGAAACCTGTCACCGATACCTGACCACTACAGGTGTTACAACACTTTCATCATAGATTTGACTCAGCATTTACACATTGTTACTCTCAAAACCATTTTTTATTTTATTTTGTTATTTTTAATGGGCATAAATAGCTAACTATATGACGTCATGTACCAGATTGCGATCACTTAATAATATTTCTATTTGAAATGTTAAAATTTATCAAGTAAAAATTTAAATGGTTATCACTGAATTTAAATATCAAAGGTTGCAAGATATAAAATGATCTGGAGTGGAAAAATAGACCACAGAGACATGATGAAACAATTACAAGTAATGTATGTGTATATCATAAGTACGTTATATCTAGAGCAGAAAAACTGCCAACTTAGTAGTATCAAAACTTTTGAAATTTCATTTATCATCTTTTTCTATCATAAAATGTTTATATTAGTTGAAAAAAATCAATCATTGCATTGTATTAAAAGGTGTATCCATAATAAAGAGGCACATAGGTGGAAGAGAGATACACTATCTATGACATTGAATCTTATCTTGTCCGATTTTTAAAAATTATTCCCAATCAAGTCCAGTTAACCCTATCATCCTGATAGTGATTAAAACCGCCCACTAAATTCATTGTTCACAACTCCCGATAACGTCCGCTATCGCCCGGTAGAAGTACAACCGCTAAATACGAGAACGTCGAAAAACGCTTCGTGTTTCTCCTTCAGTTGCTTCACTTTCAATTTGGTTTTTTCCACTTTCACTTTATGACCGGAAATCACGAGAGTTAGATGAGATTTTAGTCTATATTGATCATATGTACATGTAATGGATGTTGCCGAAAATAAGCAAGTGAGTTAGCATATTTTTATCTCCTTTTTCATGATGAGTATACATGCAATTTTTATATGGAATGCCGAGGAAAAATTGTGTATACAATAAAAACTATACAACAATTTAGAATAATTTATTGAAGTTTTTCATTCAAAAGTTCTATATATAAAAAAAATAATTAAAATAAGATGATACCCGTAAAATTTCTCTCATAAATTTATTCATTTCACACCCATAATTAAATTAGAAATCAGACTACACAGCAAAACAACATCATGAAGACATTGGAAAATGCTACAGGGAGCAGACTGCAGAAAATGTAAACTGCTACAGTGTATAACATCACTATGCAGTTGTGTTGTTGCAGTATTGAAAGGGTTAAATATCAACTCATGTCCAATATAACACCTATAACTTTCTATTTCAACTCCAACTCTTGTCCATTTATCCTTCCATTCCTCTCCATTAATCTTTCAACTCATATTCTTTTATCCTCTTACTCTTGCCCAGAGCCGGCCTGGCTCAGTCGGTAGCGGGCTCGACTCTTGATCGTGAGGTCGTGAGTTCAAGTCCAGCCAGCGGCAGGTTGGTTTCCTGTCTGTCGGATGAGACAGTAAAATCCGTGGTCCTGTGTCACAGAAGGTGTCGACACGTTAAAGATCCCTCACTTTTCAATGGCCGTAAGTGCCAAGCATAGGCCAAAATTTGAAGCCCGGCATTTGGCAACGTCTCCATATGAGTGAAATATTGTTAAACAACAAAAAACAAACAAACAAAACTCTTGTCCATTTCAACACCTTCTCCTGTCCATTTCAACACCAGCTCCTGTCCACTTAAAAACTCACACCTACCCACTTTTGAACTCTCACTCATGTCAATTTGTTAAACAACATCAAATACTGTCCACTTTAATATCCACTTCCATCAATTTAAACACACAGTAAGGTCAATATAAACTGTCACTCATATCTATATGTTAAACAACACCAAATACCTTCCACTTTAACATCCACTTCCATCCATTTAAACACTCACAAAGGTCAATATAAATTCATGTCCATTTGTTAAACAATTTCTTTTGTCCATGTAAATACCAGGGCATATCCATTTCAACACCTACTCCTGTCTACTAAATATCCACTCTTCTCCACTAAACACTAAACACCCACTCCTATCCACCAAATATCCACTTCTGTTCACTAAACACTCTCCCATCCACCATGCATCTACTCCTGTCTACTAAATATCCACTCCAGTCCATTAACTCATTTTTCTCATTTTATTAAAAAAAATCAAGACAAAACATTTTCTAAAGTGTACTGAGATTATGTCATACATGATCATCTAGAGGGGAATTAAAGCATTGATTTGCATTTAGAATCAGCTGTTACAACACTTTGTTGAATACAGCAGAACTGATCCAATTAACACTTGTTAGAATTCAATTAGCTGCGTTTTTCAGAAAGCGTAATTGGATTTTTAGCCATTCATTTTATCAGTTGCATAGGGCAAGAGAACATTTTTTTAAACAATCTTACATTGCATCCAAGAGTAAATTAACATATCATAAACATTAATGTGCACCTGATTCAAATTCCATGTTGATTCAATCAGATGCTTTTTAATACATTCCAAGAGACCTGCGTCAGAGTAGTACAATGCCAAATATGTGTGATACTTAACACACTGTAGTCATTGCTATTTATTGGATCAGCTAAACCATTAACATGATAAGGGCAAATATGCATTAATAACGGATGCACCTAGACTTTTAGAAATATTTCAACAACTAATTAGCTAAATGTACATGTACAGTACCTGGGAATCATTCACACGGAAATGATGTGATTACAAAAAGAGGCGGACTCTTAAAACTCTTAGATACTATAATAAAGCATGAATAAACAAAACAAAATAACTTTAAATTGATAAGTATTTGTAAGAATATATATTTTGACTAGTATAACAGATAGAGGCTCCATCTCATACATACCAGAGATAATTCTGACATATATGTGGCCATTAACTTTGTTAAACACATTCTACTGAATCAAAAACTTTCAAAGACTTAGGGATGGCATGCATGTCCTTGCTTAAAAATACTCAGCTTTCAGTTTCATTTTAAATTTGCCCTCTCATCTAAGGAAGAAAATGGTGAACATTTCCTGCTAAACAGTAATGTCTTCTTGAAGTCTTAACAATTAACATTATCAACATCAAATATGGTTTCAGATGACAGGTGGTCTTTTATGACAGTGGAATCTGAAGACAAGTGGTCTTTTATGACAATGGTCTTTGAAGACAGGTGGTTTTATATGACAGTAGTCTCTGAAGAAAGGTAGTTTTATATGACTGTAGTGTCTGAAGACAGGTGGTCTTTTATGACAGTGGTCTCTGAAGACAGGTGGTTTTATATGACAGTAGTCTCTGAAGACAGGTAGTTTTATATGACAGTGGTCTCTGAAGACAAGTGGTTTTATATGGCAGTAGTCTCTGAAGACAGGTAGTTTTACATGACAGTAGTGTCTGAAGACAGGTAGTTTTACATGACAGTAGTCTCTGAAGACAGGTAGTTTTACATGACAGTAGTGTCTGAAGACAGGTAGTTTTACATGACAGTAGTCTCTGAAGACAGGTGGTTTTATATGACTAGTGTCTGAAGATAGATGGTCTTTCAAGAAAGTGGTCTCTGAAGACAGGTGTCTTTTATGACACTGGTCTCTGAAGACAGGTGGTCTTTTTATGGCAGTGGTATGACACTGGTCTCTGAAGACAAGTGGTCTTTTTATGGCAGTGGTATGACTGGTCTCTGAAGACAGGTGGACTTTTATGACAGTGGTCTCTGAGGACAGGTGGTCTTTTATGAAAGTGGTCTCTGAAGACAGGAGGTTTTTAATGACAGTAGTCTCTGAAGACAGGTGGTCTTTTATGAAAGTGGTCTCTGAAGACAGGAAGTATTTTATGACAGTAGTCTCTGAGGACAGGTGGTCTTTTATGAAAGTGGTCTCTAAAGACAGGTGGTCTTTTATGACAGTAGTCTCTGAAGACAGATGGTCTTTTATGACAGTGGTCTCTGAGGACAGGTGGTCTTTTATGACTGGTCTCTGAAGACAGGTGGTCTTTTATGACAGTGGTCTCTGAAGACAGGTGGTCTTTTATGACAATGGTCTCTGAAGACAGGAGGTATTTTATGACAGTAGTCTCTGAGGACAGGTGGTCTTTTATGAAAGTGGTCTTTGAAGACAGGTGGTCTTTTATGAAAGTGGTCTCTGAAGACAGGAGGTATTTTATGACAGTAGTCTCTGAGGACAGGTGGTCTTTTATGAAAGTGGTCTCTGAAGACAGGTGGTCTTTTATGACAGTAGTCTCTGAGGACAGGTGGTCTTTTATGACAGTGGTCTCTGAGGACAGGTGGTCTTTTATGAAAGTGGTCTCTGAAGACAGGTGGTCTTTTATGACAGTAGTCTCTGAAGACAGGTGGTCTTTTATGACAGTAGTCTCTGAGGACAGGTGGTCTTTTATGACAGTAGTCTCTGAAGACAGGTGGTCTTTTATGACAGTGGTCTCTGAAGACAGGTGGTCTTTTATGACAGTAGTCTCTGAAGACAGGTGGTCTTTTATGACAGTGGTCTCTGAAGACAGGTGGTCTTTTATGACAGTAGTCTCTGAGGACAGGTGGTCTTTTATGACAATGGTCTCTGAAGACAGGTGGTCTTTTATGACAGTGGTCTCTGAAGACAGGTGGTCTTTTATGACAGTGGTCTCTGAAGACAGGTTCACTGTATAGCAATAAAACATCTATATCCAAATCTTAATTTTTTACTATTATGAACCTAAACAAAATAACATTTCTAAACTACTACAAAGCAGAATCTGAAAAAAATAAATAAATAACTGATAAAAATACATCATTGGCTTTGTAGTCTGTACCTGTCAAATTTGTCCTTTAGTGAAATATTCTACATATGTGGCTTGCTGATGATAATCGTCTATAGAAAAAAAAATTGCTTGATTTGCTGATATGACGCAACTGTCTGGAGATCAACTGCGATTTAATGTATAAATACTTGAGTAGGAAGAAGTACAATAAAATTATGTGTCAGATGTGGTATTCATTTTATTACTAAAGTCAATAAGTTATCAGCAAATTGATGTAAAAGAAAGTCAAGGACTTACAACAAACTTAGCCAAATACTTCTTGTACTTTGTCAAGTCTATATTGTGTACTACATAGATTTTTATTGTGTACTACATAAGTCTGTATTATGTACAGCAGAGGTCTGTATTATGTACAGCACAGGTCTGTATTATGTATTGTACAGGTCTGTATTACATGTATATGTATACACTGTATAGGACTGTATAATGTACAGCAGAGGTCTGTATTATGTACAGCAAAGGTCTGTATTATGTACTGTACAGGTCTGTATTATATGTATATGTATGTACTGTATAGATCTGTATCATGTACTGTACAGGTCTGTATTACATGTATACGTATGTACATGTACTGTATAGGTCTGTATTATGTACTGTTAAGGTTTATATTATGTAGTGTACAGGTCTGCATAATGTACTATACAGGTCTGTACTATGTACATGTACTGTACAGTTCTTTATTAACCAATGACTTAAAATACACTTGAAATTGTCCATTTAATATGATTCTGTGTATCTGAGAACTGGTCATTAATACAGGGCTAATACAGAAAAACCGATTAAAACAGACATTTTAACCGGTCTAATACAGAATGTTAACTTTTGGTTCCAAATCATGAATGGAAGCATTGAGAAAATTGCCCCACTTCGAAAATAGTAAGGTATAAATTGGGAGTAAACTGAAATGGACTGTAATCAATATCTCGAGAATTAGAATGGACTTTCTATAGTTAACAGACAAAAATATAGAAAATACAAGTCCATGACATAGTCTCTGACAGAAATACACAAGACGGGAAGACATGATTGGCATTTGACTCTTTATAACTTAAACAGTCGTTGTTTGACCTAATATCTTATGGAATTACACCATCATTATTCATCATTATTACTTCACAAAATGTGACACTTGCAAGTATCATATTTTGTGAAGTTATTAACTTGGTGTAATTTCTATTAAAGCAGAACATTTATGGTGTATAGCTATTTTTTTATATGTATATATATATATATATATATATATATATATATATATATATATATATATATATATATATATATATATATATATATTTTATACCCCCTCCCTTCAAAAAAAAAAAATACTGGTAAAGTAAAAAAAAAAATTAAGTAAATCTAGGGACACATTTATCATTTATTACTGGGGTTTCGCAAGACAGAAAAATAATTAGATAATTCACACTGAGTCTTTGTGAAAAGTAAAATGTAAGGTAGGCTTTATTAGATGTGAAAAATTCACTAAGTATTTATGTTAATAGAAAATTTTCATTTAATCAGTAGATCATGAAGTCTCCCTCTTTCTTAGACCCAGTGTGAGGCCTGGTATTACATGTACATGTATGTACTGTACAGGTGACTGTATTATGTACTGTACAGGTGACTGTATTATGTACTGTACAGGTGACTGTATTATGTACTGTACAGGTGACAGTATTATGTACTGTACAGCTGACTGTATTATGTACTGTACAGGTGACTGTATCATGTACTGTACAGGTGACAGTATTATGTACTGTACAGGTGACAGTATTATGTACTGTACAGGTGACTGTATCATGTACTGTACAGGTGACTGTATTATGTACTGTACAGGTGACTGTATCATGTACTGTACAGGTGACTGTATCATGTACTGTACAGGTGACTGTATTATGTACTGTACAGGTGACTGTATCATGTACTGTACAGGTGACAGTATTATGTACTGTACAGCTGACTGTATTATGTACTGTACAGCTGACTGTATCATGTACTGTACAGGTGACTGTATTATGTACTGTACAGGTGACTGTATTATGTATTGTACAGGTGACTGTATTATGTACTGTACAGGTGACTGTATTATGTACTGTACAGCTGACTGTATTATGTACTGTACAGGTGACTGTATTATGTACTGTACAGGTGACTGTATTATGTACTGTACAGGTGACTGTATTATGTACTGTACAGGTGACTGTATTATGTATTGTACAGGTGACTGTATTATGTACTGTACAGGTGACTGTATTATGTACTGTACAGGTGACAGTATTATGTACTGTACAGGTGACTGTATTATGTACTGTACAGGTGACAGTATTATGTACTGTGCAGGTGACTGTATTATTCTTATGTTAATCTTTAATCTCAATAAGGGATAAGAAGGTATCAAACTTTTAACGGTTCTCGTAATGAAAATAATCCTTCACATAGTTGAATATTATGAATGTTAAGTTGTGGGGTGCATTTACTTTTCTCTCTCTCAATTTTCTTGTTGTAAAAGAAATGTTGACAGCTGTCATGTCAGTTTACAAAATAAAATAATCACAGCTGCATGTTTGTTACAAGTGTTATATATGAATCCTGAATGTTTAACATCAACAGAAACTAATAAATATACATGTATATATTTTGCAAGACATAGTGTGTGTGTGTGTGTGTGTGTGTGTGTGAAACTGTTTGAATGTGCATGTGTGTGAATGTCCATACATGTTTGTATCTTTGTGTATATTGTGTGTTTGTGTGAATGAACATATGTGTGTTACTGCGTGTATTATGTGTATGTGATAATGTATATGTGTGTGTGTGTCACTGTGTGTGTACTGTGTGTTTATGAAAACGTACATGTGGGTCATTGAGTATATTGTGTTTGTGAGAATGTACATATATGTGTGTCATTGTGTGTATTGAGTTTGTGAGAATGTACATATATGTGTGTCATTGTGTGTATTGAGTTTGTGAGAATGTAAATATATGTGTCATTGTGTGTATTGAGTTTGTGAGAATGTACATATATGTGTGTTACTATGTGTGCATTGTGTGTTTGTGAGAATGTACATATATGTGTGTTACTATGTGTGCATTGTGTGTTTGTGAGAATGTACATATATGTGTGTGTCACTATGTGTGTATTGTGTGTTAGTGAGAATGTACATGTCTATTTGTGTGTCACTGAATGTCTGTGAGAAAGTACACATATGTGTGTCATTGTGTATTTTATTTGCTTGTCAATTAGTACTAGCTCTACATTATGTCTTCAATGGTGATTATCTTGAACAACACTACATATATACACACAAACACCGCACTGGTATGTGATTCAACACGACAGGATTTGAAGTAATTTAAATACAGACCTTGTGTCAGATTAGTACACCTACAACATCTACATACACCTATAATCCAAACCTGTTAGCATATTTGTATCACACCAGATGAACTCTGTAATTTAATCACTGTAGGAATGTACTGGTAATATGATGCACTTAAATCTCATAATCATTACAAAATTAATTTGATTATGAAAACTAAACATGTTGATGTAATCTTCGCAAAGTTGGCCACTTTACAATCAATATCTTATCAGCTTGCTATCACCAGTCAACTATCGGTATTAATTCAGTGTTACTTATTACACTTAGAAAATAAACAATAATCCAGCATAAATGTACATTGTACATGTAATAAAAACATGTTCCTGACACCCCCAAAAAATAACCAGAAAAACAAACAAACAAAAAGAAAACATCAGCCTAACTACTGTTGAATGAAAATAGAAATATATACATGTCTATATATATGTCTATATATATATATATATTTATATATATGTGTGTGTGTGTGTGTATGTATGTATATATGTATGTTTATATATATATATATATATATATATATATATATATATATATATATATATATATATATATATATATATATATGTATGTGTGTGTATATGTGTATGTATGTATGTATGTATGTATGTATGTATGTATGTATACAAAACTACATTTTAGTCTGATTCATATATGATAATGCACTACTTTAATATCAATGTTTCATGGTTTCTTTTTTATTTTGTTTTTTTTAAAATCTTTTTTTACATTATTCAACAGATAAAGACACATGTAAATGTACTTTTACACTGTAAAGGATAGACTGATATTTCTCCATTATCATTTTCATCAATTTCACACCTTCAAGTACTGATTGTTTTAATTTATCATTTATAAACAACAAATGTCAAGATTACTTGTTTACTTTGTAAATAAGCTTAAGTATGAGATAAACACTATGCCAGATCCATTTCATGTCACTTTCCATGAATATCAAATAGTATTTCATTAATGAGACCAATCAATTATCCTTAAAAGGGCACATAAACTGAATTATAAGAAATGAACTATGTGTATATGACATTTTTTTTTTTTGAAATTGGAAAACTATTTGCAGTCAATGCATACTCCAAACCTGTCATTTCTACACATCAGTGGCTCCATTAATAATGTTCAATTATTCAAATGTAACATATTTCCTTACTATATACCATTCACATCCAACAATGAACTAATAAATTCACGAGTTACTAGATAGCAGAGGTTCAACAAAGGGAAAATGGTCTCAAGACAGCTGTGGTGGTCTCTCAAAAGAGATTATATTTAAATGGCTAATTAGCCGAGTAGTTTTTCATGAGTGGTCTGTCAAGACAGGTTTCATTATTATGGTATCAAGATGTATTCATTTAGTTCTGAAACTAAAAAGACATCTTTTTTTTTTACAAGAAAATAATTTCTCTAGACCATCAGACAAATGTCTATATAGCATAAGCTTGGCAAATTGTTAAACAAAGCCTGAGAGTTTGAACGTGAATGTATCACAGAAAATAGCGAACCTGAGGGCGATAATTTACCTGAGTATCTTAGGTGAACCAAAAAGTAAAAAACAAAAAATAACATTTATTGTACACTTCAGCTGCCGAAACAAAATAAAAAATACAAAACAGCAATATTCCCTGACATGATGTACACAAATCATCTGTGTCACCACTTCAACATATTATATCAATTTATATCTTCTGAGCACATGACCCATTGATATAAAAACAAACTGTTCTGCTCACAGCTTTGCACTAAACAAAGCAATTAAGAACATTTGTGTACTTTATGCCAACACAAAATCATTTAAACAATCTTAAAATCCACATCAAGTTTATGAGGGATACTGACGCATAACAATAATTTGATAAATATGAGGGAGATAAAATGATAAGCTCGCTGCAGATAAATATAACTTGTTTTTTGTAAACAACACAGTATATACCAGCATTTTAATTTTACTGGGGCAAACGTTAACATAAAATGCATGACTAAAACAGCGTTTTTATCAGTAAAATGAATTGTGATCATCTGCAATAAATGATATACATGTACTTCTACCAATCCATGTTAAAAGAAAAAGAACATAAAATGAAAACTGTTGTATACATTTTTATTACAAAATATTCCCCTCCGGGGACCTCATAATGCATGTTTATGGTCCTGATTTCAGGTTAAAACTTACGTCAATGCTTCATTCTATGGATTATAAATGGTAAAACCCTATTACATCATTGTCAATCAATTTCTCAATGTGTCCCTGTATTATTTTTCCTGCTACAAATCAAAACCAAATTTAATGTAGATTTAAAGTAGAAACATGTGAAGTGAAGTTTGTGCAGCTACATGTACATTTCAATATTCCTGTTGTTTACCTGGTGCTGCCTGTAGCAGATATCCCTAGAACATTTATTCATAAGCGTTTACGTCATGATTTTGTTTCAGCTTGTCGAATAGCATTTTTTTGCACAATAACAACTTCGCAAGATCAAGATCTACCAGCCCCTTAGGTGTAAGTCACAAATCTCCAATGCATATAATATTTTCTGCCAGGCTGATGTAAACTAAGGAGAAATACATCTGAAAGACTGATCAGATATATTTTCAGTAGTGTAAACAAGTTTACAGTTGTAACAGAACAAATACTATGATATAATTTGGTGTTTTTTTTCTTTTTCACTTGAAATAAATTATAGTGTAATACAGGAAGAATTCAAACAGGGAAGGCTAAAAAAATGGATGAAAGTTCCTTGACAAAGAACATGATAGAGCACATATTACATGTTGTATATCTATATACCTATAACTGTAATCAATAATTCTATATTACTATTTACTAGGCAGCGTCAAACTTGATTTCCATGCTACCACATTGTACATACTGTTAATAATATATTCGTTAAAATTACAAAAACTCTACCTCCTCAAACAATTGAAAGGAGTAACCCTTTCATAGAGGCTAACAGATAGGAACAACCCTTTCATAGAGGCTAACAGATAGGAGCAACACTTCCAATAGAGGCTAACAGATAGGAGCAACCCTTTCAAAGAGGCTAACAGATAGGAGCAACACTTTCAATAGAGGCTAACAGATAGGAGCAACCCTTTCATAGAGGCTGACAGATAGGAGCAACACTTCCAATAGAGGCTAACAGATAGGAGCAACCCTTTCATAGAGGCTAACAGATAGGAGCAACACTTCCAATAGAGGCTAACAGATAGGAACAACCCTTTCAACAGAGGCTAACAGATAGGAGCAACACTTTCAATAGAGGCTACCAGATAAGAGCAACCCTTTCATAGAGGCAAACAGATAGGAGCAACACTTCCAATAGAGGCTAACAGATAGGAGCAACCCTTTCAACAGAGGCTAACAGATAGGAGCAACCCTTTCAACAGAGGCTAACAGATAGGAGCAACACTTCCAATAGAGGCTAACAGATAAGAGCAACCCTTTCAACAGAGGCTAACAGATAGGAGCAACACTTTCAATAGAGGCTAACAGATAGGAGCAACCATTTCAACAGAGGCTAACAGATAGGAGCAACCCTTTCAACAGAGGCTAACAGATAGGAGCAACCCTTTCAATAGAGGCTAACAGATAGGAACAACACTTTCAATAGAGGCTAATAGATAAGAGCAACCCTTTCAATAGAGGCTAACAGATAGGAGCAACTCATTCATTAAAGGCTAACAGATAGGAGCAACCCTTTCAACAGAGGCTAATAGATAGGAGCAACCCTTTCAATATATATATATATATATATATATATATATATATATATATATATATATATATATATATATATTCTTTCATCAATGCTACATTTTATGTCAACACAAGTATATTTCTGCACATAACGTCATGTAACTATTTACAAATTTATTTTGATGCTATAAGCAGACCTACATATCGGTATCAGCATTCATCATGTGTCACATATTGGTGAACCTAAATCAGCTACCAAAATACTTTCCTTTTTTAAGTCGACACATTCACCTCAAAGAATGCTCCGTACTTATTTTCAGATCTTCCCACTTGCATCATAAAGTGCATTTAGCTACTGAAGTTGGCAGTCGGACCCCATCGTTTGTATTTGCCTTACATTCCTCTACCTAATTAAACTGTCAGAAAAAATCTTACTCTTCACACAATGATATTCTGGAGTGTTTAAAATCAGCATCATAGTATTTCAAAGGCATATCACCTCTGTCCAAGCAGAACAATAAAATGTTCTTTTTAGTATGTTGGTACATGAAGCTGGTTGTATCGCCTCATCTGATGGTAAAAAATTCCCATAGGTTTTGTTGAGTAAAATTTTCTGTAGGTTTTACTTGAGAGTTAAATCTTCTATTTGTTTCAGCTGAGATACAAAAATTTCTGTAGGTTTTACTTAAGGGTAAACTTTTCTGTAGGTTTTAGCACAGAATAGAATTCTGTAAAATTTTCTTTAGTACCTATTTTTGAAGTTCAGGATCCATAAAATTATAAATTTGGGGGGTAAATTAGGAATACTTAGGAAAATTTCAAAATAAAAAAGTTTTATATAATCTATGGTAATATTATCAAAAGAACAAGAAAATGTTAAACATACAGTGAAATCTCTATGTCAAAATCGGATGAGTAGAAATTCTGGTAATGTCAAAATTCATTTTTATGGATAGATAAATTGTTAATTAAAATTTCGTTTATCTTGAATTCGAGATATCTTGAAGTAATAAGAGTGGTCCAATGAATTTCAAGATAACAAGATTCCATTGCATTCACAGCAAGGCTTCTCCATAACTGTATGTCCTTGGAAATATATCTCAAATTGTTTCCAACATGTACTCTAAAAGGTGAACTCATCCATCCCTAAAGACACGTTTGAACTTGCCCAAGTCATTGATTTATAGAAGAGTTTAAATTTTCTCAGGGGTTAATGAGTTAAATCTTAAGCATTGTTGAGTGGAAAAGATTAGGAATTTGGGATTTGAAAGAACTGGAAAAAATTGTAGCAGAATTATGACTCATTTTGAAATATTTTACAATTGAGAATTGGGGCCTTTAACCATGTCATGGAATGATCATATATATATATATATAGTATATGTATTTAAAATGTTGAGCAGCATTTGACTGGAAAATTAATTAGGTGTAAAATGTAACATTTGAGAAAACACTAAACAGATTTTAAACATTATATTCTTAATATGGGAAAATACAATGAAACTGTACAAAGACAAGATTTAAATCTCTGATATGAGCTAGAACTGAATGAAACTTATTGTGTGTAAATCTCTGGTTGTATTCAGAAGTCACTCAGAACTAGACAGAAATTGTTTTAATGTGAGGAGTACCTATATCAAGGTAACCTATTTTCATTCATAACTGAGAAACCAATTTAAAAATCTACAGGTATGTCAATCATGAAGTAAGGCACTGTAATACAATGTCATTCATAAAATATCTCTCCATGCATTGTGATTTAAATAGAAATTTGTCTGACCTTATGAAATATGGGTATAATTAATTTTCACATACACAACACCCATAAAACCAAACTGATAGTGATACACATACAATATCAGCCTTGTCTATTGCATAATACATTTAAATTCTCCATAAATCACCCAAGTCTCAAGGATGAAATATTTGTCCATCCTTCATTTATCTAGCTTTGAAATTTCATTTGCAATTTGAATTGCCATCTCATCTGAAGATGAAAATGATGAAAATTAAAGAGTTCTTAAGCAAAAGTTTCCAGGAATACAGTGCAGTAAAATAATGGGGGTATATGTACCTCAACAAGGAGGACACCATTTTTCTCTTCGGTACTGGTAATTCCATTATACAACAACTGACAGATTTGTAATGACATATAACATTGAATAAATTGTGTATTACCTTCAGATCTCTGTGCACCACATGGCGATTGTGACAATATTCTACAGCATTTATTATCTGCCAGAACTTTTTTCTTGCCTCTGGTTCAGTCATCCGCCCACGTGTTGCTATATAATCTGCAAAAAAAAAAAAAAAAAAAAAAAAAAAAAAAAGATGAGAAATCACTGCTTTTGTAAATATAACACCTTGGGTTTTTTTAAAATTGTTTGTGTTTACTGTATTTGTTTGAAGCAATAGCAAGGTCAAACATGATTTGTGTGTGTGTGTGTGTGTGTGTGTGTGTCACATGTCTGTTGACCATGTATATATGTATGTACAGTTCATAGATCCAGGTACACATGTAAAGTCTACCAAGGCCATTTGGCACATGTTTACAAACTCAAGGAGTCAAAGTTAAATCATTACGGGGGTGCCCGGCAACTTGTTGACACAACAATACCACAGCTTGGATAATGCATACAATATGTGCAAGGCAATACATTTTATCTGTACAACACAACAATACCACAGCTTTGATAATGCATACAATATGTGCAAGGCAATACATTTTATCTGTACAACACAACAATACCACAGCTTTGATAATGCATACAATATGTGCAAGGCAATACATTTTATCTGTACAACACATCAATACCACAGCTTTGATAATGCATACAATATGTGCAAGGCAATACATTTTATCTGTACAACACACACAAATACCACAGCTTTGATAATGCATACAATATGTGCAAGGCAATACATTTTATCTGTACAACACAACAATACCACAGCTTGGATAATGCATACAATATGTGCAAGGCAATACATTTTATCTGTACAACACAACAATACCACAGCTTTGATAATGCATACAATATGTGCAAGGCAATACATTTTATCTGTACAACACAACAATACCACAGCTTTGATAATGCAAACAATATGTGCAAGGCAATACATTTTATCTGTACAACACAACAATACCACAGCTTTGATAATGCAAACAATATGTGCAAGGCAATACATTTTATCTGTACAACACAACAATACCACAGCTTTGATAATGCATACAATATGTGCAAGGCAATACATTTTATCTGTACAACACAACAATACCACAGCTTGGATAATGCATACAATATGTGCAAGTCAATACATTTTATCTGTACAATCTATTTTTAGAAAAAAACTTTATTGTTTTGGTTTTAGATAGAACCCGGATGTGCTACTTTATCTTGGTAGACTATGTTTCGTACTTCTTACTAAGTCGAAAATAACTAGATCTCAGACGTCTTGTCACCACGAACACTTTATTAGAACTCTTCAAAAGCACATGGTACAACACAGTAAAGCACGAGCTATGACGTCACACAAGGGAGAATACATTTACTTAGAACTTAGAATTATATGGAGAAGTTATTATCGAAACAGACTATACATTGTACATAGCCAACAATTTGCATTTATTTTATGAATTTTTTAATACAATCAAATGTATAACCTCCAAAGCCATGTAAATTGCTAACTTATATCGTCAAACTTGTCTAAAGGCTGTTATAGAAAGGAAGCCTTTATTAAGACATGTATTCATTATAAACAAAATAACAAAAGTTATGTCTTAATGGCCTTTAAAGACAAGTGCCCTTTATTGCAAGTTTGACTATATATACAAAGCATGTACATGTAAGTACAAAGTATATATGCATGTATGTGCAAGTTTTTTCCCTTGAATATCTTTTTTGTTGCTTTGTTACAAAAGGAAGAGAAATACATCCTTATTTATTATTCATAATATGTATATATGTGTACATATACATATATATATATATGTATATATATATATAGCACAAATACAGAAATAACAAGGTACCTAATATTTCACCATGCCCCTGCTGGGGTTCAAACCCTCGACCTATGGCACCAATCGCCTGGCTCTCATGCACGATGTCCTAACCACCTGGCCATCTACACATTCACAAAAATGAACATTTCAATAGCAGTGATTAGAATTCCAAACATGAAAACTCATTCGCAGAGATAGAGGTGAAAGATGTTTAATCCTAGTGTAAATATATATACATGATGTGTGTGCGTGTGTGTGTGTGTGTGTGTGTGTGTACAATTTAATCAAACTACAGCTGTAAACACAGTAATATCTTTTATATCATCTGTTTGAATTTGGCATGTGACATTTGGTCGTGTGTGTTAATCTTTTATGTCACCTGGTAGAACAGGTGTGAAATAATCAGATTTTACTTATTGACTTTCGTACATGATGTGCAAGGAAATATAAAAAAATACAGATGTGTTTAAAAATTATGGTATTGTGTTTATTTATATATATATATATATATATATATATATATATATATATATATATATATATATATATATATATATATATATATATATATATATATATATATATAATTTAGTTACTGACATTTACTTGAAATCCGACTTATCAGTTCTTGGGAAAGGAGAAATAAAAACGACCTCTGTAAACAACCTTTCAAACTCTTTGTTACAAATTGAGTATGACTACATACATGTACACAGATCACAGATCTAGAGAGGATGTTATTTCAAGTGTTGGGAGTTGTGGAGTCCTATATCAATCTTGATGATCTGCATTTTCATCATGTATTGATCGCTATAATAAATTTCATACCATTTTGTTTAAAAATAGCTTAAAAGTGTCATAAGATCTAGAGATTCATAACACCTTTGTTGATGTACATATCAGGAAATTGAATAATGACAGCAAACCATCTTTGTGATTAATAAACACACACATTATACATGTGTATATATACATGTATATATAGTATTGGACAGAAAATTTTGATATGGTCCAATATTTTAATTAACAAAACACAATATATTGAATTTCAAAGTATTTCCATGTACAGATTTAAATGAAATGAAAACAAAAATGAGAACTTTTCAAATTTAATTTCAACAAAAATAATGAAAAACAGTCAGGGGTTTGAACCAATTACCGCAACTCTAAGGTGATAGACATAGCTACTGTAAGTAGCAAATTTTAGAATTTCAGTTATACTGCGCCCGAGTATATAAGAGCAACACTACATTATGAATTCAAATATGCTCGTGACTAACTTGTTACAATATACCAGTCATAAAATCTCCAGAAGTACTAAACATATTTACATGTACATGTAATACAGTAGAATCTTGCCATGTTGAAATTGGATGAGTCAAAAGTTCAGAAATGTCAATGTTGAAAAGTTAGTCCTGATTTTAATGAACATTAAAAATGTTTATTAAAATTTTGGTTATCTTGAATTCTAGATATTTGAAAGTAATTGACGAAGACCCGTGTAAGTTCCACAGTATATATTAAATTTACAACATAGCTTTCAGGATTTTTAGAGTAGTAATACTAGTAACTGTATATATTTCAAAGTACTGATAAGATTTAAATACATGAACACATACTATATATAAAATTTTGAACTGTTTCCAAGTTTAAAGACATCACTGATTAATTTGTGACATCACAACTTAGTATCAGGTAACTTTTTTTACCCAAGCCAATGAACCATTTCCCAGCTGTGGCGTCATTCGATCAATGTTGTATTGTAAAGGTGTGATTTTTATAGCCATATGTACAATTTATAAAGAATTAAATGTGAAAAGTCAAAATATTATCCATTGTCATTAGGGAAGGTGTGGGTAGTTATTGCCCTCACCCCAGAGGGAATGACCCATGGGTTCAGGTAGGAAGTGGGATGGGGTATGTTAGATGGGGTGGGGCGTGGGATGAGTATGTGAGATGGAATGGTATGTGGAATGGGGTATGCGAGATGGGATGGGGTATGTGAGATAGGGTAAAACTCATATAATTGTACTACATGAGGAGGAAATTTGATCTTCAAGAAATGGTGTTGATATGTGAATTTGGCACTATAACATGAGGTTGGATGGGTTTTTGAAATAGGTTGGGGCGTGTGCGTGTGCGTGTGTGTGTGTGTGTGTGTGTGTGTGTACTGGTATGTATACATATGAAGATATCAAAATGTTGACTTTATAAATGACTTGCCTGGACTGTAAAGGTAAACCCTGTATACATGTATGATAATAGAATTTCATTTTCACTAGACAAAGCTGACAAACTATATGGGTGAGGTGTTACTCAAGTATTATGATTTAAAATCAGTTGCTTTATTACAACAACAGTTCTCTTCTAGAGTCATGTAGTGCTACCAGCAATTTACTGGTAGACAACATATCCTTTTTCCTGTGGCGTGTGGGATAATCTCTATTAATATCACTTTCCACTTAAAAATGTAGAAAACTGTGAATATTTGTAAGAGTTCAGGTAAATTTGCTTTACTATAAATAGAAAAAAGTTGTGTAATTCTGAGGGGTTTATTAGTATTTGCATGCTTCACAGGAAACTTGGGAAAGGAAAGATTGTTTACACAGTACTGAGCTGGGTTTATATGCAAATAATATATCTCAAGTACAGTCCTGTTAACCTTGCCACCCCTGTGTATCTAAATGGTAAGCTCTTTTCTATTGTCCTAGATTGATCTGGTATGGTTTTACAGGGTAATTCAGATGAATACACAAGAGTTCTCTAATCAACTGAAATAAAACTCATCAAAACAAAATCTTACAATATGTATATAACAGTGCCCTAAATGGAGGCCAGCCATTTTTGGACAAGTAAAATTTCACAACTACTGGCCCAAATGATTAAGTGGTGGCCCAAATATTTTGGACAATATCATTGTAAAAATTAAAGAAAAGAACAGAATGGAGGACGAGTAATTTATTATTCCTATATCTACCATTAATCAGTCTCTTCCTGCACATTGTGCAATACTTATATACTACATAGAGGATATTACACTCTTTTTGAATATGTATTCTCCTGCCTCTTGAGATGTTATTAACATGTTATTCAAAAACAATTGTCAAATATTCTATTTATTACATTTTCCAGTTAAGTTTCGTTAGGCCCTAGATTTACACGATGTTCTGTACAAGTAGGCTAGTCTATGGCTTGTGAAATGTATACATGTATAATCCACGTTTTGACACAAGGAGTCGGAAATATTTTTAGAGCGCAATATTCTCCATGAAATCTGGAGCCTGGAGGAAAATATTACGCTCTAAAAAAGGTTTCCGTGCCCTTGTGGTTTTGATTGAAATACATCACTTTATGCTTCAAAGATAGACCTGGAAAGCAAACTAGCTTCGAAGTTCATCCAATTCAATGTTCAATTTCTGTACTGTATCTCCAGTGTCACTGTTCAAATCTTTTCAAAAACATTTGAACTGTTGACCTAAATAGTAGATACATTAAACATTTCCACTGTCTTTCAACCACTTACCCCACTCCATCAAAACATATCGCCTGCTTTTTAGTCAAGTCAGAACAAATCTGTGCCGAGCCATTTTGTTTAGCTTCGATATGGCGTTATAAATAGCCCACACGAAAATCCCTTCTTGTTACGTCATATCTACAGTACGTGTTCAAAATTTTTTTACCACGGCATCACCATTTATTGGCATTTTTAAGCAAATATGATCAGTATATAATCAAACAATGAATTGAAAATTAATCATTACATTATAGATAGGATTAATTAATTAGATTTTTCAGTAGTGGTCTGACACTGTATTTTGATTGGCTTGATGAAAAATATCACAGTTTACATTGATATTTTTCATTAAGCCAATCAAAATACAGTAAAATCAATGAAACATAATAGTGAAAAATAAAGTTCATATTTAATTGATAAATTTAATTGATAAATTTAATAAAAAATGTAATAAACACTTATATTTTTCACTAGATGTATATTTTTCATATACAATGTAAAACCATTCATAAATATTTTTTTAAAGTGTTCTGAAGTCATTTCTTTTTTCATTTCTTTAAAATTTAACAGTTGAACAAATTCAGTTTCATTAAGTTTTCTATTTTTGATTTTCTGAATTATAAATTAAAGGATTATTTTAAATCAGAAAGTTTCATTTTTGTGATGAAAACTCTCTGTATGGGTAAGTGGAACTATGACATCTAATTTTTACTTTCTGTTTAAATCTCAATATTTTGAAATTACAAATTAGAAAAAAAATTAGGCCTATTGAAATAAGCAATGAAATTTGGAAACTTTTTTTATCTAATGGTGAAATTTCTATTGAGAGGTTTTATATAAAAGTAAAATATATAATGGCAGTAATATGTAAAGCCTAACAGAATTACTGATAATACTACATGTAGTGTACAAAACGTATGAATGCTTTATCACGTCTGTATATTATAAACATTCTTCTCATTAGGATCTCAATTCCTGAAACTCAACAAATAATACCAGAGAAAAACCAAACACCAGATCAGTTATAAACGACTTTTTTATGAACATTAAAAGGGTATAACAAATGTATGTTGATGGGTCAAATGTGAATTCAGTTTAAAATAAAAACATTGGGTTGTACCTATTTAAGATTGAGACGTCCCTGTTAGCGGTACACATTGTAACCGAAATGACACTGATTCACCAAAATAATAGGGCATTAACCAAAACGACACTAAAATACACCTACAGGTAATACATATCAACTTTGCCATTGTGGATACAAGTCAACAGTCATGTCTAACGAAATCCTCAGGTATAAATAAACATTTTGCAAATCACAAATAATTGTCTTTCAATGAGACTACAACATTTCTGAGATATCAAGTTTGTAAAATCTTGATATAACAGAACAACACACATTTTGTCAATACAGATCAGTTTTGTGACGTAAGTAATGGTTCTTTATCCCTCTTCAAATCTGTTGGAAATGATGTAAGCCAATTTTACCCGGCAATAAACTGCCATTGTTCAAAACATTACTTTCCCATTAAAATCAATACTTGTATAACAATTTCAAGTTGTGTATACAGTTGATGACAAGTAATTTAAGATATGCAACAGTGGCATTCTAAGAAAAACTTTTAACTTGTTTCTAAATGTAAACTAGAAGCATTCGCATCAACAAGCAACAGCTTCCATGTTTAAATTGGTGTTAGACATATACATGTATATAGTCAATTCCCCTTATAACGAGATTGTATATAATAAAACTCCAGCTATCATACCGAAAATATATATCTCTTCCCCATGCATTTCTACCATATACTAGTCTATAGTTATAAATCTGAATATCGAAATCAGCTATAACAGGTTTAAATCTATCTCCCTTCCATTTCACTATAAACGGTGTTGACTGCATGTATATTATACATACAGTAAAACCTGTCATAAAGGACACCTTAATTGAGCATACACCCTCTGATAATGCAGTTTATCTAGGTCCAAATTTACATTGTTATACAAGACTACTAGTGATTGTTTTAAATAACTGCACAACTACCTTACTTGGACAATGTACACAGTTACATTGCTGGCCCCAATATGCATAATTTCTGTATTCACAACCTTAAATTAGTGGACAATTTTTCTATGATAGACTTCCATTGCCACAGTCAATTTCTAACTACGCTATATGTCCCGACTTATATACATATATACATATTCATTTTGTCCAGACAAGAAGGGGCTGTTTCTTAACCAAGACCTAAGCAATAAAATATTTGGCTGTTTCTTCACCAAGCATGGATCATAAGGTTCAGGTGTAACTGTGACTTCACCCAGCACTAACCTAGAGCTTAGGTATGACTGTGACTTCACCAAGCACTAAACCCTAAAGATAAGATGTGACTGTGACTTCACCAAGCACTTGGCCTAAAGATAAAGTTTAACTGTGACTTCACCAACACTACATGTAAGTATAAAGATAAGGTGTGACTGTGACTTTACCAACACTACATGTAAGTATAAAGATAAGATGTGACTGTGACTTCACCAAGCACTTGGCCTAAAGATAAAGTTTGACTGTGACTTCACCAACACTACATGTAAGTATAAAGATAAGGTGTGACTGTGACTTTACCAACACTACATGTAAGTATAAAGATAAGGTGTGACTGTGACTTCACCAACACTACATGTAAGTATAAAAGATAAGGTGTGACTGTGACTTCACCAACACTACATGTAAGTATAAAGATAAGGTGTGACTGTGACTTTACCAACACTACATGTAAGTATAAAGATAAGATGTGACTGTGACTTTACCAACACTACATGTAAATATAAAGATAAGGTGTGTTTGTGACTTCACCAACACTTCATGTAAGTATAAAGATAAGGTGTGTTTGTGACTTCACCAACACTACATGTAAGTATAAAGATAAGGTGTGTTTGTGACTTCACCAACACTTCATGTAAGTATAAAGATAAGGTGTGTTTGTGACTTCACCAACACTACATGTAAGTATAAAGATAAGGTGTGACTGTGACTTCACCAACACTTCATGGAAGTATAAAGATAAGGTGTGTTTGTGACTTCACCCACACTTCATGTAAGTATAAAGATAAGGTGTGTTTGTGACTTCACCAACACTTCATGTAAGTATAAAGATAAGGTGTGACTGTGAATTCACCAAGCACTTGGTCCAAAGATAAGGTGTGACTGTGACTTCACCAACACTACATGTAAGTATAAAGATAAGGTGTGTTTGTGACTTCACCAACACTACATGTAAGTATAAAGATAAGGTGTGACTGTGACTTCACCAACACTACATGTAAGTTTAAAGATAAGGTGTGACTGTGACTTCACCAACACTACATGTAAGTATAAAGATAAGGTGTGACTGTGACTTCACCAAGCACATTTACAAAGCTGAAAGTTACAAATCCTGCTTCAGGTGAGACTTAAAACTCATTTATTGTCACAGGAAGGCATGGCACATTGTATATAATAAATCTACATGGATTTTCCTACACTGTTTTGGATTCTAATTAAAGCAATAGAGACCAATTCCCAATGCAAAATGGCTTGTATTTAAACAAAAAAAAACAAAAAAATTCCAAATTTGGAATTTTCAAATTTTAATAGTAATTTCAAATAAATGTCTCAAATTAAGTTTTTGTTTTAGTTAAGGTGTTGTATATTTTTCCAATTTTTCGAACTCTGGACCAAGAATTTAAAGAGGTACATGTAGCATAATCTCTGCATTTGTATCGGTGCAACAATTCTTGGCAATACTTGAAATAATGTTGTAACAAGGAATATACAATACTTTAATTCTTTTCTACTGTAAACATCTGATTCCATGATTGAAATATGTGAAGTAAACAATCTCTCTCTCTCTCTCTCTCTCTCTCTTGAGAGATAGAGAGATAGACAGACAGGCAGACTGATAGACAGAGAGAGAGAGAGAGAGAGAGAGAGAGAGAGAGAGAGAGAGAGAGAGAGAGAGAGAGAGAGACACAGAGAGAGAGAGAGAGAGAGAGAGAGAGAGAGAGAGAGAGAGAGAGAGAGAGAGAGAGAGAGATGTGTGTGTGGGTAAAAAGTTCAAAAGTGTACTTGGCAAATAGCAGAAAGTGTAAATTCAGAGGTTTCAAAATATTTATGGCCACATTTTCAGGAACAGGAAATCAGCTTTTAAGTTTGAAAAAGAAATTCTGATGTGAGAAAACTGCCAAAAAACACAACACAGTTGAATATCAAACTACAAACGGACATGGCAAGTATTAAACATTCTAATCAAAACTAAGTTTGCCTGCACCTGGCCATCATATTCTCGGTATAAAGATATAATTACAGCGTGTAAAATATATGTAAGTCTTAAAATATACTGGCCTATTGTAATAATAGGAGAACATGTGGAGCTAGTGACAACTAAAAATCATATACCTCCATTATAATCTTGATTGTATTTGTCACCAGAATTTTTCTTCTAGGTATTTCAAAATTACACTTCAGTTTTAACACTTAGACTGGCCATTAACCTTTTAATCTCTGACTATCCAAGTGGTATGCTCTATTCTATTGTAGACCAGTTTTTTATGGTCTGTAGGGTTGACAGGATGACAGATTCATTCTAGAATATGTAACAGTTATCAGCTTATCCGTAAATTGTCATTTTAGATGGTACAGCCTGTTTTGGGTCTCTATAACTAGTACTGTTATCATTACCTACACAATGTAAGTCACAGTACAACCACTGATTTTCAAGTAACCTGTAAAAGGTTTATGATTAATTAATTTTTCTGGTATTTGTTTTTCTGTCTTTTTTTGCTTAATTTGTTATTTTTAGTTACATAATAACAAATGAACTGTAACTTGTACATATACGTACATTATTAACTGTACTTACCAAAAATTTCTCCATTGGGGGCAAACTCTGACACAAGGTACAACATATTTTTTGTTTCCATGACCTGAAATAGATAGAATCAAATGACAACATTGAACAAAATCTAAAAGAAATCTTAATTTAATTTTTCAATCAGTGTTTAGGTGCACAGGTCAAAATTCAACATCTGATAAACCCATTCATCCCTAAAGGCACACATGGACAGGTTAAAGTCATTGATTTATAGATGAATTTATTGTTTTTCGGAGGTTGATGAATTAACAAAACTTCAAACAGATCTTCAGCTCTCACAATGAACAACTCCCCATGTTTACATGTACACTGCAAATGCTTGTAGGCCTACCGTAGTATTGTTTTTGGTGTTTTCTCTTTCTTTTGATTGCTGTTGTTTTTTATGTTGTCTTTTTTTTTTTTTGGGGGGGGGGGGGGGGGGGGGGAATGATAAAAACTTTGGAAATAAGTTTTTTTTAATGATCAATATGACTCCCTGTCTAAATCAAACACTGATGATTAAAGAAAGAAAAAAAAGTTTCCAAATTCTTTGAGAAGATAACACGTAAACAAGGTCAAACAGTGATTGGTCATCAATGTCAGCAACGTAACACTTCCTTTTTTGACCAAAGCGATGATAGATAAGAAAGTAAAACACAATTATATCTGGTTACATCCTGCAGTGAGAGATTAAAATTATACAAGTACAGTACATTGTATTTACCTGTGTCTTGTTTATATAGTGATACATTATCCAGAATGTACTCACATTGACATTATAACTGTCAAATTATCAATAAATACCTAAATCACTGCAATACACAAATCTTATATCAGGAATCAAAGACGAAAGTTTGAGGTTAATTTGTATTTATTTTCAAATAGACTTCCTCCTACAATCTTCACAATAACTGTGAGATCATTGTAGAAGGAAGCCTGTTAAATAAATGTCATTTGCATTTAAAACAAAATAATATCATGACAGCCATAGTATATTACTGCATACCTGAAATTGACTGAAATTTTTTGCTGCCGTTGAATTTTCACCATTTTTGCCCTCACTTTTGCTTCAGATATGAGGGCGAATTAAGATAAAATAAAAAATTTCCAGGTAAATTATTGAATCAAGGTCATATACACAAGACAATGATGACATAAGGTGGGCTGAATATGTTTTCTGTTGTGAAATAATGAAAATAATCAGGGGCAAAAATTTCCAGGTGCATGTTCATTGTATGACATACATATATACATGTACACAGTGCAATAATACAATACAGTTTGTACACAGTCCATATATATACAAGTCATATATTTGTATGGCCTTAGTCCTATATATATATATATATATATATATATATATATATATATATATATATATATATATATATATATGTGTGTGTGTGTGTGTGTGTGTATCCCGTAAATCTTTACATGAAATTAAACATTATGTTGCAGAAGTGTATCATTTTTTGCATTGACTGATTTATGATTTGGTGAGTAAATAGTTCCACAACAAATGACAAGTGACATCAGAAATTCTACAATAATTGTGTAATGGATCAGAACGACCTTCACCTATATATCTTTTTCTTTTCTGTTTAGGTCAGGTTAAAACTATTTGTATATGTTACATTTATGTTATCTGTGTGCATATATTCTTGTATATATTATATATGTAATTCAATAAAATTGTTACTAAACTATACATACTATACTATGCATACATACATTGTAAATACACACCCCTGCAAGTACATACATGTACATATTGTGTAAAACAGTAATAGAGTACATATGAATTATAGTATATTAAGATAAACTAGACTAATTTGGCAGACATAATTAATCTATCATGTTAATGATTTTGTTTTACTAATCCAGTACTTGTTATCTTTGTTCTTAGGGGTGAAATTCCAAGTCAAAGAATAGCATGACTTTTGATATTAAATAATTCTGAATTTATTTTGGAAATGGAACATTAAAAGACTCAGTTAAGCATGACGTCAGATTATATCAAGTAACTGCCTCCTGCTGTTTAAGCCGACACTTATAATGAACTCTTCTGTACCAACCATACCAAAATCTACCTAGATCAATATAAAAACTTTATTACGGCCTATATGGTACCAAGTCAATAACATGCTTCTCGTAAACAATGTCATTGGACTTTTAACATTGGATATCCTGATTTTATCTTAGTGGGGGAGTTTTCCCTTGACGTCACTACTAGAAATGATTGAAGACACTTTGTTCAGGACAGAATTATTTTCTAGATACTAAAGAATGCCTTGTGAAATATTTATATCAAACAAGTCACCAGCAGATTTTTAAGCTATCAATTTTTTATTATTAACATATACGTACATTATATACGTGTTTACTATGAAGTGATTGTGTGTATATATATAAATATATATATATATATACATATACATACACAGTGCAGAAGCACACAAACACACAACACACACACACACACACACACACACACACACACACACACACACACAATGTAAGATAGAACAAAAAGATAAATTTAAATAAACAACTCAAAACCGGTATAACATTCCAAGGATTTCAAAATCTTGACAAAATCAATCTTAAATGAAAATTTCAAAATAATGAAAAAAAAATCTTTTTTTAAATATACCTATGTCATACTTCTATATATATAAATTCTCAAATAACATCCTGCACATTCAAACTTACATTAAACATCAGCAGCAGGAATATGAAATCAAAAGATCATATTTCAAATGTCAACACTTTTAATATCAAATAAGTCTGGATGTTCTAAATATACTCTGTTTGGATTTAATTCATAGCCTTTTGGATATATTTTGAACTGTGTTCTAAATGTCAGCATGTCTTTATGAATTTATATATATATATTTTTATATGTATATAAGTCTACATTCTAATGTTAAAACCAAAACATGTCAAAAGAATAACTTTTATACATTCAAATTTTAGCACGGTTTTTTAATGGTTGGCAGAAACCTGTTATACTTTTAAAGATTTAAACTTCCTATATAAAATTTTGGTACATGTACAAATACATAAATACACTGCAGTGGAACCTGTCTTGAGAGACCATCCTACAGGTATCTAGATCTGCCACTGAATTTTCATGTGGTCTCTCAAAAACAGTTGGTCTCTAAAAAGAGGTTTTACACACAGGATTATTTAATTGTGTCTCTTTTAGAATGTGGTTTCATGTGAAAGGTGGTCTATCACAACAGTGGACTCTCAATATAGGGTCCACTGTACATGTATTAAGGACTATGGTACAAATAAGAGAATTACTGTATCTACACATAATCTACCTGCATGTATATACATATAAATACATGTACATAAAATGTAATTAATGAACAATTATATCATCTATACTATCATATGATGTAACGGTACTGAATATGTACATCATACATTATGATGTACATATATTGAGAAAATCTGTGATGTAATATCGTGCTTCTGAATTCAATAATTGTTATCCTTCAAAGTGACCCTCTTGCCCCTTACAAATATTCTCAGGCCTTAATCTGTCAATTTTGGGTAAATGCCACTGATGACAAAGTTGGATATTCTAACATAAATTTGTGTCAAATTGGGAAATATTGTTTACACACATGGAAATCAAAATATAATGATTTTTTTAAATGTATTTCTCCTTACATTAATCTATTTTTTACTATGGTTGTGGCCTCAACACCAGATTAGGATTTTTTCTTCAATTTGGGAAAAAACATGTATTTTGCAATGGGAATTTAGCCCCATGAAAACTAGGAAAACCTAGGAAAAGGCCAGATTCTACAATATGAATTTAAGATTATGAAGCATGGAATACTTTATAAAAATGGAATTAAGGTACATTGTATCTCCACATTACAGAAGGAAAATTGCTGCTTCAGGGAAAAAAGAGCTACAAATATATTGCAATTATGTATATGTCTCCAGATCATGTTTCATCATGTTACTAGGACTAAAAGTGATGTGATGATGTCTCCATTACATGTGAATACCAGCATGATACTCTACAACATATTATAAACTCATCATACATATGATACTAGCATATAAATAAACAAAACTATCAGTGTCACAGCACTGGATGTAAATATTGGATCTGATGCATGTACAATGTATTTACATTGTACATGTAAATGGTGAAAGAAATAAAGGTTAACGATGCATACATTGTGCTTGCTTTTTGAACATTGATGAACTTTGTTTCTTCTGCAATTATCATCCATTTTTTTTTTTAGATTTAAATCGAGATTTATCATTTGAAAAATGCCTTCAGGTGCACACATGTAGTTACACAGTAAAGAATGTAATTTTAACTTTCTCGGTTTCTTTTTTTAAAAACAATATATACATACACTAGTACTAAAACACTTTATTTCTTTTACTTGCCACAAAAACGTTAAAGCTTTTTGTTAAGTTCACAACATTAATCGTCCGGGGAAAAAAATAACTAAATCTCAAAAAGTGTATGATCAAGTTATATGATCCTGTACTTTTAGAACAGGCATTACAATGGTCCTTAGAATTATTCGACATGTCTGATGTACAAAAACTAAACAAATTTTACAGTGTAAACTGAAAGAAAGTTGGTTTGCTTCAACTATCCTCCATTTCCTTAATTAAGAATGATATACATAGAGAAAAAAAAGGATTTTTTCAAACTTGAGAAACCAAGGTACAACAATTCTGTCTTCACCTTGTCTTAAAGTTTTTTCCCTTCAAAATTAGCTCCTGACATTTGACCTCCAGCTCAGACCATGACCATGAAAAATACAATACAACTGTAGATGTCTTCCTCTCAGTGTAAGGAATATAATAAGTGTCAAGATTGAGAACCCTACATGTACATACATGTGGCATGTAAGCATAGTATAGTCTGGTTGGTGCATTGAATCTTGCCTGCAAGTTAATTTCTTTAAAGTTCATAACTCGTGCATACATCTTTCCTGGAAAACCTGACTACCCAGTGCATGTACATGTGTATTTTAACAAGTATTTGCCTTGGTATAAATTTCAAATACAAAATCAATACAAATTTTCAAAATGTGAATGATTTGCTAAACTTCCCATATCAAATGTGAATGACTAAGTACAAACATCTCAAATAATATGTGAATGACTCGGTACAAACATCTCAAATAAAATGTGAATGACTCGGTACAAACATCTCAAATTAAATGTTAAAGTCTCATTACAAACACCTCAAATAAAATGTGAAGGTCTCCATACAAACATCTCAAACAAATTTGAAAGTCTCCATATAATGCCCCAAACAAAATGTGAAAGTCTCCGAACAAACATCTCAAACAAAATGTGAATGTCTCAGAATCAATTGTCAATCTTGATATCTGTGGTAACAATTACAATATACATGTACATGTATGCAATCTATACTGTATGTACATGTTTACAACAATGCACATTCAAATGGAATGCAGAGCTGGACTGTGAACCAAATGATTAGCCAACCAAGAATTTTTCTTTTTTTTTTTTTCTTTTTTTTAAAAACTGCATTGGTGAAAAATCATCTAAATGATTGTTAATATGAAATTTTCTGCAACATGATGGCAAGTGAAAAGTTCAAAACTACATGTATATTGATTAATAATCAATAATAATATAAATAATATACATGTATTATATATGACTGTGATACAATTTGTGTAAGTCTGTCTGCAGTTTGACTTGAATGGGAGAATTTTCAAGATAATTCTGTCACTAATTAACCATGTCCTTCATCATCATGCTCATGCAAATTGTATTGTTAAAGACTGTCCTATAAGATAATGCTATATTTTTCTTTTATAACAAAGGTGACATTTTGATACAAAAGAAACATGCACAAAATATGACCTTAAAAATAATATCAAGCAAATTAGCCAATTCCATGTACAATTTTGTTTAACAAGTACTGAAAAAATATTAAAATGTCAACAATTGGCTCAGTTGGCTAAGAGCAGTGTGAGTCTTTAATAATATATATGTACAAAGTATGTGCAAACATAATATCCATTATGAATTTACATAACTTGTATATATATATAATCTAGAGAGAGAAAAATGAAAAATTACCTTCAGCATATTTTAAATTGTGAAACGTAAAACACACAAAAAAAAAACTTCTAAATAAGTGGTATTATATGTGATCAAGATTCTTATCATTCTAAAATTAATCAAATATCTAAGTCATCACAGGTACATGTATAAATCATAATTTGTAACATTCAAAATTCTTCCATGACTAAAATAATTAATTAATTGATACATCATGTTCGTGTATGTCACTATGTGTATATACAAATGAAAGCAAACATATAGGGTATGTCTAGTCACATTTCCTTGTTAATTTTGTCATGAATATGTTACCGATAATTAATCACTTACGATTCATCAATCTTTTCTTCACATTGAAAACAATTGTTTCATCACTAATTGTAAAATTGTGTTAGTAAATTTATCTCAATATATAAATAACTTTGAATAATTGTACATGAATTTAGAAATTTCATCAAAGTCAATATGTTATTTCACTGATCAGAGATGATAAATCTATGATAAAAAATATACATTTAAATATATAAGTAACATATAATGACTTGTTTGAATAAACAAATACATATAAGTTTATTTACTGAACAAGGAACTAGCCAGCACAAGATTTTCTGTATTGAACCAAGGAAGTACTAAAATAAATAAATACGTCAGTAAACTGATACTTTTATCAAGAGTATACAGATATGTTAATTTGTGTACATACATATGTACACTTACTACACACCAAACCATATTCAAAATAACTACTTTTCAAGGCCAAAAGTAAAAACATTTCATGTGACCCTACTGACCCACATAAAAAGCTCTGACCAATTTGTTTTGTCAATTTTGCTGACTTCTATATTTTTTCTGAAACTGCTTACCGTCTGACCCATTTCTAAAACATCAAATTAAACAAATCATTTTTTTAATGTTGTTTTCTACCAAACTGAACAATTTTTCAGTTTTGGTAGCATCCAGTTTTTAATGGCGGAGAAGAGAACCTGGGCCCAAAGTCACCAAATTTACTCAGTACTCAAGCTCAACTAACTTTTCATGATTTTAAGGTAAAAACACACAAATTTATTCCTTAGCTGGGCATGTTTGCATATTGATGGTATATAATTGTAAATAATGATCAAAATCACTGCTCATTTTAAGAAAACTTTAGAAATATTAAAATATTGTTTGAGGACATACTCAAATTTTGAGTAACGTACTAAATATATTTATTCATTTTACAGGAAAATCCTAATTAGGATGCAAAAATTTATATGTGAATGATAAAAAATAATAATATGCTTCCTAATCATTCAAACCCAAACATTTTACAAATGATTTTATAGACAAAATAATGAAATAAAAATTGAGCTTGAGTATTGAGTAAATTTGGTGACTTCGGGCCCTGGTTACATAATACATTCTTATAGTTCTCAGGTAGGGACCACCAGCATTCTTCAAGTTAACAGCTGGCAAACATTTCTCACAAAAATCTGCATAGAAATAGGTTCCAGTGGGCTCCATCCTACATGTACATTGACCAGAGGTGAGGGATTTCATGGCTCAAAGTGCGATGTTCTATCTATTTGGCAACAGAGGCGCCACACAAATATTTTTTTAATGCAGCAATACATATATAACATAGATGTATACAGTACAACATGTATGTATTTGACCTTACCTGGTACAGTTTAACTATGTTAGGGTGGTTAAGTAACTTCATTATTTGAACTTCTCTGTAAACTTTCTTTAAATTATTTTCATCAAGTTGTGTCTTATCAATAATTTTAATGGCAACCTGAAATAAACATAAGTACATGTGTTTATAATAAACATTTGTACACATATACAGAAAATGTATTTCAAATATGAATCAATGTTATCACACAGTTTGAAATTAGCTGTTCGCCTGTCCGAAACTAGAAATTTTGGCAGCAAACTTGTAAAGGTTCTACTTCAGTTAGTTAATTTATTTCTGAACTCAAACTACAATAATCATATTTGCTCTGACTTACATGTATGAGAAATTAAGAAAATAAAAACAAATGAAATAATTAACGTATTGAAACTCAACATGGTAATTCTGGTACTGACTCAATAAGTACATGCCACTTTGGTAATTCATTGTATTACTTTGGGCTAGTGAACTGTCCTATAAGTCTAGTAAAATTTCTTTCCATCAAGTACTACATGTAGTCCCACTGACTGGTGAGACAGAATCACGAAATTTGACCCCTGTTATCATGTTTAACTTTTCCATCACTACAGACCAAAATAGACCTATCCAAACAATAGAAAAGAGAGTACCATTTATAAATATAGGAATGAAAGGGTTACAGAACAAATACATACATGTACATGTACAATGTTTTTATATACATGAACGTTGCATATATTTATTATATATCATTGTACATATTTATCATAACATCTGTTGGATTTCTCAATACACATCCAGATATGAAAAAATTATAAATGAATATTATATATTCGGTCTTTTCATTTGTCAGAATTATCTCCAATATCAGCAGGTATCAATTGTGATGTCATGTCTTTATGTGAGAAAATAATGTCATTTACACATAAACATATGATGTCACAAATGATCACTTTTCTCATTTTTCGCACAAACAAATGACATCACAACAGATACCTGATACAAGGAGTGGTAATTCTGGATAATGAAAATACCTAATACATGTACATTTATATACATGTACATTTATAACACATACAAGTTTTGGTGATCATATGGACAATTGGATTTCAAATTGTAATTAATCAATTTCAAGTTTGTAATGAACAGAAGCAAAAGTGATCAATTATCAATTATCAATTATAGATGCATTGTATATAAACTGCAGTCTGTTTCTTTTTTTTTTTTCAAATTTTTTTTACATTATTTCATATCATATATGTATATTCAACCTGACTTACACATGTACAATGTCAGACATTTTAAATTAAAAACATAATTACTGGTCAACCGGACCAGTGAAGAAAGGTATTTCACTGGTCAAAGAAATTTTTTTACAGGTCTGTATATATACACAATTGAAATGAAATGGAAAATTACTGGACATTTGGACCAGTTATCAGATAGATTTCACAAGACTTTTGTGAAATTTACCGGTTTTTCTGGTAAGACCAGTGAATTTCAAAAACTCTGCAATGTAAATTTATAACATTGGTCATCCATCATTAAAATAAAACTGGATTTAATTTCATATACACCAAAATGTAAATTTATAACATTGGTCATCCATCATTAAAATAAAACTGGATTTAATTTCATATACACCAAAATATTTTACTTTTCTGTAAAAGTTGAATTCTTGAGTTGGACAATATTTTACTCGAAGTGTGCATACAACCTTCATGACCTCCTCACTTCTAACAGGAAATCCTCGATGAAAAGTCAAAGTAAACCCATAATAGGTTGTAATTACATTACAACCCATAAAAAAGGTTATTAAATGATTTATTAAGTTACATATATGTATACATACATGTACATTGTACATTAAGATGTCTTTCATACATCTGTACACAGGCTCTTCTCCCAATTTGGGGGAAATGCCACTGGCGACAACATTGTGTATTTTATTGAGTGTCAGATTGGGAAAAATAGTTCCCACCCATGTTGATCTAAATATCATAGGATCTCTTTTTAATTTTTTTCCCTGCATTAATTCATTTTCAAGATTATAGAAAAAGGCCTGGTACAAGTACATTGTATGCACATTTATAATGTATTGTACAGATGACGCTACATGTACATGTGTATCTGTATGTACAGGTGACGATACATGTACATGTTTACCTGCATGTACTATACATATATCTAAATGTATTGTACAGGTGACGGTATTGTACAGGTGATGGTATTGTACAGGTAACGGTATTGTACAGGTGAGGGTATTGTATAGGTGACGGTACATGTATACCAGCATGTACAATGTACTATACATACATGTATTGTACAGGTGACGGTACATCATACATGTATACCGGTATGCACTATAAATACATGTATCGGGACATGTATCGAACAGGTGACGTTACATGTACATGTATACCTGCATGTACTATACATACATGTACATGTATTATACAGGTGACGGTATTGTACAGGTGACGGTACATCACTACATGTATACCAGCATGTACACTGTACTATACATACATGTACATGTATTGTACAGGTGACGGTACATCATTACATGTATACCTGCATGTACTATACATACATGTACATGTATTGTACAGGTGATGGTACATCATACATGTATACCGGTATGCACTATAAATACATGTACCGGTACATGTATTGTATAGGTGACAGTACATGTATACCTGCATGTACTATACATGCATGTAAATGAATCATACATCTTTAAATTGTAAATTAATTTTCATTCTCAGCACTCAGCCTCTCAGGTCTTATTTATGCTAATGTTTTAAAAATGGGAAATTTACATGTAATATGAATTTATGCCAAATTACTAGTTTTGCACACATGTGAATCTATGCGACGTGTAAATGTAATAAATTCTCTTTAGGGATTTCTCACCCCATTTCTTCATCTTTTGTTAAGGGTTATGCACAGCTTGTTCACCAAATTAGGAATTTATTTCTTCAAATTAGAAAAAAAAAACACATGCACACAGGATTTTCTCTAGGGTTTAATTTCAGTGAGTCCAAGGGACCCATAGGAACAAAATTCCAGAGTCCTTCGTTAAATTTGTGAGTCCGCAAGTCAAAGAAATTCAAAACAATATATGAAAACAAAGGCACACATTTTCAGCCTCAGGTTGAAAAATAAAATACCAAGTTTTTGCATCTCCTTAATTAGGGACACACTAATATTCATGTTTTGCGTCTTGAAAAGATTTTATGTGTCAAAGACGCAGAAATCATAATTAAGGGAAAACCCTGTGCACATTGTATTTTGCACTATGAATGGGACTGAATATCAGCCCTAAGGAAACTATAGAAAAAGGCAAAGCACTGCAGCATGAAAAATCAACTGAGAGCGATTAACCCATTTTCCCCTAAAGACACATTTGAAATGATCTAAGTCACTGATTTACTGAGGAGTCCATTATTTTTCAGGGACTAATGAGTTGATAGATCCGTAATAGTACTCTGTAACTGATAATTGGATTTTAAATCATGTGTTTTTAACCACTTGGTCATGGAAGCCCCCTTGATAATTGGGATTGGAAACATTAAATCAATTAATTTTGGATTATACTCAGCTATAATATAATCATGAAATACATGTAACGGACCATGATATGCAGGGTTCCAAAAATTTGTATAAAAGCACTCGGGCGAGTGATTACATAACTTCCACTCGCCCAAACTCATTTTGCACTCGCCCAAGTATGAAAATGTAGTATTTCAAAGAAAATGTGTTAAGAGCGTATAAAATCTTTTTTCAAAGTAAATAGATCTTATATGACTTAACAGATATGATTCTCTTCATTTGACAAATTGTCTTTTTATCTAATAAAGTACTCATTATGATGGAATTTGTGTGAAAATCTTACCACACCTTTTGTATGCTCTCATTTTAAGTGTTTAGAATTCAAATTCTTGACTGAAATTTTGGTTGCCCGCCATAAAAATCTGCTTACCCACAATGAAAAAAAATATTTTATTTAATTTTGGTTTTTTAAGTCATTGTTATTTTAATAGATAAATTTATATACAATATATATTGTCTCTGAATGATGCATTTACATCTAAATTAACTGTAAATGCATCATTATTATTACTATAATCAACTATTATTATTACTATTTTATGATGTTACTACTATGTGTTTAATTAAATAAATATAAATTACGAAAGTAAGTTTTCACTATTATTAGATGAAAACAAGAGCTATCCATTTCTATATTTCCATTAAAACTTTTATTCATAGTAATTTAGTATTGAGTAAATATTTTTACTTTTATCATACACTTACATTCAGATTTTTTTACTTCTATACAAATTATAGTGTTATGATTATTTTACCAAATCCTGAAATTCAGGTCTGTTCGGAATTGGTTCTTTTATTTACACACATCCAACTTCCACTTCCACAACAAACTGCAAGTATCAGCTGTCAACACATGATGTGTTCTGTGTCATTTTTGGCCATGAGGTAAAGACTAACATGTTTACTTGTCAATAAAATTATTATTTAAGTTTCTAATTGTTTATTGTAATGTATTTTAAACTGAAAATAGAAGGAAATGAACCAGTTTCGAAATTTAAAAGGGAAAACAGATTTTCAGTGGGGCGTCAGCACTCGCCACACGGGCGAGTTCATTATGGATATTTACTCGCCCGAAACATTTTTTTACTCGCCAATGCAAGCGGGCGAGTGGATTTTTTGAACCCTGATATGTATACTCATTTGGTCCCAAAAAAGACATCAATCAGGATTCTACATTGTACATATAGCTAAACTGTACATTTATAATTATGGCATGCATTTTTAACCAAAACCCTGCTTTCCCATAGATACCAAGAGGTATCTATGGTACCAAGAGGTATCTATGGGATAACAAACTATTACCTATGGGATAACAGACTGTATCTCTGAAATCAACAGGTATTCAGGGTTACAGGTCAGGTATCTATGGGATAGCCAATTTGTAACCCTGAATACCTCCTGATATTCAGTTATTGATACATGTACTTAATAAAGTTAATTCATAGATAGTTGAGGTTTTAATGAAATACTTCACTCTAACCCTGTATACCTGCTTGTCGGCTATACATGAATTGCAATGGGAATGCCAAGCACACCTACAACCCTGTATCTCAGAATACCTGCAGATATACAGGGTTAGACTTAGAGCAAAGTGTTTCATTGAAACCTCGGATATGTATGAATTAAGTAGCAGTAATTAAGTTAATATTTGTATACCACATCAGGTTTTTTTTAACCTTTTGGGGAACATGGCCCATGGCGCTGGAATTGAGTATTTTAATTTTTGGCTCAAAGCTGGGAATTTTTTGCATATGCCTGAAAGGCTGAACCAAAATTATTCCAACATGATATGATAAATTGTAAGCTACAAGTACACCTGTCTCTAGTCCTTTAACATCCACGTATATACATGTAGGACCTACATTTTTACAAATGTACATGTATATGTAGGGAGCAATATTTACATTTTGTCTTATTATTTTTTTTTTTATTGTTTCATTTATTTTGCTAGTTTTTATCTTTTTTTATTTCCAAGCTGCTAAAAAAATATTAGCCCAATTTCGATAATAAATTTCATGGAATAATCAAAATGTATGAATACATGTATATCATGTATGTGAACATTATATATTGTTACATGTATAGGTACATTAAATGCATAAGCTTCAGAGGAATCATTATACAAAACTAATACATGTACCTAAATATAAATCTACAAAACTACTGGTGGATTCAAGGGGTGGGGTTGCAACCCTCCCATTAAAAGATTGATAAAAAAATAGAGAGAGAGAGCTTACTATTGATTGATTGTTACATTGATATTTTATAACAAAATTAGTTACTATCCAATTCTGTAGACTCATTCCGGATTGCATGCAGTTTTGTGCATTACCATCGATATGTAATTTCCTGCTTGTGTCCAAAATGCAATTCAGAAAGAAGAGTCTTCTTTCATACATTTCTTAACCTACCGGACTGTACCACGTTACTCCTTGGTGATGAATTAAAATCTTACAAATATGACAAGAATCTATTCTTCACCGTACACAACTTTATATTAAAAAATAAATGTTTTTCTCAGTAATGTTATACATGTACCAATGATTAATAAAACCCAACACTATATATCAATGTATATGTATATATATATACGTATACATATGTATACATATATATGAATTTGTTTATAGAAAACATAAATTACCTATTAATCTTGAGTTTTGAACTGAAATCGCCAGACATTGTTTATATGTACTTGCCTTCTAATAATTAATTTGATAAGCTCAAATACAAACACATTTAGTTATTTTCCATCCATTCATTCAGTTTTTGTCTGTTCATCTTTAATTTGTAACTTTTTTGTCATTCATTACTTTTGTCACATAGATTTAGTTAGTTGATGTTCCCAAAGAAATTTCAGGAGAGGAATTTGTATAAGCATTGTGTATTTTTCTAACCCTGAGATAATGTACAGTGTTGTTATTTACTACTATTGTCATCTTGTGCTGAATAAAATATAAGTTGAAACTAAGATCATACTCCAAGCCTACCCACCCCCTTTAAAAAAATCCTGGATCCGCCCCTGAAAACTTAAAAGTTGTTTGTCTGTCTCTTTCCTGAATGTTACTGCTCTACATGCACACTGTACATGTACAATCTGCCAAGAATTTGTCATTAGCAAGTACATGTACATATATAAAATAGTTCAAACACCCACATCAATGACATTCAAATACAACATGTAGGTTTTGGCTATAATTCAACTGACCATGTGTTAGCTAGTGTACTGTAGGCAGATATATTGTGGAATGTACGCATCCCAATGGAACTTTTACATGTATACAGTAAGTTAATTGACATTAAACAAAATAATTTTGAAATTCTCTGATTTTACCCAGCATTTCCACAGAAATTACCATGTTTACTGACTTGTTTCAATGATGCACAGCAAAAGCAATAGCAAAGATTTGTGTACAATCATACATACATTTTATGCATGCATAGAATAAAGTGGAAGTCTACAAAATTTCTGTCATACACTGTGTTTCAAATAATTTGAAGGGTCAGGGAGCTCCGTGTTTTTTAAATGAAAACCAATGTACTTATGAAGGTAAAACAGAAAATGAAAGTAGAATAAGGATCACTTATCGCATCAATGGCTTCGCTCTACTGACCACAACAAATGTGATTCTAGCCTCAGGCAATAGAACAGTCGTCATCTGATCGAATTTACACCCATTTGTCAGGAAAAAATATATATAAATAAAGATGACCCTACATAACAGAGTGACTTTCTGGCAAACGACCAACTTTCGGCAAGTTTTCGGCGTATTGCAACTTCCGCACGAGCAAGCCTTATTTCATGTGTGTCGTCAAATGTATTTGAGCGTATGCATTCGGGGAATAGTATTTCTATTTAGCACTAGAATACAACAAGTATCTTCAATGCATTTATGTTTTCTTACCTCTGTCTTTGTGATACGATGCCTTCCAAGTTTTACAACTGCGAAATTCCCTTTACCTATAGTTCGTTCTATATCATAAAATCCCACCCTAATTTGACCCTTCGTTGATCTGTCCGCCATGACCATCGTTTTAAATTTACGGTAATATATCCGTTTCACTATCAGAATTATTCACAAACTTTAAAACTCTCTTCCAAAACTCGCTCAATCCTTTCTTTCTCGTTTTCATGGCGGTGTTCAGTGCAAACCCGGTTCGTTTTACGTCAGTACTGACGTCAAACTTACTCGAGATATTGACTAGCTCTTTTCTGGAGAAAGTTTCGTATCCGTGGTTGCTAAGGAAAAATTTTTATGACGTATTTTCACGATACTTGTCAATCAAATTTATTATTGCTAACTGAAACAGTTGTTTACTAATTAGGAAAATGTCATCGCATAGGCAATGTTAATACTACGATGTTAGCTATTATATGGTCGGGGTTTAAAAGTTGATAATCAATTTGATTTTCCGTTGAGTCCTATCTTTTGAATCCATGATATGTACATAGCCTCACAGTTAAGAACACTTGAACGCATAAAGAATAATACGCCGTCTCAGTTATCAAAAGGTCACGGATCCAGAATTTTATCTATGCGTCATGTGTCGTGTTTATTATTTGAAAATGGTCATGACATAGTATTATGTATTAACAAAAAATAGGAATCAAACGCAACAACAAAAATGATAAATTGATGATGATGATGATGATAAAGATGATGATGATGATGATTGGTAATTGATTAAGTGTTATCACTAATTATCATTTCTCAGTTTGCTCTACTTTTGTCCATTGCTGCCTTCTCAAAGTTTTTTTAACATACAAGTATTTATAAAACAAACATTATTTTCATACAAATATTAATTTTAAATTATACATTTGCAGACAAGTAAGCAAAGATTCAATGTATGCAAATGCCTCCAGGTGTGTCCAGGGCTACATTATCAAAGTTTTTTTAAAAACATATTTACAAAGAGTTTTTATTTTTATACAAATATTAATTTTAAATTATACTTTTGCAGACAAGTAAGCAAAGATTCATTATACATAGGCGTCGGAAGCAAATTGAAAGTGGGGGGGGGCTAAACCAACTTAAAACACACACACGCCAGAAGTGGGGGGGGGGGCTAAACCAACTTAAAACACACACACGCCAGAAACGTCTTGGGGGCTAAGCCCCAATTTTCAACACCTATGCCTATCTTTGCAAAAAAAAGTGGGGGGGGCTAAGCTCCCCCCCCTAGGCCCCCCGGCTCCGACGCCTATGTTATATGCAAATGCAATTAGTGTGTTAACTTCCTGTCAAAAAGTTAGATAGATAGAGATAGATAGATAGACCAATAGATAGACAGACAGATAGATAGAAACATAGACAGATAAATAAACATATAAATAGATACTAATAGATAGACAGTCAGATAAATAATGAAATATATAGATAGATGGCGTTAGCGAGGTTTTTGTAATTTTGTTAATACATTGCATATTATGTTTCCAGTTTCTATTGAAACCCTTATTTTTACTATTTTGGTTTAACCCCGGTAAATCAAAAAGGGAGATTTTGATAAAATATGTCTTTAGAACGAAGGAAGGGTTAAGCTATAGAAATACTAGTAATTAATTCATTTAATTATTCAAATGCGTTGATATCTATATGTTTATATTGATATCAACACCGACCGTCGTCATCTTCATCATCCTCCTCATCAACATCGTCGTCATCGTCATCAGTATTATCATTACTATTATGAACATGTAAAAATAACTGAATTTTTTAATCTTAAGTCAATTTTCTTTGATCACTAATATAGGACATTAGGTGAATCAAAGAAAATTGTCAAAATATATATGTACATTAATACAGTTTGTGAGAGTTACCTCCCTTTAAAAAATGCGTCAACAAAATGTTTAACTGAGGGCGCTTCCCTTTCAAAACGGATCGACCTACAAACAAAGTTTTATGAATGGCCCAGAAGTCGGACAGAAAAGTGACTGACAATTTGTCGATCCGTTTTGAAAGGGAAGCGCCCTCAGTTAAACATTTTGTTGACGCATTTTTTAATATTTTCATCATTATAAAATATTCTTAATTTTTTTTCTTTCTGATCAGTTTAAGAGCCGACAAGTGGTTTGTAACAAAATTGTATAATCTTTTATTCTACTCCAACCCAACCATAAAACCGTAGACATAAATGTTTAGGCTGTAACGAGCTCATATGAGGTTACAGAGTTATTAGAGAGGTCGCACACATTTAAGATATGTGTACATACTTTCAGGAGTTAGATCATGACCCAGAAATAACGTCATTTTAAATTTCGATTCTTTTGAAAAATAAAAAACAAAAATCGATTTCTGAAAACCTTGATTTTTCCTGACCATTCACCATTTTTTCTACAATTTTTAAACGTAGATGTACATTTCAGTCGTGAACATTTAATATTAAATTGATTATTCGTAATTTTTAAATGAAATTCTTGGCGATACATAACGATACATATAAGATACCGAAGATATCCGTAAAATCCATAGTAAATAATAATAAGCAGAAAAAAGTACATAAAAATTCTGCCAAAATATTAACTCTAAGAACGTAGGGAAACATTTTACAAATATGGTGAACATAAGACAAACGCGAATATATGGCACATCCAGGGGAGGAACATCATTCAAATAGAAAAATAAACAAATTAGGGGCGAAAGTCTCCTCACTGTAGGTATAAATATGACCCAACAACTAATATATAGCATAGGCGTCGGAGCCGGGGGGGCTAGGGGGGGGGGCTTAGCCCCCCCCCACTTTTTTGCAAAGATAGGCATAGGTGTTGAAAATTGGGGCTTAGTCCCCAAGACGTTTCTGGTGTGTGTGTGTTTTAAGTTGGTTTAGCCCCCCCACTTCTGGCGTGTGTGTGTTTTAAGTTGGTTTAGCCCCCCCACTTTCAATTTGCTTCCGACGCCTATGTATAGTATATAGATACAGCTATAACTCAACATTTCAACTACTGAAGCCCAATATTTGAAAACAAGGACAATAGATGTGACTTCAAACGCAATGTATTATGTCCCTGTGACAACAACTACGAATTACCACTTAGCAGTTTGCCTCTGTCTATGAAATGTTCGCACGTAGAGTATGGCATTATCTGAACTTAGTAGGATATCTAAGATAGATTTATATTTTGTTCATAAGATGTCTTAAAAGTCTATACAGTACCTGATAAAGTATTCATTTATATACATGTACATAAATGAATATGTATCTTACAGAAATCAACAGTTATTGTATGACTTTTTCGTTCAATGTGATCACAGTACGCTTTGTTTTGATCTGTAACGTTCTGTTACGATGCCAACACAATTGACCCAAAATGATGTAAAATGTATATTGAGAGCCACGTGTCAGACTTTTGACGAAAGGTCAATTGACCTACCGGCAGTACGACACCACTCTTCTCACTCCGGGTAACGGTCCTTGCGTTTATACACATTCGAAGAACTGGCATTGACAGCGTCGCTGCTGTTTCGGAATTTTGTTCAGACAGATGGCTCTCAATGTGAATCTTTAGATCATTCCAAACGGCCTTTTCACTGTGACGTCATAACAATAAAAATCCAAAAGGTCTAGACCTTTCGCGAAAAATCTATTGACCTATTACGAAGTGTCTGACACATGACTGTCCATGTTCTCTTTGACGTCACTCGATTGTGATTTCATAATCACACAAGTGTTTGGCGGACCATTTAATTGTGACATCATAATGGAAAAGTTTGGTGATAGGTCAGTTGACCTATATCCAAGGGTCTGACACATGGCTATCCATGTGCTTTTTTTGGATGTCATTCGATTGTGATGTCATAATCACACAAGCGTTTGATGGGCCATTTCACTGTGACGTCATAATTGAAAAAAAAATTGCCAAAAGGTGCCGTGTCGAGCATTTAGCGATAGGTCAATTCTAATTGAGATCTGCCATGACACTCTTCCACATTCTCTTGTGATTGCTACAATATGTCTTCACGTTCTATTAGGTTCTCTTAAGATTTGATCTCCCATGATTTATGACCCAGGTTTGAGCAATACTGCAACACTTGGGCAACGATAGCTCTCCCAAGATTTGGCTTCATAACTATATTTGTGGCGAAAATGTTTACATCCAATATTTTTTCAGGATATGAAGAATCATCACGGGACCTTCATATCACCGCAATTTGATCCCACGCTCAGCACGATCCCTCTAATTCGTGGAGATCGTCGACATAGTGGTCTAATATATACCAATCATAATGTAAAGGCTTAATGTCCGTACCAGTATAAATGCTCTACATGGGAATATTCTTTCATAGACCTATTATGTGTTCAAACGAACTTCCCTAAACCCAAATGAAAGACGAACGAGTAAAATCTATATAAATCTATAGAATTAGAAATATACATTTAGCTTGTTCAAACATTAATTGTGGCAAAATCCGCCCTTGTACATAAGAAGTTGCGACAAGTGCGACTTCCGTACATTGTTTAAAAATGAGTAACGTTCGGTTATGACTCGGATTATAAATAAAGAGATAATCCTTACAAAGAAGTGGCCCCTGATGTAATTCGTCGTAAATATTTGAGTTATGCAGATTTGTTAAGATGGTCAAGTGTTTTACATGTAAATAAACATAGAACCAACGTAGAGGCATTTGCGTAAATGATTTAAATAAGGTCAAGGTCGAAGTTTTATTCTATTAATAATAAATTTCATATGGCCTCTATGAATAATCAATTTCGACCCTACGTCGGTGATGCATTTCCTCTTCCATTAAAATCATGTATGTACGTAGGCTATTCTCGCACACTAAAATTATATATATATATATATATATATATATATATATATATATATATATATATATATATATATATATATATATATATATATATATATATATATATATATATAATTGTGTGTGTTTGTGCGTGTGCAGCCGCATGTGTGTGCATGTGTTTATGTGTGTACAGTATGCATGTGTTTATAGAGTCCTCGTCTTGTTTAACATGTTTGTGTTGTTTTACTAAAAAGTGAAAATATCATTATAATTGTTTTCACTTTTCAGTTTTTGGTAAACCCCTAGTAAATTTAAAATTAAAAAAATTATATGTTTGAACATTAGAGGGGGAACCGTTATCTTGTTTCATTTTTTAACTAAATATCTCCTATCCACCCAGAGTAAAAATAAGAAATGTATGAAATAGATTAATTAATGAATAAATGGATAGACAATGATAATTCAAAACAATATAATTTGCATGTTTTAAGTTGTTATCAGCTATACATAAGCAATTAAATATGTTAATGAGTAAGTAAATAAATTAACATAAAATTTATACCTGAATTATCATTTCCAAACTGAACATAAACACTAATTGACTAAATGTTGAAAAGATAGGAGAAAATTTGATATTGCAACTCTATGTAAAACGATGTAAAGTGTTTTACGATGAAAACAAAATCATTATTATTTTTTATGTTTCGTTTTTATTTATTCCTTTATTTACTTGATGTTAAAATTGAAATTAATATATTTTACTTTATATTTTTCTGGTTTCCTTCTTTATTTTAGTTTTTGTTATCTAAATAAAAAACAACCTTTCAACGAACATGACAAATTCAAAATTGACTACATGACAAATTCAAAACTTCAAAATTTACAACATGCCAAATTTAAGATCTACAATATGACACATTCAAAAATTCAAAATTTTCATCATGCCAAATTTAAGGTCTACAATATGACACATTCAAAAATTCAAATTTTTCATCATGCCAAATTTAAGATCTACAATATGACACATTAAAAAATTCAAAATTTCCATCATGCCAAATTTAAGATCTACAATATGACACATTCAAAAATTCAAAATTTTCAACATGGAAAATTCTGAAATTCTAAATTTACATGACAAATTCAAAATTTGCAATATTACAAATTAAAAAAATCTAAATTTACAACATGACAAATTTAAAAATTCTAAATTTTCAACATGACAAATTTAAAAATTCTAAATTTACAACATGACAAATTTATAATATACAACATAATGCAGATATTGGATGATAGATGCCGGGATAATATTTTCCTTCAAACCGGTCTCAGTTATACCGTGGCATTTAATATTATCATGACAAACAAACCAGGAATATCCTGCTGTAACTGTAATTTACATAAATTTCATGTCTTCTACCCAAATACAAATATCAATGTTATATGGGAGTTATTGTACTGGTAATTTTCGCCCTTGTTTATTTTCGCCCTTTTACGACAAAAAAACATATTTACCCTATCTTAAATTCGCGTTTGATCACCAAAGTCTCATGAATGGCATATTATCTCCATACTTCAATTATTTGGCTTAAAATTCTAAAATTCGCCTACTGGTACAAGGACGAAAATGGTGAAAATTAAACCGTAGCGAAATTTTCTAGGTATACAGTCAGTATTGTCATTTAAAAGGTTCAGTAAATTAATTCAAGTTAACCTTTATCGAATATTTGGCAATTTATGATAAAACATAAAACACTAACACCTTTTGGAACCCCAGTCGGAACCCAGAGGTCACTATTAGAAGTAAATATCATACAACAGCTGAAGAGAAGGAGACTTTGACTGTTTGAGCGAAACTTAACTCATAAATGTTTAGTAGAATGACGCACGTAGTTATAATGTTTTTGATGGTCACTGACCTCGGCAGATGGATCGCCTATTTTAAATATTGTATGTGGCAACGAACCTTTTGTCCTGAGGAACAGAATATATTTGTTTATCGAATGTTGTAGAGAATAAAAAAAGAGAGGGAGAAAATAAATAATCAACGTCAGCACCATCGAATAAAAGAATATTTTGAATTAATATCACACAGTGATATCATGGCAACTTGATCAATCCGCCCATGCCTATTCATCATATTTTTAATTCATTATTGAGAATCATAGTACAAATATTTGTCCAAACAGCGACCTTTTTGCAGTAGGAGGAAGTGTATATTTGCAGAAATAGAACTGTAATAGAGTCATAGTATGGATTTTATTTGTCTGTCTGCATAACAGCAAAAGTTTGATGATTAAATGGAAATAATTATAAAAGAAATTTACGGCAAATTTGATTGGTTGAAACTCTGAGTCAATTTCTGAATGAGGAATTCATGTACATGACTCTTATACCATATACATAAAACGTACCTTAGTCAATGAATCTGATAATAACGTTTGAATCAAGTTTGACATTTAAAAAAAAGAATAGTAGATTAAATAATGGAACTCAGTATATGAGTTTCAAAAAAGGAATATTGAGATTTTGATAATACCGGGAATTAAGTGGCGAAAAATGGATCATTTTTGGATATCGAAGACTGAAAACGGATTTTTGATTTTACATGGAAAGTTTCGAAAGTTTGCAAGAGTTCACATTAAAATTTTCAAGTTGATATTAATTAAGGATTGTTTTTCATTTTTTTGAACACATCGGGGTATAAAAGCAATTGCTCATGGAAAAAATTCTGTGCAGCACAAAATGAAATAAAAACCAATCCCTATATTTATATATATATTACCATTTTTCAATGAAACTGTAGTCCACTGGATACTAAATTCATTCCAGAACACTGACTGGGGGGGTGGGGGGGTGTTCATATGACGTAATGGCTCAACAGCTGTTTTGACATGAGAAGTAGTTCCCTTTTCTGTCGCAAATACTAATGAGATTAAGGTTTAATTTCTTTTTTATATCATTTTGAAAGAAACTAGTGATATGGACAATTTTGAATACTTATTCTCAGATTTAGTTCGCGATTTTTAATATTCGACCATTTAGTAGTGACGGATTAAATGTGTCAGAAGAGAATTGCCCGAATGGGCCGTGTGCAATTGGCTGATAGGCCTACCATGTGCGATTTGAATAACAACAGATGACCGTTGTTTACAACAAATTTTATCGGTGAAATATACCACAAAAAATTTGAGTGTGACTGTTAGTATTCGTTCATGACAACTGATAGAAACCATTCTATTTGATATATTACCAATCACTGAATCAGCTGGGAAATGCCGTGAACTGTGAAGGGGTAACGATTTCGTAAGTAGACCTATTTCAGCATATAGGCTAGCCCGCTAGCAAATCCTTCAAATAAATTGAAACAAGACAAATGCAGACTATGTTGTGAAATAACAAACTTTTATTGTTTAAAAAATAATTATCGACACGATCATTTTGGAAAATCCGTGCAGGCCTATAAATTACAATAGATCCATATGTCAATTCAGACTTCAGTTTTTACCAGCTGATCATATAGAGTATCCCGTCAATTTACTTAGAAACCTATGAACACTACATATGCTCGGCATTAACATTACAGGTTGTGAAAAACAAGATGGGCCTGGTGATTAGCCTAGCAATTAATAGGATTTGAGGTGAACTGAGAGTCGATTTCACGCGATGCGAATGACGAATTGTTTCTGACAGGAATAGCCTATATGGTGACGGAAAAGCAAGCTGATTATCAGAGATGCAGACAAAATTGCACTAGACCTGACTCCCTTTTCAACTTACTTACAAGCAACGTGACTACGAAGCAAATTTTTATTTCTGTGGCCTCTGTTTCTTTTCATAACATGACCTAGATCTATCGCAATAGGCCTATGATATGGGCATGTACATTATGCTACAGATGCAGGCCTAGTCTAGTGTTTTCGATTTCTTTCAGTGATTTTTATTTGTTTTGTGGTAATTAATGGCTTTAAATAAAAATATGGAATGAACGTGTGTTAGTTTTTTCTTTATTGATTCATTCATATGTTCAGAGACTACTTGTCCGACAAATCGCTGCCGTAACATGGTCATGGAAAGGGTTTCTTAGATATTCAGGTATCCCTACGCCAGCTAGCGGTTAACACTTATATCACGTGATGACCCAATGGTTTTATTGATACAACAATACGGTCGTTCTGTATAACTGTGATGAAGGAAATTACAGTTGGTATGTGAATATACTGGAATGTTCAACACCAAGGCAATACCAAGTCATTTAGTATATTGGTGATATATCTACTTTATGATGACGTACAATATACAAAATGCTCATCTGTGGGTGCGGAGTAGCTTAATTTACAAACCAGAATAGAGTAAATGATGTTAAAATGTAAATAAAACATTTTATATTAAAACTTCAAATATTTATTTAGACAAATATATTGTTATAGATAAGTTTCAATAAATAGTTATATATTGTTTGATAAAGACCTATTGTGACGCAAATTCATTCAAGGTCAGTGATTTTTAATGAATACCCTGAAGATTTATTCCAATGGTAAAATCAACTCTCGTTTAGCCTCAAATAATATAGTTTTTATTTAGGTACATTACTAAAAACTTTTATTAGAAGAACTAAGGTTTAATACGATTCTGGTAATCCTACATACACACGTATTTCAATTTTAAAGGATGAAATCCTTCAAAATAACGTGTCCGAGATATTGACAGCCGTTAAGGAGAAACTTCAGCAATACTGTACATTTGCTCATTCAAGAAGCGGTGTAACTCAGAAGTGGACACATAAAAATTCTAAATAACTTTTATAAAATTTGAAGGCACACAATTTTTCTCAAATTCACAGTATCAAAACATACGACCTCTCTACTCTTTACACAACTATTCCACATGGAAAATTAAATTAAAGACTTTTTAGCATCACAGACAACTGCTTTTTCAGGGTGGTACCTGAAAATTTAAATATATTGTGATTGGTTATCATGATACTTATTTTGTCAAACACCACTCTGATTCTACACATAAATACACTGAGGATGATATAAAAACATGCTGGAATTTCTAATAGACAATAAACATGTATTTGTAATGTTCGAAGACGTGGTCTTTGAACAAACTGTCGGCATTTATATGGGAACCAATTGAGCTCCTTATTAGCCGACCTGTTCCTTTATTCACACCAAGCAGATTTCATTCAGTAACTGCTGAATCAAAAGAAGAAAAAGCCAGCGGTGTCCTTTAATTTGATATTTAGATATATCGAAGACTTTTGGTAATTAATAATGACAATTTTCATACATATGTCAATGCGATATATCCCAGCCAACTACAAATTAAAGATACAACAGAATCAAACAAACATGCTTCACACTTAGATATTTTATTCACTATAGACACAGACGGGAAATTGGCAACTAAGCTATACGACAAACACGACGATTTCGACTTTCCCATCGTAAATTTTCCACATTTAAGTAGTAATATTCCACAGTCACCCGCATTTGGAGTTTATATTTCACAAATGATCCGATATGCCAGATTGTTTTAAACATATGAACATTTCATATACAGACTACTCGCTGAAAAATTATTGACACAGGGATATCGAAAACCGCGTTTGATGTAAACGTTCCACAAATTTTACGGTCGGTATAATAGCTCATTTGCGATTACTCTGTTTCACTATGTAAAATGTTGAGTTGCCTTTTCGTTGGCGGTTGTTGAGACATCTGTACCAATTGTGTCGATGATACGTTCCTCACGTATTTCATTTGGACTTGACTTTGGATTCACGGCGGGTGTGATCGGTTGACAGGGGATGCTTACTCCTCCATGGCACCTGATCCCACCTCTTGGTTTCCAGAGGTCCGTGTTTGTCCATTTTTACCAGATATCCTGTTGATGAAATAAGTATCAAAGAAAACATATTTAAATTTTCGGCTACCACTTTTAGTGAAAAAAACAGCTATCAATAATTCCAAAAAGTCTCTGTTTTAAATTTTCATGTGGAATATTTATGTAAAGAGTAGAAAAATTGTTTGCTTTGATATCATGAATTTGAGGTAAATGGTGTGTCTTTAAATTTTCCAAAAATTGTTTCGAATTATGAATATCATTATTTAATATAATGCTTTGTCCTTCATTCACATTAAATCATGGATTCTCTCTATTATAGTTGATACAAACAGCCACTGAAAGTAAGGGGGTGCAAAAAAGTTTCACAAATTTAATAGCGTATATAAGCGCCATATACACCGGTGTATTCTACACAACTACGACGCTTTAAACGAATCAGGTTATGCAGAAATGCTGGGGAATGTTTCGTCATATGCGCAATAAAGAACGTGGGGGTTTGGCTGTTGACGTAGACGTAGTTCCCTTTCATTCCAAACATGTTCTATAGGCGATAAATCCGGTGACATAGAAAGCCAGGGTAGCACATTCACATTTTGCTGCTGTAGATAGTCACTAGCAACGCGTGCGGTGTGCGGTCCTTCGTTGTTCTGCTGCAGATTGACGTTACGCTGGTTGTTGTGAATGACGTGTCGACGTGCAATCTCGTCACGGTAGCGTACGCCGGTTAAATTGCCCCCACTATCACAAAAGGGGTCCTTCCATGTGTTGTAATTCCACCCAAGACCATAACGCTCCCTCCGCCGAATTGGCCTCGCTGAATAATGAAGGCGTCAATGTAACGTTCTCCGGCACGACGGTAAGCCCGAACACGACCATCACTGTTGTCGAGACAAAATCTCGACTTGTCCGCAAACAGAACTTCCGCCCAATTTCTGTTATTGAAACGACGATGCCTCCTATACCACGCTAACATCGTAATATGGCAACGCCAGAGTAGAACAGGACGGATAGCAAGACGCCGAGGACGGATGTTGGCCTCTCGCAATCTGTTCCTTATTTTAAGAGGACTTATTCGTCGATGCCAAGGGATGCTTCTAGCGGTTAAAGAAGCCGTTTGGAATCGTACGCAGATGTTGCGTCCGTATATATGTATCTTGCCGATGCGACATCACACGCGGGCGTCCTCATCGTGGAAGGTCCCGATCGGTACCAGTTTGCTGACATCGTCTCCATAAAGCATTTACAGTGTTGATATGAACTCCAAATTGCCTTGCCACATTGCTTTGAGACATCCCAGCTTTCAGCATCCCAATAGCACGTAAACGATAATTTTCAACCATGGGAGGCAGATATAGAGATAAACATAAAAAATATACAATGCGTAAATATAAATATAATACATATAAAATATTCAGCACATATATATCAATATCAAAATAAATAATATACAATGTATATATTAAACATAATACCAAATTTATATTCTTGCTAAAAGGGGGCCTAAACAAATGCTCGAGTAGATTGTTCCTATCGATATGGAGACTTTCAGTTGAGCTCGAATTCAGTTAGATGAAGAGTTCCGAAACAAATGGTGGTATCATACATGGCCAATTAATAACGTGTTGCCAAATCCGTCTAAGTGTAACTACTGTAAAAAGATGACCTGAAATATATTACAGTAATACCTCTTAATAACGCCCCATGTTTCATTTGCCACCTCCCTTAACGCCACAATTTTTGAAAGTCCACTTTTCGCATTTTTCCTATAATTTCACTAAAGGCTTCCCTCAACCTATCGCCAATATAAAGCCAAATTTTGGCTACACAGATGATGGCAGTATAACGAGGTTTTACTGAGTGTACACTATCGCCATGGCACTGTTTTGTTAAATAGACTACTGTGGATGACTAACAATCCTATTAATATTATTAATCAAGTTTTTATAATAGTATGATGTTTTCCAAATGCAATAGATTTTTTAAAAAAATATAACATTAATATTTTTTTTAAAAATAACTATTTAAATAATGATTTTTATATGGCAGATGTAACCTCTTATTTGACATATAAGCCCTGAAATTCTCAATGGGCATTATTCTAAACTTTATTTGTTTACAGAGATGTAAATTAATAACTTGCTGACGCAAATGTTCTATATTTACCTTTTACCTGTCATGGGAATATCTGTACATCTCATACCATTATTGTTACTCTACATGTTTTAGTAGTCTGATAAGAAGCAAAGGAGAAATTTAAATGGAGACCGAGATAATTACGTAAACAAAATCTGAAGTGAAAATCATTAAACCACCATCTATCATGATCAAAGTGAAACTGATCACCGCAGTTCTCTGATATGGACATCGAATAGGACCTACTCAGTACTATTGTACCTGAAACATTTTAAATGTCAAACGATCAAACATTCAACAGTCACCCTATTGTACATTGTTGCGTTTCTTTATTACTAGTAATGCAAGAATGCTATTGAAACTTATGACGAAGTGTGTACATGGTATGACAGAACAAAATGTAAGTTTCACGATATCATATTGTCTTCATAAGAGTGCATTAACTATGTCGCCGCTCTATTTTTCAATGATTTGCTCAAAGCAGCAATGTTATATACCGCACCAATATTCCTTTACTTCTGTAGTCGATGCAATTCAATTGGTGTAGGCTGAGTCATTAACTTGATTAATATTTACAAGGAAACCTTTGTCATCCTTTGTGATTTTTTTATCCAAGAAAAAATAAATGTACGATTATTGGAAATTCGTATTCGTGACAATGAAAAACCGGAAGTAATGCTATTTCATAGAAGTAGCCCAATGTAACTGATATTACTCTAAATCTACTGAAATATAAATAGATTAAGTTTACCTACATCCAAGTTAGATAATATTAGCCAATATTAGTCTCAAAATAATAGTACTGGACTGCTCGCGGTGGTTTTTTAAAGTGCTGTACTTGTAAGGTAATAATTCCAATTTCCTGTTATTTAGATGATTATTTATAGTGACATTGTCAGGCACACTGCTCGTGTCAGCTCTACTTCAGTGAAAAATAGTTGGGTGGCACGTAATTCAAAACAAAAGAGAAATTAGACTGAATTGTTAACTGTCTCCGGACAGTTTGCCTTTTCCTTTCAATGAACTTGGTAGATTGAATTTGTTTTGTTTTAAAAATGTGTCTTACGTCACACTCAAGAATTTTCCAGTTATATGGTGGTTGTCAGTTATTTGATGGTGTAAGAAAGAACCCGGTTGGAATGTACCCGGGAAGGAACCACCAGTTCTCCCTAAGTTAACTGGCAAACTTTTTACAAACTCAGCTTAGGTCCCAGAGAACCCACACTGACACGGGGTGAAAGACGTCGTCGTTTATAGCACGATGCTTTAATCACTCGGCCCCTAAGACCCCCGGAATTTCGTCTGTGCAAATGTATGTGTACGTATTAATTTCAGAGACGACAGTCGACACAGCACATTTGTGCACATGAACTGATACATAAACCCACACTTAGGTTTATTGTTTGACCTTACCTCATTTCACCTTTACTTTCAGAATTATACATACATTCTTAAAGATTTATTTTGAGCCCTCTTGTTTTATTTTATTTTTTAATTTATGTCTTTGGTATTAAATATATTTTACACAATACCAAAGTTATAGTTTTTTTTTAAACATAAGGCCCTAGTCAAATACTCAAGACCATCGTTTCTGTCAATTACACTTCATCAGTTGAGCTCGAATAAAAAGTGGTATCATAACCTAACTGTATTGACTTAATCAGTCTAAGAGTAACCATTGTTAAAAGATTTTTTTACTTTTTTAATTTTTTAAGTTTTGGATTTAAATGGTACTGTCCACTAGAATTATTACTTTAGTTTGTTTCATTACATATATACATTGCATTATATACATATATAATATACACACACACACAAATATATATATATATACATATATATACAGTAAAACCTGTATATAGGGGCCACCCAAGGGACCAGAAAATATTGGCCTTTATGTGCAGGTGACCCTTATACACAGGTTCAATTTAGTTGAAGTATGCAGTCAAGGGACTTTTCAAAACTGACCTTTATAGACAGGTGATCCTTATATAGAGGTGGCCGCTATAGCAGGTTTTACTGTATATATATATATATATATATATATATATATATATATATATATATATATATATATATATATTATTACTATTATTATTATTATTATCAGTATTATTATACATGATATAAAAATGATTTTAATATGGTCGAAAAATAGAACGACAGGCATTTGTGAAATTTTATTAAAGTTTCTGGAAACATCTAGTTAATTACAATTTTTATTCAAATCTTCTTCATTTCTTTGTAAACACACGAAATTCGCTTAGCAGGGTGGGAGAATCGTTCCTACAAGCTGTTCTGCTTAATCGTGATCCAAAGCCGAGAGACTAAGCTGAGACTATGCAACCTAAACAATAGAAAGGTTCCGGACTAAACGTGTCCCCTGGTTTTCAAGTTTTGAAGGTTGGTCGTGGGACTAACCTACGCTACATTGTTATGAGGATATTAGTTACAGAATCAAAAATCCGATACTACTACGTATTTATAAACCAGACGGTACTGTTGGGAACTGCAACGGAATGGTAGTAAAACTGTATTTTACCAACTTAAATTCTTTTTTGCATCAATGTTTTCACGTTAACTGAATCATAAGATATCACGTCCAGTTTTCACATGCCCATATATGGATTTTTTTGTTTTAGAAATGTGTTCGTGTTTTTTTAAGTGATTTTGAATTATTGAATCTCGAGTAACCTACGCTCTATAATGTGTTTTTTTTTCTTTCTTTCTTTTCTTATTGTCCTTCAGAGGTTTTTTTTTTAAAATGTTGTTTTCAATAAATCAATCTTGAATTTATGGTACTTGACAAATTTATGATACCCGGACACAATGCAAATCCTTTATCAATATGCAAATTTTCTCATAAAACACGTAATGCAACAGAATAATCGAATCAATTTCAACAAAAAACAATAATGATAGAGATCAAACATGATAAATAACTGAAATAAAGATCATAAATAATGTGGTGCAAGTATAATCAATGTATCATTTGTCACCATCGACGTCATAGAAAATATTAATTGGTATCAGACGAAGATCATAATATGGCTTTAGACTTAACGGTTTTCAATACTGTTGTCAGACTAATGACATGATACTATAATAAGCTGAGCCTGGATTTTCTTTACTTTACAAAAATTAAAAATTTTCGCATCTGTAAAAATGCGCGAAATTTGCTACAATATTATAGTTTGCAACAAACTATGATAAAAGAGTAAGATATTTAAATAATTTTCGATTCTATCAGAACTTCAATAAACGTGAAAATAAAGGAAATATAAAGAAGTTTTTAATTTTATATATATATATATATATATGGAAATTTTCGCCCCTTTCGCGGATACAAATCTGGACGAATTCAAAACGGTAATTTCGTCTATTTTGATAATTGTAGAAAGTAATTTTTTATTAATTAATTATTATATATTTCATTTTAAACAACACACTCAATTGTTTACAAGGCATAATGTAAACATCAAATGTAAACAGGCAGAAAGCAGACATGCACAAAAATTTATTGTTAATTGAAACAAAAACAGAATAAAGGCATTGTAAATTAAATTTATATCATGTAACGAGTATACAAAATATGTAAACAGTTAAGTTCAGCAAGTGCAGCATCGAGGTCGGTCAGCAGAACCTTGTATAACGGTCATATATAGCAATATATATTTTGTATACAAAATGTCAATCGGTTTTTAGTTATAAAGCCATTTGTATAAAATTGTGCGTTATTGATGTGCCCCCTAGTGGCTCGTTTATGGACATACTTCGATTTTATTCGCAAACGTTGTAGATCTTGACTGTACAATCTTTCATATAACATTGGAGAAGATTTTTAAATGTGTACTATGTTTTGGTCCATTTTGGTCCTTTTAGGGGCCCTATAGGTCCTAGCCCTTTTTCATTTGCAAGCATTATGCAGCTTCACATGGGGTGGTACATACCAAATTTGTTTAAAATTGGTCCACTGGTTCATAAGAAGAAGCCGAAAATGTCTAAAATTTGACAAAAAGCTTATATTTTCTGTTTACATAGGTCACTGAGACCCTGACCTTTGACCCCATGACCTTGAAATTTTGTAAAAGGATCCTTTGATAATTCATAACAACTTACTTAAATATCTTTGTATCTAAAAAGTCAATCAGTTTTGAATTATTAACCCATATGTAAAACATTGTACCGTATGCCATTGAAGCGCCCTTATTGGGTCGTTTACACACAGATTTCGTTTTAATTCATAAACTTTGCAGATATTAACTTCATAATCATGCATACGAAATTTTATATTCATCTGATCACTGGTTCATGAAAAGAAATTTTTAAAAATGTACCAAGTTTTGTCCTTTTGGCCCCATTGGAGCCCCTATAGGTCATAGCCCAGATTTTATGCGGCTTCACACAGGGATGCAACATACCAAGTTTGGCTAAAATTGGACCACTGGTTCTTGAGAAGTCGAAAATGTGTAAAGGTTAAAAGACGCACGATGGAAGAATGACAACGGACGACGACAAACAAAAGACGATCGCACTTATTGATTTTGTTGTTGTTGTTGTTGTTTTGTAGATCTTTGCGTGCTGAACATTTTTCTTCTTTCTCTACCTTCTACACTTTTCAAGATTATGCAAAAAAAAACAACAACCATAAAATAGCCCAAAACATGAAAAATCTACTCTCAAAGGGGAAATAATTCCCATAAAGGTCGATCTGACAATTTCAGTCCTATTTAATTTTTTTGTAGATCTTTGTGTGTTGAACATTTTTGCTTCAAGATAATGTCCAAAAACATCACAAAACATGTAAAATACCCAAAATGTGGGAATAATATTCCACCAAATTAAAATATTGCCAGATTTTTGCAAGCCGATCATTTTAAGGTAACGTTTTTTTTTTCTAGCTTTAATAATTTTTCGAGATACAGGTATTACTAGTAAATAAAACAATAAAACACAAGCCCATTCACCTTAAGGCATACCATATCAAATCCCCAACAAAAAATGAAAGAAAGAAATGATATTTCTTGTCATTTTGCAGCACAATACTTTCACAGGGTTACGTTGGTGAAGTCTTGGAGTCGTCGTTTAAGAAGTTTTATGGTCGATACGGGGATCTTGTTTAACATTATGAAGTCCCCCTCTCATAGATATTAGTTAGTATTCTATCTACAGACAGACAGTGACTCCGTTTCACCAATAATGCTTTTCACCGAACTTGACTTCATCACCAAACTTGACCTTTTTACCGAATTTGACCCGTTCATCGAACTAGAAACATTTCCATGAAACATTTGCTACGGGTGTGGCATGCCAGCAGAAGACGCTGATTCCTTCCGGACACCTGGACATTGTTCTTCATGTTGAGACCATTTGCACATCTAATTCGTCGTGTTATAATGGACTCGAGTTTTGATTATTGATTGGTACTTTTTCATTTTTACTTAGAATTGAACATTATCGAAAACATTTGGTGAACCATGACAAAATTAATAACGTGTGATAAACATTTCAAACAATGCACCAATTAAAAAAATTCTGAATCAGCGTGTGGTATTAAATATTATGAGATTACAACGTAATATTCTCCACAGGTACATTGTAACCGGTTGTTTCACGTTTGAACAGTTTCGTGAGCATCGGAAAAATAATACTTCAATCCTTCAAAATTCTACATCTGATTGATTTCATATTATATACATCATACACCAAAACGACATTAAAGCTTAATATGTTAACTGCGCAGTTCCCTTTCAGATTTTCTCAACAACCAATCGATCTTCTCATACGAGTCAAACTTTCTGTAATCGCATTCAGGGTCTAGTGCCAAAAAGTAAGTATGGGAATAGTCTTAAATTTGGCTCCTTAGCCAATCAGATGACAGGATCATTTAAAGTTGAGTAAACAATTTTGGCATAAGTAATTTGTAAATTTTATATTGCCATACCCTGTACATGCACAAGCACATGTACATTTTTTTTTATTTGTATTATGCAAGATGATGTAACACAGTCCACTTTATCAAGGGTTTTCTATCAAATGTTCAAAAGAAGAGATCTATTAAAGGTAATATTATTACTTCCGCTGGTTATATGTACAGTGTATACACGTATGATAGGCTGACGTAAGTCATAATTGGCTGGGCGCTCTGGTTTTAAATGTGTATTTTATATAATGCTTTCAAATTGTATCAGAGTGTGACAGTAAAATAAAATATTTTACCACTTGTTTTATCAGTTTACTATGCGTGAACACATCCTGTGGGAATATAAGAAAAATCAGATAACAACAAGAAACCAAGAGAGTAATTCAAGTAAATTTCGAACATAAGTATGATTACATGTTACACTAACGAAATCCTGTAAAACAACGAAACGAAACAAACGCGAAAGATAAAGAGCAACAGAATAAACTACAAACAGATTTGCACCTTGCTTCGGTAACTGATTCCTAATTGCAATGTATATAAAATATGTAGTACCGTGAAGGCTGTATCAATTAATCAACGAATATAATAAAATTTAACAATTATGTTTATCATAATAGCATTTACATTTTGATATCGATATCCATACTATAATTGCCCAAGAATTCATATTCAGCCAGATCTGAAATTGGCAAAATATTGATTTTTTTAATATACATAGTAACTGTGTTAAGGTGGTTAAAATATAACTGTCCAACGTGTTCCGAAGTCCGGAAAATCTGGTCACATCTGTAGTGTTAAGCATGGTAATGCTACAAGACCCCAAGCTACATGAAATGAACGAGGTCGCTTTCCTGAGATTAGAGTGTACGTCAATTTTAATCAAAATTTATTACAAATGCCCAAATTTATCTGGGCAAAACGACCACGATTCTGACCAAATAGATCGATTTTTAGCGACGTCAAAATTTCATAATAATAGTGAGTATTGGTTATTCTTCGACCTGAACAAATTCAGTGTTATTATGATATCAACTTTATTTATTTCACAATAATTTACAAGAAAAATAAATAGACTTCCTATATAAATGTTACTCTGTTCTAGTGCTGTCATGAGGGGTGCTTTCCGTGGGAGAAAACTAGAGTGTTGATAACGTCAAGATAAATACCGTATGTGATGAATACTGAAAAGTCACTATTAGCATCATTAAGAGATATTACAGGATTTAGCATCATTAAGAGATACTACAAGATTTATGTCATAGCAACGTATCTGCTGCGTTATGACTAAAATGACACTTCTGGTCACTTACATCACTGTCATAAAGTATTACATATATATATTACTTGTCAATATCGCAGATGAGTAAATGCACATGCCTTCTACGTCATTCAAGATTTCAGCTGCAAATGACGAGAATGCAATAAATTGATTTTGAATAATTCTTATTCGTTTATCACAGTTACACAGCTTGCAATGTATTTATCTAGACTGTCAATGGTGTTATTGTTGTAATATAATAAGTTGGTTTTTTTTCGTCAACTACATGGTATTTTTCAAAAGTCAGGAATTATATATATATATATATATATATATATATATATATATATATATATATATATATATATATATATATATATATATATATATATATATCACTATATATATATATTGCCGTGAAGGGCTTTATTGTGGCCTATTGCAAACGGCTACAATATTGTTGTTGTAGGTTGTTGTTTAACGTCCCCAGACTGAGCCAGGCCGACTCACGGCAACAGGTCAAGAATCTTTCACTCTTATGGATTAATTTTAAAACCCACTTGTCGGTGAAGGTAAAATAAAATGAAATTTACATTGTGGCCTATGCTCGGCACTTACGACCATTGAGCAGTATATATATATAGATAGATAGATAGATAGATAGATAGAAAGACAGATAGATAGATAGTTTTATTGGTTTTAATGTTTTATATATATTTACACACACAGATATATATAGAGAGAGAGAGAGAGATATATATGTATATATATATATATATATGTTTTATATATATATATATATATATATATATATATATATAGTTTATTTATGTTAGAATCGTTTGCACCAGGTTTGTATTGAGCTGTTGATGGTGATGGTATCATTCTCAGAGGAATTGCATCAAGAACTTGAAAAGAATTAGAAATGGTTTATCTTTAACCAATAAACAACTAATGACATTGCAATATGCTGGTTTGGACAAACATTATGCGTTTTTACAAAGGCACAGTTGACGTCATAGCTCTCTTTCTTGGAATCAATTGATTTGTTTGGCAAGTTGCAGCAAGATTTATCTGTATCAGCACCCCCTTTAGTCAGAAAATAATTATTTTATTCACTAAAATCTATACACTATGAAATCCAATCCACATGAATGTATGTTTATTACGTTAAAGCCATTTGTAGCAGTCAGCCAATGACGTCAGTACTGATCTTTTCCAATTCAAAACCAATTACATTTAGGCGATGCATCATTGAAAATGGAAAAAAGGAAAAATAAATGTCAGGTCAAAATCGGACATTAGTTAGACACGTAAATGAGCTCAACTTTATTTTGGAATCAATTGCAAAGTAATGCATCGTACGAGTATCATGCCTTACTACCTATGTAGTATCATTATATACGAGCTATTTGCAAGTCTCTCAAACAAAGTTTCTTTTTTCTTTCTGAACTTGTCCTTGGTAGTTAAACCGCTGGTAAGAATTTCTTAGGGATTCCATAATGTTAGACGGACATGCCTGGTGGTGCAATCAGGGTTTTGTTTGTGCATATGGACCTTTAAACGGTATTTTGAGGAACAAATGGTAGGACAGGGTTTACAACAGAACCATATGGATTAAACAAAATTAAATGTTACGAATATTTATTACTAAGGGACAGCGATTGATTGATACATATCATCAGTGATGATGATGATGATGATGATGATGATGGAACCATATTAACAGCGTCAAGTCACTCACTTATTGCCTTGACCTTTGAATACTTTTGCTCAATTTATACAAAAATCAATACAAATCAATAAGGATTCCCAGCCATGAACCATATATTTCCCTGTTTGTCATATCAAGATAATTTGAATGATAAATGAAGTTAGTCTTAAGGGGTCAACCCCATCCCTTTCCGATGATAATATTCTTATATCTTGTAAATGATAAAAATCCCCATCTATAACCAAATATCTTCTTGGTGACATGAAATAAATGATATATTGAAGTCTTCATGGGTCATCCCCAACCCCTTCAATTTCAGAATGTTCCAATATATATTTAAAGATCAAGATCCCAACCCATAAGCCATATACATGTGCATGTATATATTTCTGTTTGACATTCAAGATGACTAGAATGGTAAGTTCCCTGGAGTCATCACTATACCTTCCAATTGAGAATGCTCAAATATTTTCCTGTATTTCATGTCAAGATATTTTGTATAATATAAATTGCTAGAACCCATGGATCATCCCCACCCCTGCCAATATAGAATATTAAAATGGTTTGAACATGGTTGAAATTTTCATTTCCAACTGTGTTCACACTAACGTATACACAGTCAAAGTGATAATCAAACCTCAAACAAATTGCATCCCGTGTTAAGTCAAGGATTTCAGTTACTTTAGGTTAAAATTGCTGGAATTGCATTTCATGTGAAGTTATGGATTTCAGTAATCCCTGATAAAATTGTTGGAGTTGCTTCCCATGTAGAGTTAATGATTTCAATTGTTATTGGATAAAATTGCGTGAATTGCTTCCCATGTAGAGTCAAATATTTCACTTGTTCCTGGATAAAATTGCGTGGATTGCTTCCCATGTAGAGTCAATGATTCCAATTGTTCCTGGATAAAATTGCGTGAATTGCTCCCCATGCAGAGTTAATGATTTCAATTGTTCCTGGATAAAATTGCGTGAATTGCTCCCCATGTAGAGTCAATGATTTCACTTGTTCCTGAATAAAAATTGCGTGAATTGCTTCCCATGGTTATTAGTTGTAGTTGAATTTGCATCCCATGTAGAGTCAAAAATTTCAGTTATTCCTGGTTAAAATTGAAACAATTGCATTCCTTGTAGAGAAACGAGTTTCATATTTTAGAATTATACCGTTTTTTGTCGGAATCGAAGGAGTGTAGTTTATTTTTACGGTTATATTCGTTGGATATGCTATCTGCTATGAAGTGGTGGGAGGGTTTGGGTCATTCCCGGGTGAAGGGTACTGGTCATTTATTTTTGTTGTTACTTTCGTTGGAGTAATATCTAATGTAGAATAAAGAGTTTTGGTCGTTTGTTCCTGTTTTTTTTTTATTTCCGTTGTATAGGGTTTCTTTCGATATGCCTTGGTCATTCTGGAGTTGTATATGAAAAGGTTTCGTTCGATATGCCTTGGTATTTCTTTCACAGGATGGATTTTCGTTCGTACAAGGTAGTTTTTGCTAGAATTCTTTCCGTTGTTGGTTGATACGAATTCGTTAAGAGAAAGTCGATGAAGGATCAGATAAAATATGTACGTGATGCGGGCCGTGTAGTAATGGCATTTCGAGGCATAAAATAGACGAAATAGAATATTCTTGCCAAATCCCATTGATATAATTCCAGTAAGAATACCGATTGTGTGGGCTTTAGATTGTTGTTTTGTTTGTTTATTTTCAAATATGTCAACAAATGAAATCATACAATAGTAGTATAATGGTATATACTGGTTAGATACAAATTTGATATAGTGATTTTTATTGTGCCACAAATGTGCAGAAGAGAACTAAATCAATTATAAATGTGAATCAAGTGATTTCGTCCATGTAAAATACATAAATGGATTACATTTAAATCAAAATATTACCTGTTTCCATCGGTATATTTTATTTAATATACCGTGTAATACAACACTAACTCTAATATGACGAAATAAAAGCGATAAACATTAAGGAAACACGTGAACTTATTCAACAGCGTAACTCAAATACGCTGTTCTTAATCACGAAGAATTATCGTGTGCGTTGATCAAAATTAGTTTTATTTTTAAAACAGATGTCACACGCCAATAATTATCCTGGAAGTTTTCTATTTTTTTTATTTACAACCGACTAGTTTAACAAAACTAGTAATTACCCATTTTACGTCAGTTGTCCGGCCATTATATACAAATTGACGCAAATTATCGCGGTGTCATAGGATACCATAGACGTAGATTTTACTTTAAACGACGTGAGCTTGGATCTCGGAAACCACATATTGATTTTGTCCAATTCTGATCGGACATTTTCTTTTGATTTCCACGGAATGGATACCATTTATATTGATAGGGAAACTGATAATTATCTGCAGTTATTTTCAGGAAATCTATTTTTAACGAGCAACTAGGATGCTTACAGATGCCGTGTGGTACCTGTACGTCCTACTAAATAGGGCGTCATGCCTCATAGAACCTGTAGCTGATTATGGATATCTAAGTGATGTTATTTTCTTTTGTTTAGACTAGTCTATTGTGGTCTGTTGGGTTGAAAAGGTTAATGTTGGAAAACTGGGATGCGAATGTGTCTGTTCTGCACCAAAGGAAACTGCTTTCCAAGGGGAGACTTTACTAAAGACCTGGAAAAGAGAATATTACTACATAAGATTTTATTTATAACGGTATAATTTACACATTCAATGACTCAGAAGCACTGCTAAAATCCTATAAATGCCATTTTTAGTGTTAAACACCTGATAATTAAAGAGTAATGTGCAAATAATTATATATATTATCGTGGTAAAGAGTAACATCGAATGTCTGATCGGAAGTTCAATAGAGATCTTACCCTTTAAGGGAGATCGGCATTCGTCCGGGTTATACTGCCAATTTTCCTAAATGATGACCTGATGTCATCTTTTTAAAACACCATTTGATGTACGATGTATGGTATGATATACTTAAAAGTCGCCGAAACCGCGTTTATATACTCTTATTGTGCGCGTTTTATTAGTAACACTGGGAAATTGAAGGCGTATGTTTATTAGATTTTAAAGTCCACCAGTATATCAATATTCGGTGTACATAACTAAACAAGACTTATTCGAAGAATTAATCAGTCTTGTTCCCTACCAAAAGCATATCGCCAAAATATAGTAATGGACAAATTAGCTCAATCTATATAAAATTTTTGCATATCTGCACCTACTGCGGGTTTTTTGGAGCGTTATTTTGTATACAACATTCTGTCTACTTGGGATGTATACCTACACCTAGGTAATGAAATAAGCTAGGTAAGGTGTGGTCAAATAAAGTCAAGAAAGGAAAATACTTCTAAATAAGGGACCCATTAGGAGCGCATTTTGTATGCGAGTCTCTATATAATTAAAATGTATATCTGCACTAAATATGGGAAACTTAATTGAAGAAATGTTGAATGAGGCCGTTCAAGGTTAACAACACAAAACTAACCCCCCCCCCTCCCCAATGGAAACTGAGAGGCTTTAGGAGACTTACAATTTAAACGATGAATGTATTGTACTGGACTCTGACATTTTTATGTATTTTGTGTCATTCAGATTGTCTTTCTGTATCCAGAACTCAAAAGATGGTCATATTATATAGCTGGATAAGGTCATTTAGATTCGTTATTTTCCCTTCCATTATACTACATTTTTTATCGGAAATATACGTTTATATCCCAGCTCAATTTTTTATGTCTTTTTGAAAGGGACGATCCTTTTAGGCACTTGTTTAGGCCTATTTTATAAAACCATAACTTCGCTATTGTTAATAAAATAGTATAGATATAGATATAGAATGATACGGTGATAGAAATTTACACTCCCTATGTGTACGTTATTTGAGTATGACGGATTAAACAGGTGTAGGAAAGTTTAGTCACTAGTGGGAAAGCCAACAGATTAAGCGTTCATTCACATAATAAAAGTTCCAATCAGGATGAATTATAGGTAAAGTATCTAGTGTCAACGTTATCTCGAATATCAGATAGGAATGTCTATCACCTTCAATGTGATGTATATTTCAAGACCTACTGTAGAAATTGATTAGAATTTTAGTAATCCATTTCGTAGTTTTCCTGATAGAAGAACGTTGCGTGTAATGAACTGGCTTTTCTTTCTTTCTTTTTTCTTTTCAACTGGTAACACATAACTGAATCAAAACACATTTAAAAGGTCTTGAAATACGTTGATCAACATACTGTGATTTTGTTATTCGAAGAGGCTGTAGGCTATGGCTTGCTTGCTTTGACTTGAGTTAACAAGCATGTGGCAGGCAGATATGTTTAATGTGTACTGTCGTGTTCTTTATAATTCATAGTCACTACACTTGTACAATACGACGAAGGTATCAAACTCCACATACTAAATCATTTACCCTCCATCCAGGCGTACAACTGTGCGAACAGGAAATGAAGATATGGCACGATAGGGGTTCGAATCGAGGACGCTCATGTTGAAGATATTGCGCCCTACCTGTCCGTTTTCTAGGAAAACATTGGTGATTTCCATTTTACTGCCATACAGAGGAATACAAAGCAAATTCTCACACAATAGACTACTGATGAGTTCGTGTATCATGTTTTATCTCTGTTCACCAAGATTTATAGGCTTGCCTAGAAAATATGTATCCCTGAAACTGGGGATAATATTTGTATGTCCTATGCGCATGCGCTAAGGTGAGATGAGCTTTGTGTAAGCGCTATAGAAAAGAAAGTCAAAAATATTTCCTCTGCTATACCAGTCAAATTTTCCATCTTCCTACCTGAAGTCACAAAGTATTATTCTATCCGGGCTGATACCCTCTTCACCGCTATAAATATATGTTTAATTTTTGTTTGTTTGTTTTGTTTTGTTTGGGTTTTTTTTTTTCATATACTTAGGGACAATTTCTTTGATATCTCTATAGTGTATCTGGTCATTTTCATCAGTTACAGTTATCGCATATGTAAGTATCTGCAATCTTATGTTCTTTGCTTGTCTTGTCGTGAATTTTTTACTCGGTTTAACCAGGCTAGATCTTCTGGCCATTGTCTTGATCACGCAGGAAAGTTAAATTATTGGCACTATCTGTCACTGCACGGAAAACGTAATCCGTTTCCGCCAAGAAGGCGACAGTAAAAGAGACTGCCACATCCAAAGTGTATCATACAATATCGAATAATATGTACAGACTAGTTTGTATAAAAAACCGGAAATCGAACAAAATCCCGTTTTAAATTGATGTGCAGTGGTGCAGGTGGCTCAGATAGCTAGCTCAGTTAGGAAGAGTGTCCTGCTACTAGTGTTTAGAAAGTCCAGGGATCGATTCCTGATTTGGCCGTACATTCTTCCCTACCTGATACATTTGGCGGCCAACTAAATATCTCGCTTTGTAAAGAGTCCAATTGATTTCTGGGTCAAAAATCTTGTACAGATGGTAAGAATGTCGTGTTCCTTCCTCAGAAGGTCCTGGGTTCAACTTCCGGTCTGTCGTATAACATTTCCCTACCTTCTACAGAAGAAATACAATGCTTAAAGCGGCATTAGCTGTGATTTCTTTTTTTACTTCTTAGGTTCAGTATACAATACATTATAACAAAAACGAGATATACACAGGTATACATATTCTTAAATTCCTATACATTTTGTAAAATTGCTTGAGAAGTCCAGGTTTGATTATCTCAACCTTACTATTTGTATATAATAATGCATACCAAAATGGACCTGACCTTATTTTCATAACATATACAGGAATATAAGATTTGTTATGCCTGTGTATAACTATTAATTGTTATTGTACATCAAATACAAGTAGTAAAAGAGGACAAAAAAAACCGAAATATGTTGTTAGAAAAACAGCTAATGCCTCTTTAACTCATTAATTCGGCCAATATATGACAAACTAGGTTTAACTAAAACAGGATCTAATCCTGGTTTAACTGGTTTAAATTGTAAAAACCTATTTATATATATATTATTTCCTTATTTTAAGAATATACCTAATTAAAATCAAATAAATATGTGGACATTTGAATATGCCTTTCATGATGTGAAATCTAGACAAATAACCAATCACAACTTTGAACAGGATGGTGTTTTAACGGGGTCGACTGAGTCTATTGGTGTCTTGCTATTTGATATACATGTATATCATTTATTTCCTCAAATTGCATCAAATTATATATAATATATATATAATATATATATCACCAGTGCGTCATCGATTTGGTTATGTAAAAAGTATCAGCGTTCATGTTTCTCACGAGTTAATGAACCAATAGACGTCATCTAAATATCCCTTTCTTTCTTCACTGATTCTCAATCGATTCAAAATAATGTTTATCATTCACAGAAACGTTACTTACCATCAGAAAAGGTCAGTGATGACGTCAGCGGGTCTTATTTCGTGTGTGTGTGTAGTTTGCTTTTAGCTCTAACAAAATATGAAAAGATCAATCAAAGGCGGGATTGAATCCGCTTTTCGTTTGAAACAATACTAAGGTGATTGCAAAAACTATTTATACTGCGTACTATTTAATAGGTTAGAATGGATAACGTTTGACTGTTATATATCTGTATTCTCATAATACATACCGGTATATCATATTAATTGAAGTTACAATAACACCCGCCGTGTTTAATATTACCTGTGTTTCACATTTTTTTCTCAGTTCATTACGGGTATGTCACCTTTTTAAAAGACAATAAGTATCCATTGCATGAATCACAGGTGCTTATTACGTATTGTTTTATGAAACATATTGATAGTAGCCATTCGAAGGAGGTTGTTTTAGTGGATTTTCTATTTTCATGTCATATAAAGATAAGATTTTTATTATGGTGACATGTGTTTGACAATTCTCTTTTTAAACGAACACGAAATATATCCACCCGGCCACTGTGAACCTATAAGTCACTTTAAATATAACGTTTCAATCATGCACATGTATATTTTTATTCAAATTATATTTACAATAATTATGTTCTATAATGTACATTTCTATTTCTCCTTAATTCCATGGATGAAACTATGTGTTTAGACAAATCTCTGAACTTTTATTCATTAAGTATTTTCAAGCTTCCCAACAGTCCATGACAATATTTTAGGGCATTTTTAGGGGAAATTCAGGGTTTTTTCAATAAATCGAAACATTTTAGGGATGAAAATAAGTCACTTATCGTTCATATACATTAACGTGTTAACTTACGAATGCAGTTCTATGTGGTAGGTGTCCAGTCTACAAGCTATTTCTATCCTCAAAGTGCTCGGTACTACTCTACATAATGAAGTTTCAACTTGAAAAAAAGAACTTTTATTGAACATGTTATCAGTTTACATCATAATACATACATGTACATAAATAAACAGGTGGCAATATGATATAACACATGTAGTAGTGCAAGACACATACTGGAAGGTCAGGACCCAGTTGCACAAATTTTTAACTTTTTTAATATAACGGGAAGTTAGCCAATGTTAAACCAATGGGCTAATCGTAGCTTAAATTTAACAATGTGTTGTGCAACCGGGTTCCAGGTTGTTAAATTTAACGTGAAGTTAACCAATGTTAAACCAACTGGCTAACTGTAGGTTAAATCTAACAATGTGTTGTACAACCGATTGAAGGTTTATAATTTATTTAAAATTCATTATTTTGTTATTTATTATGTTATGTTCTTTGATGAGGTTTAGGATTTTATTGCATGTTTAGGTGTATCTTTAGCTAAAGTTACTGCTGATGTAGTTGTACATAGACCGTTGTGTTGCCGTTTAGAACATATAAAAGAAAGAAGTCTTCGGTCTCTGTAGCGACCCAGCGCATGAAAAAAGGACATAGTGTAAACAAGTGCAGAATTACTATTTTAGTTTTTATGTTGCTTGTTTTTTATGTTTTTGTTTACGACTGGAGTGGTAGAAACATGGAAAAGTTAGGTTAGTCACATACAAGAGTATGGAGTGTGTCTGATCAACTTTGTTGAAAACAAAACAATCCCTCAGACCACTTTAAAACATCCAGTATCCCACTAGGCCCTAAAGAAGTATAAATCATAATATATATATATATATATATATATATATATATATATATATATATATATATATATATATATATATATATATATATATATATGAAGTGCATGTACAAAATATTACACACACATTGAATCTTTAAAAACACTGGTGATACATATTTATACTCACATTATCATATTGCAAACATTATTAAAGAGGTCAATTTGAACAACATTAAATGGTACGTTTTCAACTTTTAGTGATTTTGAGTTTTTTCTCAAGTCCATAAACCAAATAAACATGTAAACGAAACATCGGACCCGGGGTTTTATAAACACCCTAGACCTGGTTTCGTGATGACCAATATTAAAGTTATAAAAGTATATAAAATTGTCAGGGTAAATATGATGAGTCATAGATTCTGTCATGAAACTCGGTGACATTCAATAAACTACTTACTGCATTCAATAAACTGCTAACTGCATTCAATAAACTGATTAATGCATTCAACAAACTGCTTACTGCATTCAATAAATTGCTTACTGCATTCCACAAACTGCTTACCGCATTCAATAAATTGCTAACTGCATTCAACAAACTGCCTACAGCATTCAATGAACTGCTTACTGCATTCAACAAACTGCCTACTGCATTCACATCAGTCTGTATTGTCTTCCATTTAAATGGAATGGAAGGTCACCAATATAAGTGTTTATAATTCATTTGATATGGTCAATCACTTGTGGATCCGGCCAGACAGTACACTGTGTCAGAAAAACAAAAGAGATCGTATATAAAATTTCATGAAGTTTAATTTTGTACAGGTAAATAAATCGGGAATGAAGATATGACACGGACATACAATTTGTCTTATAACTGTCAACTGTTACTCACTGGAGGTGCAGCATTGTACTCTAATGCATAATGGTCTCACTGGATTGATAACGAGCACTAAAAACTGATGAAGTTCAGAGAAATTCTGATATGTAAATCAGTTTATAGAATCGAACTGATGCTACGTCTACATTTCTATATTTAATGTGTAAAAGAAATAACAAATAAGAAATATTCAATACTAATTACTATGAAAATGAACCTAGATTTAATGCCATTGACCAAGCTGGTAAGCCGGTGGAACTATCCTGCCGGTTGAATGAGAACACAAGGCCTAAAACAAATGACCTTCATTTAGTAAACATCCGGTATCTTCACTGCAGGTTGAAGGACAAGTGCCGGTGGAGATGTATCTGCCAGTTGAGACGAGATCTAAATATCCATGGTATAAATAATAGAAGTGCCGGTACTGGACACAAACTCACTCATTCATTACAAACATTCAAAGCTGTTATACAGATGAAATAAGAAACGAAGAACAAGAACAAACCGTAGGTAGACCACAACTAGATACTGAGACGTTGACAATCTGTATTTATTGAACTATGCTTGATTCTGGTGGAGGCTCTTTGCTGCAACTGCCGATGTACACAAAACACGGCGAGAAAATTCGCGATCCCGAGAATTTGTTATAAAATACAGAAATAAGTGAAACTGAACAATTTTGTGCCAACATCGTAACCTCATGTAATAGTTTATCAAATGTTTACATATACATGCATATCTATTCCTAATTTCAATCCAATATCTAAATTAAATATATTTTACTCGGCTCTCGGAGTGGCACTTCAATAAGACCATTTGCAACACTAATGTCATTCTCTAGTCTTTCACTTGCTTCACCAAACGGCTATTATACCTATAAGGAATATCTCAGTTGATATAGCATTTTTCTTTATTTCTCTCCGAGCCGTATTTTCCTTTGGATCAATTTCTCTTTCTTCAGACTGTTTCATTTACTTCACACTTTTCCCTTTTTTCTTTTCTGTACTTCTTGAGAACTTTTCTTTCTTTTTCCATCCAGCTCTTCTTTTGTTTTCTTGTTCTTTTCAATCAGGTGTCTTTCATTATATTCTTGGTGTTTGTGACTTCAGTGAGACTCTGGGCAAACGCTGTTTTCACCCATGCTCTTATTCTTAATGCCCTTCTTCAGTCGGTCATTTGCTTCATCAAACAGCTTCACAGCAGATCAGGCTCTTCTCCTAGCTGACTCTATTTAGCTTCTAAGGCCTTTTCTTTTGTTGTGAGTGTTTGCTTTTGTTCTTCTAACTGTTTCCTCCTATCATCACATTCTTTATGTTCAGATTCAGATATCGCCTATGTTTCTTTCTCTAGATGCTCACCTTCAATTCTTCTTTTCTACAGACTGTGCGACTGTTTGCCTGCATCAAGCAACTTCTTTGTATGGGGCATTTATGCATCATTCCCCCACTCACTAACTGCATATTTCACAATTCTAAGCCCATTCAGCGAAGTGTCTGACAAGGGGAGTTCTTTCTTTGGTGAGAATATTCTTGTTTTCTGACAAACTTCTCTCTACCCCAGCATCTCCATATGCATTACACAACACAGACCTCACAAGCTTCTCGAAGACTTCACAGAACTGTATGGGTGTTTCCGTTGAAGAACTCTAACAACATTTCCGTCTTCAACATCTTTCAGATTTTTAGGGATTTGTTGTACCTTTTCCATTCGTCTGTCAGCTGTGTGATCTGGTCTTCCTTTCCAACCTGAGAGATTATCTGGGCAATTCGCTTTATCTTTGTTGCTCCACATTCTGACTTCTGATCTTGTGGATGCATATAATGCAAATCCTGTAGAACTGGCAATCTTTTCTGCAGATATTTTGTGACAGTCTGGAAGAACTTTCTGATATGCAGGACTGACTTTTGTCCAAAAGCGACTGGGTAGATTGTCCAGTTTCCATATCAGTTCGTTGACGTTCAGGTAGTACTACATCACAAGTGGCCAGTTTCTTTCCTGTGTCCAACTCGTCATTTTTGTTCCCTTTTAGAAACCTGAGCATGAATGATCTCAGTAGATCCATCATTTTGGAGTGAAGGATGTGCACAAGTGGATCATCTCGCTAAAAGAAGTTGGTATATTCCTCGTACAATGACTCCAAACTCAGTAAGAAGTTGATCTGGACTGTCATTGTGGGATCTTTCACCGCGCGACAAATGCAGATGTATTTGTCATTCTTCTCAATCAGTTTGGTAGTTTTCTTTTCTATATTCTGAGAGTCTTCTCTTACATGGTGAGTATTTGAAGAAGTAGAATAAATCAATGGCTAGGTGTTCTGGTTCCGAATCATAAACCTTGAGACCTTCTCTGAAGGGGTTGTGGACCACATGCATGTTACAGGGACTGAATGGTAGTAATCCCGGAAACCTATGTCTTGACAACTTTATTAACCATACTCCAGATTATCTTATTGACATTTCGGTTCATCCAAACCAAGATTAAACAACTTTCCCAAGGGTAGCTGATAGCCGGTTTCCTGTAGTGTATTTTGAAATTTTTGCTTTTGATACGTCCTGACCCGTAGCATGATCAAACTTAAGGGCTTTCAGGAACTGAAATAGGTTCCGAGGTACTTACATATTCAGTTGCCTGATTTCCAATGTTAAAGACATAGGCACTACGTGGTTGTCGCTTGTTTCTAAAATGCATTAGACTTCGTGTTACATGTATTAATTTATTGTTAATCTCCATCCTACACCATTCATAGACGTAGTTCGATATCATCAGCATCTCTGCTTCAGATTCGGATATTAACATGATGTCATCAGCGTAAAGGAGACAAGATACATGTATACGTCCCACATTTACACCTTTTAATCCCTGGGCTAAGTCATCTATGAATATAAGCCAAACATTGTCGTGGAGAAATTATCACTCTGTCTGACTGCTGAGGTAACTGGGAACCACTTTGATACTGAACTGTTGATTTTAACACTGGAGAACGTATCGGTATACATGTTTTAACGGCTCCGTAAAACTTTCCGTCGATACCGTTACTTGTATTAAAGTTTGTGGCCTTGCGGTCGACGAAGTCGAACGCTTTTTAAAGGTCAATAAAAGTAGCGATTGTTGTTTTGGTTCCAAGAGGTACTACAAGCTTCACAAACATGGTCTTGGCATGACCGCTTAGCACTAAAACCGTTTTGCTCAACAGTTTATTTCACTTTTCAGAACACTGATTTTGTTTTCACTGTTGATCAGTTGTTTTTCTGTTGATCATTTCTCATGTAAGGCTGTGTTAAGTTGAATTTTCAATTTTGCAGAACTCTTAATTTCTCAACTTTGTTTATTCATAAATCACTTATGTTTGATTGAATTAGATTATATGTGTATGGATTTCCCTTCCTATTTGCACGGTAGTTTCTATTTATTTATCAGTTTCAAAATGTTATGTCTGGTGTATACTCAGTCAAGCTTGATGTTTCTAGATACAAGTGTCATGAAAAAAATTGATTTAACGAGATCACAACTTCACCACAAATTCGCCGATGTGGATCTGTCCCAAAATTAAATATTTTATCTGGTATTTATAAGAGTATCAAATCATGATAAACATATTTTACACCGTTTTAGGAGTATGTTTAAATAGTATATATATATATATATATATACATAGGCGTCGGAGCCGGGGGGGGCTGGGGGGGCAAAGATAGGCATAGGTGTTGAAAATTGGGGCTTAGCCCCCAAGACGTTTCTGGCGTATGTGTGTTTTAAGTTGGTTTAGCCCCCCCCCCCCACACACTTCTGGCGTGTGTGTGTTTTAAGTTGGTTTAGCCCCCCCACTTTCAATTTGCTTCCGACGCCTATGTATATATATATATATATATATATATATATATATATATGTGTGTGTGTGTGTGTGTGTGTGTGTGTGTGTGTGTGTGTGTGTGTCAACAGTAAAAACTATTGTACAACATTGTCTTACAAAGTTGGCATATTCAATAGTCAGCAAACCGTTGTAAACCTACAGTGATATATAAAATTAGGGTGTTTTTTTTTAACAATGAAAGCTCTTTTTACGATTTCATGGAGTAGGACTCGATTTCATTCTGCCAAGAGCAGGTGGAAAGCTTCTCAACCTCTCATAAATGCGTGAACTAATACAAGGGAGATAAATTCTTCAATCCTATGATAAGAATGTTACATCAAGTTTAAATAGCTATTGTGAACAGTTTTAGATCACATCCGGGTCACTCTAACACACTGAAAAGTAATCATTACGTACAAAATTGTAAATAATGGATTTTTTAAAAATTGTATTTGTTTCTTTAAGGATATTGTATTTTAAGTTTCAGCCGAACAGCTGAATAAAAATTGGTTTAGTCATGGGAAAAAAGATATTTTTGCGTTACAAATCAGTTTGTTACATTGGCCCCGCCCTTGATTATTTTTAATGGTAATGGTTACATCATTACAACCTAGAAACTGTGTACATGTACTTCTAGGCTCCTCAAAAGCTAAGATGGTCATCCTTTTACATTACATACTTTTAGATGAATTTGTAAATACAATATAAAAAAAATCTTAGATACAAAAGTGTAAATCTTTAGGATGTTCAGGATATAGGTACAAATTTGGTAAATAATGGAAAACAGGGACATCTGGAAATCAAGAAGTTGGATCAGGTGCCTACAATTGAGTTTATTATTTGGCCTTGTCTGATGCTACTTTCTGTTTCGGAAGTCCACGTCTATTTTAAACTGGCGCTCAACTGATGAAGTCTGATGTTTTGTGCATTTGTTTTGATTTTTGCGAAACTATAACACGGATATTGTCACACTATCATGTTTGTGATATTTATATCCACGTGGTCGTTGCCTCTGCTGGTGGACCGTTTGAGTCCTAGAGGGTTTACATAAACCCAGTACCAAATATTTCGGTATCAGCCGATTATTATCCCCCCAGCGGTTCCCCCGTGTGGTTATAGTTTTGCACTGTACCCGTCTGTCCATTTGCGTTGTCCGAATCACCCTGAATCTTCCTCATTCATTCAACTAGGCCTCCAATATTTGGTTCAGGTATGCATAATAAGGTGACGGAGTATGCATACAAATAATGTGCTCCTACCACCTTTAATTTAAAAAGTTATTCCCCTTTATTATTTATTCCATTTGCCTGGGTCATGTATAATTCATTTCTTCACCAACCGGACTTCCAGTATCTAGTACAGGTGTACATTATAAGAAAACAGAGTGTCACATACAAAAATTGCATGCCTACCGCCCTTTTTTTAGAGTCATTCCCCTTTACGTGTGCAGGTTTATGTTAAATTCCTGTCCATATCCAGTTATTTTTTCATCCAACCCGCACCCACAGATACATCTTGAGAAGACGGGGTGTAACGGCATTCAAAAATTGAACGCTTACCACCCTTATTGTTAGAATTATTCCCCTTTGATAGTTTCATTTGTCTGGGTTATATCTGTTTCAATTGTTTACCTATGATTGGTTCAGACATTCATCTTAGCATACTAGGTATATGGCATCTTCCCAATGCAAGGTTTTCTGATCCACGTCGTTCCTCAAACACCTTGACCGATTACATTTCATATTTGGCGGTCACTGGTGGCGACATCTAGCGCCGATCTAAAATTTTACTTAGACTGACCGACACTGAACCCTGACTTTAGCCGATGTAAAGTCTCGTGGAATAGCCTGCACGTCGCCATTATTCTATGTTTACGTACTTTCCCTTCTATCAGGTGATCAATTGTTAGACGTGTCCTGGTTGGCTCAGTGAAACGGTACCCGAAGCCAATGGAAATCGACGTTGCGAAGTCAAACTTGTCAAGGTGTGTGAGTAACGGAGTGGATCGGAAAACCTTGAATTGGGAAGATGGGTAGATGATTGTTTTAGTTAATTATACATCTTGGCGATATGCTTTTTCTCGGTGTGTATGAGTATAAATTTATTTGTAATCAAAATTTGCATTGGATCAAAATATAAACGATTTTCCCTTGATTTTCAGCTAAAGATCTGAAAATGTAATCATCAATGATATCCATCCAGTTTATTGAGCGTCCTGTCCTACCCCCACCCCCTCTGATAAGTCTATCAATTTAATGAAATTATTGGCCAGAATAAAAACGAGTCGCAATGTGATAATTAAGTCTCTGTTTTGTTTTGTTTTTTAATTGAATATTTCTGGTAAATACATCCAGCTGGGCCACGAGGAAACAGTGATTTTGTGCTGGAAGCTAGAAATACATCATCTGGCTTCCAAATTAATCTATCAACGGAATATCTTAACGATAAAAAGGTCAAAATTAAATGTCTGGAGGATACTATAATAAAATTCTTCCCCCATTTGAAGTCCTACTATGCGTAGAAAAATACTCTTCTACGGGCTTCAAATTGAAAAAATATATATATATTTTATTAGACGCTTAAAACACAACCCATAAGGAAGTATTGTCTCACAATTAATCCAACACTTAAAACTTTGCGTATTGAGCAGGAATAGCGTGCCCCTAAAGTTGATAAAATAGCTGTAAACTTCTAATTTTTCTATAAAAAGGTCAGAAAAAAAATTTAAATTCCCCAAATTTTCTCCCCAAAATAAGTATGTTAGTTTTCACAATGATGAAAATAAATGTTCATGTTTAACTGTTCATTATTTGGTTTTTTTAATGTTTTATTATCATAAAATCTATCTATTAGCGGGAGCTAAACAGAGAAGAAATGGAATAGCCTAACGTATGAGTGTATGTAAATGATTACTAGGGTATTTTGTACATGTGCATGCATGTCACTAATTTTTTAGTTGGTTGTACAGGTAGGTGCTTGAGGACAAGACCCTTTGCTTAGTTGTCGAGTGTCACATTGATAGTAAACATGTGTATTATGAGTAAATACATGGTATATTAATGATATGGTACAAATCATGAAATGGTAAGCATTAGAAAACAGATAGTAATGCTAATAAATTGGGTGTGGTATGTCGGAGGGGCCCAAGACAGGATCTTGTCTTTAATCACCTAGCTGTGGTTGGATGTAGCTATCATTTTATGTATAACTATGCAAACTTGTGTAAATGATGCACATATCATATTATTTGTTTTGCATACTGACAGGGCTGTATTGATCTATTTATATGAATGGGCAGGTACATAGAAAGGTCTTTTAGTTGTAGTTAATAGGAGTACCTATATTGCCATATGTATTGAGTTAGCAAAACATGGTTTGTGTGATTTGTCCGTAGACAGAAATGTAATGTGTGTTTGCATTAATTGACGCATGTCAGTGGCGGATTCGGGTGCGGGGTAAAAGGTGAACCCCCATTTAGATATATTTACAGTAAAAATTAAACTTATAACCCAGAATTTGACAAAAAATGCAAAGTAATAATTACAGTTATATAGTCTTCCTTCCTTCTAATACCAGCCCTGGCATTGTATGTATATGTTTAATGCCATGGCTTTTGACTATATTTTGTTTTATTTCAGTTTTTCCCCAGAGTGTTTGCCCTACATATCTTTACATAAATTTTCGTTTGCGTTTTCTCAGCATGTATAAATATGAAATTATTTGTAAACAAAATTTGCATTGGATCAAAATGTACATGTATATGATTTTCCCTTGTCCCCTCCGCACATATAAAATAGAACTTTACGCCCCCTCTTTGAATATCCTTGGATCCGCCTATGTATGGGTGGATGGATAGATAGATAGATGTATGGATGGATTAAAGTTTATATGCCCAATCATCAGCACATTACTGATTTATCCTCCATTTAGATCCACCAATGGAGTATACCTAATCAACAAATTGAAGGCCTATCGAATAAATAAGTTCTACTCGACACCCCACCCATTTGATGGAAATTTGATGTGAATGGCTCTTCATGACGAACGAGAGATATTTGCGAAATTGCTGACCGGATGGCAAATAAAATATGTTAGTTTACAGCCTTCAACTACGGATGATCAATAGTAAAAGTAGGAAGTTTATAAATGCACTGGTCCAATTGTAAATAGATCTATATAATATGACAAATCTAAAGGCAGTAAAAGTAATGTGTGGGTGGTGAAAGTTGTGTGTGATGGGAATAACAAACGGACTTAAAGTATGGTCTTTCTATTTGCACACGTGGCGTGTAATATAAGAATATTTTCCCCATTTGTAATCGATGTTTGTTAAATATAGCACAGAGGGAAAATCCATTAAGAATGGGGGAACATTCGTGTTATAACAGAATCCATTCGATTCATTTCCTTGGAAGGTCCCATGTTTGATGGTAGCCTACTGGACCATACTGAAGATTGCCAAAATAGAAGGCTACTCCGTCCCGCCAAGTTGTGTGAATCAAGGGGCGGATCTTGGAATTTTAAAAAGGGGCACACATGTCTTTTGTTTGTTTGGTTTTTTCTTTAATGGGCTGGTGACAAGACGCCGTACGCGTGTTAATGGTGCGTTCATTCTGTGTGTATTTGCAATCATTACCTAATAATATAACACAAGGGAATATCGTATATATTCAGGTGATCTAATGTATGATTTACAAATAATCATACATGCTGAGATAGAGAGTCTGACTTAAGACTGGTCATCAGTCAGTCTAGAGAATATTTGTGTGTTGGAAATATTTGCTTTTTGTACGATTGGGTGTGCGCTGTGCGTTTTATTTTAACAGAGAGAGAGAGAGAGAGAGAGAGAGAGAGAGAGAGAGAGAGAGAGAGAGAGAGAGAGAGAGAGTACATGCATGTGTCTGTATAGTGTACATAAATTAATATAACAATGAATGATTTATTTATTATCATTTTTGATGAATTGAATCATTAGTGGTACAGAGTAGATTGCTGAAATTGTTTAAACCAATCTCTGTTAACACTCGGCCTCGTCGATGATTCACACGACCAGTCCTGGATATGGCATAAATTGTCCACCATAGCTCGGAGAACCCAGCAATACTGTGAACATTAAAACCGTAACTGCGCGAGAGAGTTTTCCTCGAAAACCTTCTAGATTTGTCATTAAGTTAGCATCTAAAGTACAGAAGAGTGCAGTAATATCTGACATTGTAGTGTCGTTTATTTTGGGCGGTTTTTCTTTGTGACAATTCGTAAGTCTAGACTGCCGAAGTTCCAAAATGACGGAGCCGATGAGTGCTGAATATGCGAAGTCCGGTAAAGCAGGTTGTAAAGGATGTAGCGAAAACATCGCTAAAGGCAAGCTGCGGTTAGGTTTCGTGGGCAAAGCTAATTTTGGCGCCACTGCGTGGTATCATTATGACTGTATCTGGAACGATGTTGACAATCTGAAAGCAGTTGACACTTCTAAAGCGATCGCATCGGTAGTTAAAGGAATAGATTCACTTGATAAAAATGACCAAGATAAAATTGCCAAGGACTTGCCAAAGTACTGCAAGGAAGCTGTCAAGAAGGCAGCCGAAGCACCAAAAGTAACCAACACCGAGCCAATAGCTACGGAGTATGCAAAGTCGGCTAAGTCCACGTGCAAAGGTTGCAGTAAGATTATTGCGAAAGATGATATGCGTGTTGGTTTTACCAAGAAGGCAAACTTTGGCGCAACGGCATGGTACCATTACGACTGTTTTTGGATAGAAAAAGATACCCTTAAGGAAATAGATGGTTCAAAACCAATTGGAAGTCTTGTGGGTGGATTGGATTCGCTAAAAACAAACGACAGGGAAAAACTGGAGAAAGATCTGCAAAAATACGTGAAGACCTCTGATGACGGGAAAGCAGCCACTAAACGAAAGAGTACAGGTTGATTATCTTATATTGCTTCTTTATTAATTTATTCCGCGATATATAAAGCCTAACAAAGACATTATCTTACAAGTTACATATCATATTTATTGCACTGTGCCCAGGATCATGTAAGTTGTTATCTATCCACATGGATTCGCATCACAGATGTGTTTTTCTCGGCTATGGTAGAGGACCAGTAGTCGGCTGTTGTATTATTTTGCCTTTATACACGTTTTGTGAAGTTGTTTACATCAACCAACAGTTTTAGGGTATTTTTCTCAAATCGAAGGAAATAAATATTGTTGTGGTAGATACTAAACACGAAATCACACCATAGCCGACTACTGGTCCTAGTCCAGTAGACACAATGTATAAGTCGACTGGCACGTATTTTCGAAAATTAACAATGAGCCCTTTGGTCTATCATCGGTTACTAGTTTCTATCGATGAGTATTGAACATGGTAGTTTATAACGAGGGGATTCGAACACCCCACCCCTATCAGTCCGTGTTTGTGATTATGTGAATCCCCTCTCTGACTTAAACTTCAACTCAAGTGAGCGTACGTGATGATTGGCATGTTTGATAAATTTTGTTTGTCACAAAATTAGCATTTTTATCATTAAATAACAATGATTTGACAATGGCAGTGATTAAGTTATCTAACACAAATGACCTTCCGTACATTTTGTGATAGACCTCTGGGAGAGAAATTTAATGCGAAAGTATTAAATGTTAGAAGGGAAGATAACTCATACCGTCAAATTGTTTCTAAGAAACACCTTTGTAAACCAGGTACATAGAAAATTAGGTGAACTACTAGAAGTAAATGCATCATGGGTGTTTTCTATTAGAATTTTTTCTTTTGATTTAGGTAGCAAGCAGAGTTTGTTCCAATACTTACAAATGACAACATTTTTACTTTCTAGATAAAGAATAGTGAAGTTCATTAGATCTACCAAATTTTATATTTGATGCCTCAAATTTTCCAAAAGTAATTGACTAGTACCACCCAATCTTCTTTATATCACATTTCAAGTGATCCAAATCAAGTTATGATTTATGGAGGCCTTTTGATGACAATACACCTGTATTGTGTGCACAGTTAAGTTACATGTATTTTGCCAGGAAAGACTGCTGAGCACTTACATTAAATCACTCGGTTTAACAGTTCTTTCATTATGTACTCTCTTGAGAGATGACAGATGTGGTAGGTCTCTCATGACAGGTTCTACTGTATTACATCAAGAATATATACTGATACCTGTATCTGAGTGATACCTGTTGTATATCACTGATACTTGTTGTATATCACTGATACCTGTTGTATATCACTGATACCTATAGTATATATCACTGATACCTGTAGAATATGTTGACACCTGTGTATCAGTAATAGTACCTGTATAGTATATATCAGATATACATGTTGTATATCAGTGATAGTACCTGAATATCAGTTATACCTGTATATCAGTGATAGTACCTGAATATCAGTTATACATGTATATCAGTGATAGTACCTGAATATCAGTTATACCTGTATATCAGTGATACCTGTATATCAGTGATAGTACCTGAATATCAGTTATACCTGTATATCAGTGATAGTACCTGTATATCACTTCAGTGATACCTTTAGTATATATCAGTGATACCTGTAATATATATCAGTGATACCTGTAATATATATATCAGTGATCGTACCTGTATATTAGTGATACCTGTAGTAAATGTATATATCAGTGATACCTGTGTAACAGGTGAGGAAAAATTTGCGGCCAGACTGGGACTCGAGATCTTTCTAACACTAGCAGAAAACTCTTACTAACTGAGCTATCCAGGCCGATACCCATTTGCAACACTACACTCCTCCCCCTTAAGAAGATTTCTGACCCCAGAAATCAATGAGACTCTTAACATGCATTCGTGAGTACTTTAATTGGGCGCCAAATGTAACAGGCGAGGAAAAATGTGCAGCCAGACTGGGAAGTGAACCCAGGACCTTCCTAACACTAGTAGGACGCTCTTACTGACTGCGCTATCTGGGCCGATACCCCTTTGCACCGCTACACCTGTATATCAGTGATACCTGTAGTATATATCAGTGATGCCTGTATAACAGTGATAGTACCTGTAATATATAAAATTGGATTCATCAAATGCTGACATATGTAACATTGTTCAACTAGGTGGAAAATATGGGAGGATATGAAATAAACTGCCAATAAAATACACATGACTCTTGTTAAAGGTTTTGACCTTTGTGTACTTAATAGTCTCCCTTGCCAATCCGGAGCCTCCTTGGCCGAGTGGTTAGAGCATTGTGCTTTGAACCATGAAGTCTCTTACTTCCTGTCAGTGTAGGTTCGAGTCCCACTTGAACCTAAACTGATTTTTGTGAGAATGTTTGCAAGGCTGGTGGTCTCTTTCCAGGTACAATGCAACCAGGTTCCCTCCACCATTAAAAGTGTCACTTTCCACCTTTTATTTTACTTCTACATGATCCAGAATTTGAGTAAATACTATTAAATACCATTATTTGTGGAAGGATTTGTACCTGATCTGGTGTGAATATGAAATATCGGATGTAAATGGTTTAACAAGAGAGATTTTTGTTGTGGTCTCGCGTACTACTTGAGAAAAACACAAAACATAAACTCTAATATATAGTCATGCTTGTCTGTCAGGGTCACTCAGTTGAACAGGCAAAAGTAGCTGTTATAAACAGGTGGAATTTATTGAAAAAAAGTTAAGAAAGGTTATGTTTGAAAGGCCTTAATAGGCAGGTTGGCCTTTATACAGAATTGGCCTTTACTACAAGTTTGGCTGTATATTGTATATTTCCTACATAAGAAAATAAAGTACACATGCAGAAAGATGAATATTGAAATAGGAATCCAATGGTTGTCACAAAAATAAATTTAAAAAATAATTATTTTTTTGTGTGTGCCCATTTCATATGTAATATTTTGTTTATTTTGACTATGCATAATAATCATGTTGATTGTTGATGTTTTTTGTTTGTGTTGCAGACAGTAGTACTAGTCCGAGCAAAAAGAAGAAGTGAACGGTGTTGACTTGGGAAAGCTGCACAAGTCGGAAGAAGGAGGAGGCCAAACACAATAAGAAGATTAATAAGACTTTAATATACCTTTAGCCACATACAAAAATCAATGAATATTGCTGGAAATCTGGTACAAAATGTTTTTGCAGATAAAATTTTAATGAGACAAAATATTTGTTTACATATATATTAAAAGCCTTTTCATCGTACTCATTTTAACTTGTATATTTCAATTTTGCTGTAGTTTCTAACTTTTAACTGTCAGAAGTTTTTATTTTGTATTTTATGATTTATCATGGTGTTATTTTCACATGCTGCCAGTTTACAGACATAGACCATCTTCCAGTTGTTCCATTGGTACCTGGTTTTTACTGTGATGTCAATACATTGTATACAGTGTGTATGTAAGCCCCACTGGTACCTGGTGTGTTGCTGTGTTGTCAATACATTGTATACAATGTGTGTGTGAGTCCCACTGGTACCTGGTGTGTTGCTGTGTTGTCAATACATTGTATACAGTGTGTGTGTGAGTCCCACTGTACCTGTGTGTTGCTGTTTGTGTGTTGTCAATACATTGTATACAGTGTGTGTGTGAGAGCCCCACTGTGTACATTGTATACAATGTGGTGTGTTGCTGTGTTGTCAAATACAATTGTACTGGTACAATGTTGTGTGTTGAGTCCCAGTGTGTGGTAGTCCCACTGGTACCTGGTGTGTTGCTGTGTTGTCATTGTATACATGTGTGTGTAGTACACCTGGTGTGTGTGTGAGTCCCATGTGTGGTGAGTCCCACTGGTACCTGGTGTGTTGCTGTGTTGTCAATACATTGTATACAACCTGGTGTGTTGTGTGTTGTCAATACACTGGTACCAGTGGTGTGAGTTGCTGTGGTGTGTTACAATACAATGTGTGTTGTATACAACCTGGTGTGTGTGTGTGAGTCCCACTGGTGAACTGGTACCTGGTGTGTTGCTGTGTTGTCAATACATTGTATACAATGTGTGTGTGAGTCCCACTGGTACCTGGTGTGTTGCTGTGTTGTCAATACATTGTATACAATGTGTGTGTGAGTCCCACTGGTACCTGGTGTGTTGCTGTGTTGTCAATACATTGTATACAATGTGTGTGTGAGTCCCACTGGTACCTGGTGTGTTGCTGTGTTGTCAATACATTGTATACAGTGTTTGTGTGAGTCCCACTGGTACCTGGTGTTTTACTGTGATGTCAATACAATTGTGAGTACTGGTACCTGGTGTGTGTGTGAGTACAATGTGTGTGTGAGTCCCACTGGTACCTGGTTTTTACTGTGATTTCAATACAATTGTATAGTCCCAGTGTGTGTGTGAGTCCCACATTGGTACAATGTGTGTGTGTTGCTGGTGTTTTGTCAATACATTGTATACAATGTGTGTGTGAGTCCCCACTTGGTACCTGGTTTTTACTGTGATTTCACATTGGAGCCCCACTGGTACCTGGTGTTTTACTGTGATGTCAATACAATTGTATATGGTACCAGTGTTTGTGTTGTCAATACATTGTATACAATGTGTGTGTGAGTCCCACTGGTACCTGGTGTGTTGCTGTGTTGTCAATACATTGTATACAATTGTGTGTACAGTGTTTGGTGTGTTGCTGTGATGTCCATTGTATACACTGGTGGTACCTGGTGTGTTGCTGTGTTGTCAATACATTGTATACAGTGTGTGTGTGAGTCCCACTGGTACCTGGTGTGTTGCTGTGTTGTCAATACATTGTATACAATGTGTGTGTGAGTCCCACTGGTACCTGGTGTGTTTTACTGTGATGTCAATACATTGTATACAATGTGTGTGTGAGTCCCACTGGTACCTGGTGTGTTACAATGTGTGTGTGTCAAGTCCCACTGGTACATTGTATACAGTATACAATGTGTATGTGAGCCCCACTGGGTACAATACATTGTATACAATGTGTGTTGCTGTGGTTGTCAATACATTGTATACAATGTGTGTGTGTGTGTTGTACATTGTATACAATGTGTGTGTGAGTCCCACTGGTACCTGGTGTTTTACTGTGATGTCAATACATTGTATACAATGTGTGTGTGAGTCCCACTGGTACCTGGTGTGTTTACTGTGTTGTCAATACATTGTATACAGTGTTTGTGTGAGCCCCACTGGTACCTGGTGTGTTGCTGTGTTGTCAATACATTGTATACAGTGGTACCTGTGTTGTGTGTGAGTCAATACCACTGGTACCTGGTTTTTACTGTGATTTCAATACATTGTATACAATGTGTGTGAGTCCCATACCTGTACTGTATTTCAAACATTGTGTGTGTGAGCCCCACTGGTACCTGTGTGTTTTACTGTGATGTCAATACATTGTATACAACATTGTGTGTGTGAGTCCCACTGGTGTGTTGCTGTATGTCAATACATTGTATGGTTGAGTTTACTGGTGTGTTGCTGTCAATACATTGTATACAATGTGTGTGTGAGTCCCCCACTGTGTGATGGTATACAATGTGTGTGTGAGTTGCTGTGTTGTCAATTGTATACAATTGTGTGTATACAATGATTTCAATACAATTGTATACAATGTGTGTGAGCCCCACTGGTACTGGTGTGGTGTGTTTTTATACAGTGTGTGTGCGAGACTGGTATTAATACATTGTACACAATGTGTGTGTGAGCCCCACTGGTACCTGGTTTTTTACTGTACTGTCAATACATTGTTCACAATGGTACCTGGTAAGTATGGTTTTCTCCTCTTACATTTAATATATGGCTGTCATATACATCATACAGCGGGACCTTGTTATTAAGATGACCAAACTGATCAACTCAAAGTTGTCTCATTAAAGAGGCAGTCTCTTAAGTGATGGAGTGCACTTATACAACAATAAAAACACAACTTCAAAGACACTAATAAAATACAGTGAAACCTGTATATAGGGGCCAGAAAATAGTGAACCATATACACATGTTCATTTTAGTGAAGTATGCAGTCAAGGGACTTGAAAACTGGCCTTTATAAACAGGTAATCCTTTTATAGAGGTGGCCACTATAGCAGGTTTTACTGTATGGTCTTAAATGCAAGGTGGTCTCCTAAGTGAAGTGGTTTTTAGACAAGCTTCCACTGTATAACAGGTTAAGTTGTTGATTGTGGCACAAAAGCAATCAACTAATCATTCTATCAAGCAGGATAGAAAATTGATCAGGTTTCAAATACGCCGTTACTTCCCAGTCATCACCCTGAGAAGACCAATGATGTAATTCTAACTTGTTCACCACTAGGACACATTTGGACTGGTCAAAGTCAATGCTTTACAGATGGTTTTTCAGGGGTTAGCAAGTTCATGACATTTTCCAAAAATCCTTGTACCGGTATTAAGATGGGAGGAAATTAAAAAAGAAAGATCCAAGGAGCTACAGTATATGTCTCGCCGTATAATCAACAACAACAATAACAGAAACTTCGACCTACTTTCCAGAAATCAGGTCAGGTCAGCTCCAGAATAAAAAAGTCACACCTAAGGTACATGGGGATCATTTGTGTGAAGTACAGTGGTATCCAGTAGATTAGGAGTTCTGCTCCGGAAACAAAATGTTGATAACAATGCTGGATGGAAAAAGTGATCCCTATGTCTCACCTCTGCTTTGCACGCAAGACAAAAAACAAAGTAAACACTGTAACATTCTGACATTTATTTCATTTCTTTTTGTAAAAATCATGGCATAAATTAACAATACATGTACCGGTACATCATAAATAACAGACTGCATAATAACTTTACTTCTTGTTTATCTGGTATTTCCTAGCTTCATTATTTCACCTACTTTATTTTTTCAGACATATTTATAATTAATTACTGTAAATCGGTTTCCGTTTATTTCCTGACATTATTTTTTCAGATATATTTAATTACTGTAAATAACTTCATTACTAGGCAACAGAATTTCACCTTATTTTTCAGATGTATTTAATTACTGTTTCAGCCATGTTTAATTACTTCTTTTTTTCAAACATATTTAAGATATGTTGCCATAAACTTAATTTTGACCACGCAAATTTCTTTTTTTTTTTAAAGAAAACTTTCATCCACTATTATAAACCAGAATGGATTAAAACATGTCGCCCGAGTTAGTTACTCAGGTGACTGAAAAATGGCAGTATTGACATGTATTTTATCAACATAAATAATACGTTCTATAAAGTACATTTTAAATATGAAAATGTGACAGTTATGAAAAAAATGTAAAAAAAATTCTGATTATAGAAGTTCTGGTTAATGAAAGATGAAAACATGAGTCAACAAATAACACATTAAAAAAATGAAAAATAAAATCTTCAAAATTTCAATTTTTATCATCAACAGAATTGTTAAAAAAATTGGAATTTCCCATGATCCTTTGCTTATAACACTTCTTTCGAACATATTTATTATTCTTTAAAACATCCTAAGGGTAAAAAGAACTGAGGTGCACATTGAGAAAAAATTCTATAAAGGTGCACTTTCAATCAACTTCATAAAATTCGGGGGGAGGGGGGTGTTGGTTGTGTGTATTTTTGTGTACCTCTAATGATTCTATTCTCAGATAAAGAAACACATTATATTGTTTCAAAACATATTTCTCTATTTCAATGGTTTTTTAAGAGTTTTTCAGTTACATGGTGACAGCCAGAATTTAATGGTGCTGGAGAGATCCTGATTATAATGTACCGGGGAAGAGTCTGTCAGCAGTCTGCATGTAAACTGGCAAACTTTCTCCCAAAGTCAGCTTAGGTTCCCAGTGGTTGTCAAACCTGCATTGATTAGAGGTTACAGACTTCATGATTGACCTATCACCAAGTGTCCAACACATGGCTGTCCATGTGCTTTTTTGACGTCATTTGATTGTGATGTCATAATCACACGAGTGTTTGATGGGCCATTTAATTATGATGTCATAACTGAAAAGTTTGCAAAAAAATGTTGTATCGGGCATTTGGTGACAGGTCAATTGCTCTGGCTACTCTGATACAGGGTGTCCAGTTTTAATAAAAAGCATATCCAATTACAATGCATTAGTTTTAAAAAAAAGATCTACTGGTCAAGGACCAGTAGCTAACCACAACATTTTTTTCCTCCTGTTTGAGAAAAATTGTCCAACAGCAGAATATTGATCTAAACATATCTCACACAATCGTTATCTATATAGCTGTAATCATGTAATAGCCAGCTTCAGGTCTTGATTAGTATAGCATTGACATTACTGAGTCATTTTCCTATATGAACAATACGAAAAATGTTGAAATTATACACTTTTTGTGATCTACATTACTTTTTGTTGATGCAATTCTGTTAGACATAAAACACCTTTAGAGGACAGAAACATATAAATGCTGTATTCAATTTCATCATTTTAAATGCTTGCATTCATATTACATTATAACTGTATATGTTCAAAAAATAAAAATTTTCACTGACATTACACATGTATCTTTTAGTAACTTAGTTACATTTTTCTTTTTATATTGAAACACCAGCTGTTCCTTAAATTTATATAAGAAAAATTCAATTTGCAATTCCTGGTACATCTATTACTAATCTACTGAACATATAACACCTTTTCGAATAATTTTGCCGAGATTTTTCATTGAATATAACTTGCATGCTGAGATGAATTTATATTTGAAGGTCATTAGTATTCTGTACACGAATTTGTTTGCATCTTCATTGATGTATAAAATATATTGAAATTGCTTAATATTGGAATGTATTTCTCCCTTTTTAAAACATTTTCTTATAGCTAATTCATAGTTACCTTGGTAACATCTATATGCTTAGATATACAAAATGTACTATCAACACTAAGTAAAAATGTGACCCATGTGTTCCAACACACTGTCCACTAAAACTGTGAAGACACATTCATTGTCACAGACACCTCATTACTAATACAGTGAAACATGTTTTGACAGACCACCAATTCTGCCATTGAAATGTGGTCACTCATGACAGGTGGTCTCTCAAAAAAAGTGGCTTTCAGAACGTGGTCTCGGAAGACAGGTGGTCTTTCATGAGAGTGGTTTTTGATGTCGGGTTCCACTGTATTTGTGGTCCATTGTGATACCTTCTATGTAAGCAATATACAAGCACAGCCCTTTAAATAGAAGCCAACAGAATTTGTCGACTATTTTCAGGAAAAGCAGTGTAATTCCTCTGGTTCTTCCTCTCATCAGAACAAAACCTGTTGGTTTGTTACAAACAAAGTTTTGACATACATTTTACTGGCTGCTTTATACAACATTTTTTCTACTTCAAAATTTATTATAGGGCTGTAAACATGAATAACAGTATTTTTGTGTATTCTAAAATTTTTACAATTCAAATTAATGAGAAATCCAAGGACTGAAGAACAAAACCATAGGCTGGTAAATAAATGTAATGCTCTTTTCGATTGTTTAGACCAGTTGTAATAGGTAGGCACTAAAGGGTAAGGTATTACTTCATATTGATGCATTTCATATCAAAGCTTGCCGAAAATTATTTACCTGGTCCAGTGGATTTTGTTTTTGTTTGAATGTTGTTTTATGCTACCCTCAACAATTTTTCAGTAAATGGTGGTAGCCAGTTTTTAATGGTGGTAAAGAGAGGTGGGTTACATTGTACCCAGGGGACCACCAGCCTTCCACAAAACTGGTAAAAAATATGTCACAAAATAAGCTTAGGTTTCAGCAAATACTCAAGCCCATGATGACTAAAGTTGAGAGACTTTATGGTAAAGTATGATACTCTAACATAGAAACCACAGAGTCCCCTGGTGTAAACTATGAAAAGACAGAGACCACAGAGCCCCCTGGTGTAAAAGATGAAAAGATAGAGACTACAGAGCCCCCTGGTGTAAAACATAGTAAAGGGCAAAAGAAGAAAATAGTTCTTCTGTAGACTTCTAATATAGAAAACAAGCATTCTGAGTGCATTGATGTCTCAAACCTATGAAACTGTCACATGTTGTATTAACTGAGAAGTGATCAATTACAAAATTTGTCAACCCCTGTTGTTACATTTAGACTCACCCAAGTCAATAAATAGTAAGGTCTACTGTGATAATCCAGGGGAGTACAAGTTTATATTGCATGTTAAGTTAATCGTAAAATTTGGATACTGAATAATACAATGACAGTGGACCCTAACATTTTTGGAAACGGGTAAGTTCAACTGTGACTACAGGAGTCAATGAGTTAACCCAAACCTTTGCCTAAAAGACTCAGATAAAACTTGTAATTCCTAATTACAAAGGTAGTGGACGAACAGAGATTTAACTTTGTGGCAAAACTTACAAAAATGAGGAATAATGATGATTTTGATGATACAGAACAGTGGAAATGTAATAATACAATAACAATTTAACAGTTCATGGAAGTTTTATTGATGTGAAATCAGACAAATAACCTTTGACCTTAACTATCTGTAATGCTGCTGATATTTAAAGGTACATTTTGTATCTGTTTCATCTGTCATGTCCAGGGTCAAACTTTAATTTTCACACACATTTTTCTTTTTTTTTCCACTTAGATTTATGTAGTTACAAAAAAGAGATATCCAAGGGCATAAAAATTCTTAAACTCTCAAATATTTTGTGAAAATTGCTTGAGAAACCCAGTTTGGCAATTTGATTAATATGATCTTTTTGTATATGCATACAACACGGAGCATGTCCTTATTTTCAATTAATTATTAGAATGCACAGCTAATGCCTTTAAACTTATGTATCGTTATTTTGTTATACCAACACATAATGTATTGGGCATAGTTACGCGTAGGCCTAGAATAATTTTAAATGATGTAAATAACTAAAAAGCCTTAAATTCAACATTTTTCATCATGGTTTTATAGTTTCCATACGGACCTTGCAAAGCATTTTCTACAGTGTAACTCTGTGTAATTACCCCGTACATCTTATTTGGGGATACAATTTTATTTAGATCCAGATTTCAATCAAGATAGTTGAAACATAGCATTACATGACCAATAGCCAAGGCTAGCTCTCTTGCCAATTCACATATTTCAAAAGATTTTTTTTCCAGTGTCTGGAAATGTGAATAAATTCTGATTATTTTGTAGCCAGTATAGCCCAGGATCAAATCACAATGTTAGACTCGAGTCCTAGAACATAAGCTCTCCGGACTTTTATCTTACAGAGCTTAAATGTAGACATTTAATGATAGGTAATTTAATAAAAATTCAGGTTGGTGGGGGATGACATTAGGTCTCTGGACAATTTGTACTACAGGCAGTGAGCTAACAAATAATAAGAAAAGCAGTCACAGGTTGTTGTTGTTTAACGTCCCACTCAAGAATCTTTCACTCATATGGAGACGTCACCAAATGCCGGTGAAGGACCTCAAAGTTTGGCCTATGCTCAGCACTTACGGCAATTGAGCAGTGAGGGTTTTTTAACATGCCGACACCTACTATAACACAGGACCTCAGATTTTACTGTCTCATCCGATGGACAGGAAAAGCCAGCCATGTCAGTCACAGGTAATCAAATGAATTGTACAGTGGAGTCCTGTAAATTACAGAGCCAAAATGTCAAAGAAAATTATGCAAATAACAGGAATATCCAATTAACAGGAAAAGTGTATTTTAATGAACAATGATGATATATTTTCATCTAGTCCTTTTATTTGTATATGTAATACGACTGTAAACATCTTATATACATTAGTAATGGATTGTGCTAATTCCTTATAACATCAACTAATGCAGTGTGTAGCAGTGTGCTACTGAATAAAACACTGATTGTGCTAATTCCTTATAACATCAACTAATGCAGTGTGTAGCAGTGTGCTACCAAATAAAACACTGATTGTGCTAATTCCTTATAACATCAACTAATGCAGTGTGTAGCAGTGCGCTACTAAATGGTATTTTACTTAAACAGTGCATGATTGGTAATTTCACTTTATTATAAATCTGTTCTGTACATATCAACATAAAGTAATTTTTCACAAGTTCCGACGAGCTGCCATTGTGACCCTGCCTGATGGGAGAATGACATCCCTCCTTGGTTCTTTTACAGGATAAAATCTGCCCTGTAAGCATTATATAGGGTTAGACATCACTTCGATCCTCTCTCCCATCAAAATCAAACTGCACAAACAGAAGTGACAAGTAATTCACAGACTGAAGCAATCTTCAGTCCAGTGATCATACAGAAATGGTTGACTTGAGCAGTGGTTCCTTGATCACAGCCTTCAGAAATATCACAGTTATCAACAGGAGAGAACCACATATTGTTGCCATAGTAATTCTTCACATGACTACACACCCTTCTGGAGAACCTGGAATTTTGGGTACGCCATTTGCATCAAACTCCAGGCCTGGTGCCTGTCAAAAAAGAAAAAAATCATATTATTATCTGTGATAATATTAATAATTAATTATTTAAAAGAAAGGGGAAATAACTGAGGAAATCATGCAAAAATGAATGAAAATGACAAGGTCTGAAAAGACTTATCTGTTTTTCAATTCATGTAGCGGTTCTGGAGAAAAAGATTTTCAAAAAGGGGTACTTTATGTGACATATTTTGACCCACCCCAGATCCATCCCTGGGACAATCTGGCTGAAAACTACTAATGTGGTACAGGATCTTGAGTACTGGCTAACTGTAAAGTTTCGTCAAAATTCTTCCAATGGTTTAAAAGAAAATCTGATAGTGTGAAAATGCACCCCACCCCTCATTTTTTTGTTTTTTTTTGTTTTGCAGTCTTAAAAAAATTTAGAAATTGAATTTCGACAAAATTCATGCACAAAAACATTTCTTCACTACAAATAAAACACATTAAATGAATCCATCAAAAAGAATTCAAGGGGAGAAAACTGAGGAATCGTGCAAAAATTAATGAAAATGACAAAGTTTGAAAAGACCTCAAAAGTGCATCCAAAAATCAATATTCTGATTTCTATGAAAAATACAAACTTGAATCATAAAATTCATGTAGATCACTCAGAATCAATCTGTTTTTCATTTCATGCAGCACTTCTGGAAAAGAAGATTTTTAAAAAGGGATACCTTATGTGACCTATTTTGCCCCACCCAAGATCCACCCCAAGACTGATCTAGCTGAAAACTACAAACATGGTAAAGTACCTTAAGCACTTGCTTCCTGTCAAGTTTTGTCAAATTCTCTTCAGTGGTTTCAGAGAAGAAGTCGAAAATATGAAAAGTTTGCTTTATCAACAGAATTTCTTACTTTTAATTATGAATTCTTGAACTGATAAGAATATATTTTTATGAAAGTCAAATGATTTTGATTCGTCAATGAAAAGAAGAAGGTCAGAAGTAAATTGGTAATAGGTACATTTACTGAACAAGTGAATACGTTACTCTGTGTATAACAGACAATGTAGAAGATAATGTGACATGGATTCAATTTCTCCACAAATGCAGGATGGATCAGTTACAAGATTTCGTAAGTAAAGAACTACATCGCATTCTAAGTCGTGCGTGGAGAATAACGAAAAAGTACAATGGATTTTAAGATAGGACTATAATGTTTATCAAGTGCTTGCTAAAAAGAGGTACCGGTAAGTGAGACAGAATTTGTTATTGCTGTTGGTAGTTCATACCAAAGACAGACACAAGAAGGGAAAAAGCTATCAAAGTGGTTGGTTGTTCTACTATGTTGGTGTACGAAGTTTTGAGAGTTCCTAGTGTTATACGCGTGAAGCTCATTTTGAAGAGGCAGGATTAATTGGGTCAAATATTCTGGGACAAGGCCGTTTTTAATTTTGTAAAACTGGATAAGTTTTTGTTTTTAGTTTCTCCCACCCACATTCATTATATAACAGAGAAATACTGGTGAGTTTAGTTGCACCAATTACTATACGCACGGCATCTAAATTGACACATTCTAATTTTTCAATGTAATAAATTGGGCAATTATCAAAAATGATATTGGCATATTCTAGGACAGGTCTGATAAAAGAAAAATAAATTGAAGAGATTTGCGATCAAGGTAAAATTTAAAACGTCTGAGGATATTTAATTTTATATTAGCTTTCTGTATTATATTGTCAATGTGATCATCCCACTGGCACGTACTACATTTGTATTGAAAATAAGACCGAGATGTTTATGAATGGTAACGTCTTGGACTTGTGAATCATTGAATAAAAGTAGGATGAGGGGCTTGTTGGGTTTTCCTTGATATTAACATTGTTTCATTTTTATTAGGGTTAAACTTGACTAACAATTGTTTATACCGTGCATGAATTGTTAAGAGATCGGCATTTAGTTTTTCGGCGGATAAAATGGGATTATCAATGATAACATATATTGATGTATCATCTGCAAATAATTTGATATTACACTCTGTCATTTATTATATCACTGATAAAAATTAGAAAGAACAGGGGGCCTAGAATAGAACCCTGGGGGACACCTGCATTAATTTCATTTAAATCAGATTCTTTTCCATTAATAATAACTCTTTGTTTACGCCCAACTAAATAACTTTTAATCCAAAGGAGTAACCAACCCGTAATTCCAAGTTTTTCAATTTTGAAAAATAGCCCACAATGCCAAACTCAATCGAAGGCTTTACTAACATCAAAAAATATAACTCTGATTTCTTTACCATTTTCTAAAGCATTGGAAAACTCATCAGATATATATAATAGTTGGTTAATTGTTGAATCACCTTTACTGAAGCATGATTGGTGTTTAGATAACAAATTGCTGTCATTAATGAAATTATGTAAATATTTGTATACACATTTTTCAAATACCTTACTTATCATGGAAAGCAATGAAATTGTTCTATAATTATTAACTAACTTAGGATCACTCTTCTTGAAGACTGGTACTACATTTGCTAATTTCCAACTTTTGAGATATAATTTTAGCAGTAAAGATAAGTTAAATAATTTGCTAAGAAGTAAAGATAGTTCTTTTGTGGCTTCCTTAAGTAACATGGAACTAAGTTTATCAGGATCCACATCTTTATTTGTATCTAAAATGTTTAAAATGTCTGTCATTATTTTGGGGGTAATTTCTATTTTGTCAAGCGTTTCTGTGGGTGAAATACTAAAATTTTGAAGAGACTGCAATTCTAAGTCTATATCATCTACGGTGTGATAGATTGGGATACAAAAAATTTATTCAAGAGATTTGCCTTTACTTGATCATCTGTGACAGTATTCCCATTCTCAGAAAGCCAAACATTTATTCCTGTATTTTGGGTTGATATTTTAGAAATTTCTTTTACTAGTTTCCACCAGTCTTTACTCCCGAATTTGTTATTTCTTATCTTATCACAAGGATTTGTGGTATTTTGCTCGTGCATTTCTTAGTAAATCTTCAACTCTGTAACAGATTTTAAAAAATTTTTGCCAAATGGAATTATTCTTTGTTTTCTTAGCTTTTGTTCTTAACCTTTTTCTTTTCCTCATAAGTTTTTTTATTTCATTGGTTATCCAGGGTAGAACATCAATTCTAATAGCTATGGTACGATTTGGTATTGAATCTGATGCGATATCTAAAAATTTTTCTGTAAAGTTTATTGCTATTTCATTTATATTACCAGATGAATCAATTATTGAATCCCAATCAGTATTTTCTAGTTTACTTCTATACTTAACATAATCACCTTGTTGATACAGCCAAATTTTCCTATATGACACATGGGGTTTTGATTTTTCAGAGTTGATAAGGGAAACAATAGGTCGATGATATCGGATATTTACATCTAGAAAGGGTTCATAAACTGCACTGTATAGAATGTTATTAGGATTATAAGTTATCAGGAGGTCTATAAAAGTTGATGTAGTTTCTGAGATACAAGTAGGTTCAGAAATTGTTTGATATAAATTAAAATTGCTGGTTATATTTTTAATTCTGGTTTCTTTTTTACACAATTGATTTTCATTAAAGTCACCTGTTATTATAACATTCTTAATTTTAGTATCTATTGCCAGTTCAATTGATTGTTCAATAATATTCCATAAATGACTGTTACTATTAGGGGTCTGTAAAAATGTACATAGTAAATATATTTCGTTTTTCAACTGGAATTGTATCCATACACATTCAATACCAGTAAGTTCAAAGTCTGTCCGTCTCTAAGCTGTTAAGTGTTCTTTACAGTAAACAATGACTCCCCCACCAGGTCGGTCATGTCTAAAAGGGGCCTCAAATCCTGTCAATTTTATGTCATTTGTAGCAACAGATCGGGTAAGCCAGCTTTTGGTAAAACAGAGAATATCAAATTCATTTAGATTTGCTTCTATGATATCAATTTTAGGTTTCAAACTCTATATTTAAATGCAGAAGTGATATGAAAGAATTTTTGTTTAGCGAGAAGAAACTGAATGAATAAGTTAGAATTTTCAGTAGTATAATCCGACGAACGTGTATTGAAGGAGGGACCAGGATTTGTTTCAATATCACCGCATGTAATTAAAATCTGTATGAAAAATAAACAAGATATCTTATATGCGAAAACAAATTCTCCAGAAATATCAAGACAAATACTCATCTTTGTACAACACACGCTGTTATTGAAATTACCTATCCTAGCTCTATACACTGAAATTGAGATGTTCATTATGTAACTGAAGAGTCTTGATTATCATAATAGTGAGTTGGGAAGTTTATAGACAGAACAAAAGTTGATATAATTTGCCATAGAAAACAACAAAAAGTAACACTAGGATTATTAATAAAAAAAGTAAACATTAAACATATGTACAAGAAGAATACAAGAAACAAACATGTAGAAAAAGATGGCTATACCCTACTTAGAGTGGATACATAAGTGTATACAAGTACAAGTGTAAGTACAATCAACATTGCTTAGAGTTCTAATACGCTAACATTTTATATGGATGAAACATTTGTATCGTTGGTGGTATAACTAGACAAATTACTGAAGTAAGGTGAAATTTGTTGGATTGGCAATCGTTCATTGGATAATAATAACGAATGGTTAATAACGATGTTAAGGTGTAATCGCACCTGAAATTACAGTTTAGACATGAAGCATTATAAACAAGCAAAACAAATTATACTACCGGTAAGTGGGTAATAGAGCAATGTAGCCTATGGAAAAAAAGTGGAAATTATTGGCTTGGTAAACTTCATTGGATACTAATAGTAAATGGTAAAATCACACTGAGATTGTTTACAGTTTAAAAAAGATACACTGTAAACAAACTTGAATATTTTATTCTAAGATGGTAATTAGGCAACATAGCCTACTAACATTAACGGAAATTTGTTGGCTTGGTAAATGTGCTTTGGACAATAACAGCGATGCGTAAAGCATGATAGCTTAGGCCTCATGTATCGCTGATAATAATAATACTATGGAGTCAGCACAAATGAAATAATATACTGTTTAAACAAGATACATTTATGCAAATGAAATATTTTAACAATAAAGTGATTAATAGGCCACTTACTCAAGGGGATTGAGGTACTATTAGAATGGCAAATATACAGTGAGTTATAATGATGATACATGTATATATAGAGAATAACAAATACAATAATAAATTGACCTGGGCTGTCAGGTCATGTCGATAACACTTGATAAGCATCTTAGGCACAACCAATAGAACAAGGTGACACTGTGTTTATAAACATATACATGTAGTCAACAGAATTTATATTTGGATAATCATGTATCGCAACCAACAGCTTTATTGACCTTCAGGAGGTGGTCTAAGTTTGTGACAAGGTGTTTCTTGTCAGAATTGTCCACAAGAAATATTTTGCCGTCCCACACGAATGAACTCTTTGCCTTCTTTTTCCTAACGAGTTCTCTATATTAATATGAACATCTCAATCCACTTATGGAAGGTAAAAAACTTCTTTTTTAACACATCTTTTCTAGAGGATTTGGAATACAGCTGACTTAGTCAACGCATGCGCACTTTTGAATTTGTATAAAATGTTGAGTGATTTGTGCATGTGTCGACTTTACTGACTTCCTGCAGAGTTTAGCAGGTGTGCAATAAAATATATTTGTTCAGTTACTTCAGTCTTAAACTACATTTTTATTTTCAGGCAAATCCTACATATATCCGGACAAGTACTTTTCATAGGCATACTTACCTGTTGTACGAGTACTTTCAAAAGATTTCCCACACCCCTGTATATGGCATATTATTTGTGTGAAATTTCATTAAAACACACATCAGTAGAAGAGACATGGGAGAGATCACTGGCCTTTAGCAAGTAATCTACCAAACTTACAAAATCAGCTGAGGTTCCAGCAGGGTAATTTCCATCACAACACATGGAAATGACAAAAGGACTGTATCATCTATGATGTTAGGGATTTTCTTTATAAATCCATCCAGACTCTTGCGGTATTCATATTGTTAAAAGTAAAAATAATTATGTTCCTTTCCTCAAATTTTTACCAAAAACATAAACTTTGATCGCTCTCTAAAAAAGTTTGTGAAAAAAAATAAAATATAAAAACAAAAGTCTAAACATACCATATCTCCAACTAGTTCCTTAGGTGGTTGTCCTAAATCCTGCATCTGTAAAAGGCATCATGACATTTTTATATTTACAGTCAACTTTGTCTATAAAGGTCATTGTAGACAGGTGGCCTTTATACTAAGGTGGGCTTAATGCAAGTTTGCCTGTACTTGTTATCTTCATAGAATGTGATTTCTTAACAAAATATACATGTACGGTAATAATACTTTGTTCTTTCATACATACAATATCTATAACTATTAAATACAGAGTAAGAAATGACTAGAATTGAAACCTGTAGTAGAAGTTAGTTTTCCTGGGTATTTTGAGAATTGCCATCTACCTTGAAATGGGAAAAACTAGCAACATACTGTGCATTGACCTGAAAGGGACACTAGCTGTGGGTTTTTTTCAAAAAATTTTCCCTTTTTTCACTTCTTAGATTGATATACAATAACAAAACAAAAACAGGTGTAAAAATTCTTAGCTTCCTATATGTTTTGTGAAAATTGCTTGAGTAACCCAGATTTGGCACTTTTTCAATTACAATTTATTAACTCAACATTACTATTTGTATATGAATACTACACTGGGCTTGACCTTATTTTCACAAAATATATAAGAATATAAGATTTTTATGCCTGTGTTTAGCTCTTATTTGTTATTGTGCATCAAGTACAAGTAGTAAAATTAGAAAGAATTTAAATAATTTTTTGGCATAAACACAGCTACCGTATTTTATGGCCTATAGGTCGATGTGGGGGATAGGTCGAATGGCCGATGTTTGGCAAAAATCCAGGTTTAAGTATAAGATAGGTCGAAGTGGAGGACAGGTCGATGTCGGCAGAGATGGAAACATGAATGGGAAAACACAAAAATGCATCGTTTATGTTTAATAACTGGTGCTAACACGATGGTAGCCTACTAAAATAATCAGAGTGATAGGCCTATTTTACTGTACATTATTAAATAGGAGTGATTAAAAAGCATAGAAGTTGCATTTTATCATATATAATATCACTTATATTACTTGTGTGTACTGATTATGTATACAAATATCGCCATTATGTTACCTGTCAAATCATCATTAAATTCTTTATGCTGTTTACACAAGCGACCCCAATCCTTGTCTTAACCTTACATTGGCATAAATTATTATGCAGCTGCAATTGTCAAACAATTAAATACTCAAGGTTTAGTGTCAATTAATTTATGTAACACTTTTTCCAAAACTTTCCCAACTTCAAAGACTGCAGCGCCGATCCTTATCAGTTGAAGGTCACATTCCAGTGAACACAGTTTGTAGTGTCATGAAAGTCTGAATGAAGACTTCAACTTCACAGTGGGGTGCCAAGATAAGGGAATCATTCAAAAGTATAAATTGTCCGGTATAAATATAATGTAAACGATGTATTTTTATTACGCAGTTTCTGATAGAGTCTTGAATCCCAATGATATTGTAACTTGAAAGATCATTATTTTGTCACTTGATTATGAACAGTGCATTACGCACACACGAGGTCACATTTAATAGTGTAAATACAAATGGGTGTTTGGAGTAGGCCCCTAGATTATCACGTGGAAAATGTTGAATTATGATGTTAAAATAAGGAATTGCAGATACAAGTTAAATATTTCACTATTTTTTATTTAAGATAAGTCGATGCGGTGAATAGGTCGAGGTCACAACTTTGGAGAAAAAAAATATCGACCTATAGGCCGTAAAATACGGTAATGCCACTTTAACAAGTTAACAATTTTCTAGTCCAGGAAAATGCTATCAGAAGTATAACTATAAACTAAAAAGTAGGAGCCTGAGTAGGTCTGTTTATTGTCCAATAAAAATAGAAAATATGAGATTTTAAAATTTTGGCTATCTCAAATTTCTGATATCTCGAAGTTAATTGGGTGGTCCTGTGAACTTTGAGATAATGATATTTCACTGTATATAGCCTGGAACACTTTCAGTGGCGTATATCACTTCTAATTTCTGCTTTAAGTTCAAATTACTTTGTTTACATGAACAGGATGCGGTTAATGATTCCGGATTAATGCATTTTAAATCATTGATAAGAATCATAAGTGTCTAAGTACCCCTAAAATACTTCATACCAGATAAATATACCCACCTTTTGCATTAAATCTATAATTTTCTCAAAACGTAATTTTTTAACATTTTCACTGTCAGAATCGTGTTCTTTTTCAAACTCTTCACATATTTCTTGTGTTAATTTATACTGCTTTTCATACTGTGTCATCTGCGACTTCTCCACTTTACTCTTGTTGTCACTCATCCACTTGGGATACTGCAATGAAATTGTTAAATTGACTTCAGTGAATAATTAAAACTTTTTTTCTCTGCTTGTCATAAAAGTATGCATCTTCGAAGATAAATGTGACCTGCATGACTTCAGGTAAAGATATGTACATCTTATAGAACCTTTGAAACTATCAAATTGTATGATTCTTCGTTACCAATTATGAGTCAAAGTTCCGATGTATTAAACTTTTTAGGTGGTCCCTTGAACTTTGATGCATCAAAGTTTTACTGTATATAACCTTTAATACATGCAGTTGAAGGTGTCAAATTTGAAAAGCAGGCTACAGGAAGTAGATGGCATTTTTTTGGTCTTCTTTACAGAGGAGAATGCTTGGCTAATTGTTTTTCCTTGCAGACAACAAAAGCTGGATATCATTAAATGTCATCAATAAAAGTATACGTACTGTCTAATCTGCCTTAATGACACACTTTTTTTAATGACTACCTTAATTATGTGACCAATCCGAAACCTTCCTAAAACATTTACCTATACAAATCACCTGAATTATGTAACTACCTGCCATATGCAACAAACAACAATTATTTCTATGCCCAATACTTTTGATATCAGTTACAAGCCTTAATAGCTAACAGTTTGAGAAAACAATTAAGAGATATAAAAAAACTTTTATTAATTTCTAATACTGTATACAGGGTTATTTTCGCCCCATGTTATTTTCGCCCTAATGCATATGCAAATGGTTTTGCCCCATTTTAAATTATTAAAAATAGAGGAATTTACACATTCTGAATTCGCCCACTGACGATGAGGGCACAAGGGGCGAAAATAAAACGGGGGCAAAAATCTCCCTGTATAGAGTATTTCTCAAAAATCTAAGACATGACCTGATCAAAGTGTCAATATAATGTTAAACATAAAAACAAAAACCTTTTGTGCCAACTCTTTCAATGATGGATATAATACGTCTTTGGATAGTAATGTTTTCATCATCCCTTGCATCATTGGCATAAAGGGATCCTGTCCATCCTCCATTCCCATCCCTGTAAATGCCTTTAATAAATCTTCCTCTGACATATCATCCTGAACCAAAAGAAAAAAATGTATTTAAGAAACATTCATCCATTCAAAACTTTCTGTTAATATGCTAGATAAGATGTGCCTACCTGTAAACTTTCTGAGTTTTCTGTCAGACTTGTTAATATGCTAGATAAGATGTGCCTACCTGTAAACTTTCTGAGTTTTCCGCCAGACTTGTTAATGTGCTAGATAAGATGTGACTACCTGTAAACTTTCTGAGTTTTCTGCCAGACTTGTTAATGTGCTAGATAAAATATGCCTACCTGTAAACTTTCTGAGTTTTCTGCCAGACTTGTTAATGTGCTAGATAAAATATGCCTACCTGTAAACTTTCTGCCAGAGCTAGATTAAATATTACCTGTAAACTTTCTGAGTTTTCTGCCAGACTTGTTAATGTGCTAGATTAAATATGCCTACCTGTAAACTTTCTGAGTTTTCCGCCAGACTTGTTAATGTGCTAGATAAGATGTGCCTACCTGTAAACTTTCTGAGTTTTCTGCCAGACTTGTTAATGTGCTAGATAAAATATGCCTACCTGTAAACTTTCTGAGTTTTCCCTCAGACTTGTTAATGTGCTAGATTAAATATGCCTATCTGTAAACTTTCTGAGTTTTCTGCCAGACTTGTTAATGTGCTAGATAAAATATGCCTACCTGTAAACTTTCTGAGTTTTCCGCCAGACTTGTTAATGTGCTTGATAAAGTTTTTGCAAATTCTTTCTGTGCTTCTTCTGATTCACCTTCAACAAGAATAATGTCAGTGTTATATACATGTTACATGTACAATGTCTACATGTCTATTTAATGTCATAATGTCAACATCATTTAACCTTTCTAATGTTGACATCATGTAATCTTAATGTTGACATCATATCACCTTCTTAAAGCGATATAAGCTGTCAAAATGATTATTTTTGTCCCCTGACATATAGTCAAGAATATGATAAAATGTGTTCAAATACATTATCAAACATGTAAAACGTTGTAAAAGATCTTCTTTTCGAAGTTATTTGTTTTATTAGAATTTAAGTTTTCCTGTACCTTGAAAAATTCAGCTTTATTTCGGTATGCAATGACCTTTCAGATAAACACTTTCGCCATATCAAATGTACTTGGTAATTCGGTCAGAGGATCTCGGTCCTTTATGCGCTCAGACTATGTTTAAGTCAGCCGATTTTTTTTGTTTATACTTATTTCTAAAATACAGGATGTGATTTTTATTGGAAAGTACATGTATTATGTAAAATAAATGCATTTCAATTGCTATTTTAAATACCTGAAGAAAATCGGATGAATATATGAATACATATATCAGGTCACTAAAAGAATTTTATCAGATTTTTAATGTAACCCTGAATGCTGACGTTGACAAAATCAAAACAATGTAACTGTGAAAAGTAAGCGTATCTCATGTTTTACAATCGTGCCGCCATGTCCGGTGGAGTTGGGCAGTTCATGATCATACGTGTCAAGAATGATAAAGCCAAGAATGCAATGGGATGAGTTACAAATGGGTCGAGATCACCCTATATACCCAGCACGTGGGCAATTTCAGAAACGAATGTTTTGAAACGATGAAAAAGACAAACTTTGTCTGATTTGAGTATGGAATGATGATGTATGAAAATAAATGCAAAGGGCAATAAGAATAGAATGTATATTAACTGCAAATAGCACGTGTTTATTGGTCACTCAGTAATCTTCGTAAAAAATTACCAAAAGTTAATTTGCAATGCTCAAAGTATGGCGGACAAAAAATAACTGATATTACGGGTTATGTTTGGCAAGATTGTTGCAATTTTACACATGCATTTGTTATTCTAACCACCAGACGGTCTCTTTAGGATATATATGAGATAGAATACCACATATATTGGGCATGTAAAGTTTTTCACCTACGGCAGCTCATATCGCTTTAATGTTATTATCATGTAACCTTATTAATGTCTTCATCCTATCACCTTCATAATGTTGACATCATATCTACTTCTTAATCTCAACATCATGTAATCTTCTTAGTGTCAGCATTATATGATCTTCTTAATGTCAACATTATGTAACCTTCTTTATGTCAACATTATAATCTTTATAATGTCAACACTCTGTTGATTCCATTGTTTTGATGCTAAAAATAAGATCTCATTATGATACCCCATGCTTTCCCCTTTTTTATCAAAACCAGGTGCTTGACTGAAATAGTTGCATTCTGAAACATGTATAAAGAAGAGGCCCAACATTAACCATGGGTATTTTGTAATTACTTTTCACTCATTAAGACTACACACATACTACAGACTGCTATCACTATTAATCAACTGCAATGATTTTTTGATAGTTGTTTTACATTCAACCAAGAATTTTTCACTTATATTGAGATGTCACCAGCTTTAGGTAATGGGCTTTAGGTATGGATGGGGGTTCTTTTCTGCAACTTTTTAGTGTTTGACGAAGAAACAGTCGTGCTGTATGGATCAATGCTCTACCACCATTGCATGGCACTGTGTCCTATGGATCACCATTGGGTAGAATTTTTCTTGAGTGACGAAGTGTGTCATTTACATGGCAGAACATTACAGAACTTTATCTATTTGAAACAGATCTAGAACTGTATTTTGATTAGGTCTATATCATTTTAATTTTATATCTACAATATAACTCAATAATTTTTTTATCATTTAGTTTAATCAGCGATATATAAAGCGGAATTTAGCCTTTATATATCACTGGTTTTACCAGGCCATCTCTCGGTTTACGCAAGCACATCCAAGTGTGTTTACCAGAACTTTTGAAAATACCAAAACTCAAACCACATGCATCAATGATAGAATATATACAGTATCACTGTATTTGTCTACCGATACAAATTTTTAACATTTCAAAAAGTTCATACAAAAAGTAATTGGTTTGCGATCAATTCTCAATTTTGAAATATCATGTTTGGAAAGGTAAAGTGAAAGAAATATATATTTTCATTAAAGAAAAAAACATGTTATTTTTTCATAATTATTATCTTAAATTTTATTATCATTAATTTTTTTCCATAGAAAAATCCAACTTAAACAACAGAATTATAGATGTAGATGTTTTCCCCTTAACAGAGACATAACACATAATGTATATGATGTGTTGTGTTGTATACATGCATGTATCTCCTACTATGTAAAAGCACTGGTGCTTGAGGTCGACAGGAATTTGTTGGTTTTTTTTGTTTTTTTTAATTGTGTTAATCTATTATTAGTTGCACTATTACTCAATGTTACTGTTATAATTTTAGTTAATTTCGAGGTTTTTTCCAAGTTTAGATTATGCCCTGATACTGATGAGACATATAGGAAAAAGAGCGTTATCTAAAAAAAACCCTCAAATTCCTGTCCTCAAGTATCTGTGTGTAAAAGTGGGGCCATTTTGACTAGGACTGTTTTTGCAGTGGGATCAATTTGACTGAACACCATCCCTTCATATGAGAAGTTTGAAACCTAACTCTAATAATTTTAGCCCAATCCGTTTCTCTTCATCCTACAAGAATGCAGTAATCGTATTGAAATTATTCAGCTTATCTGAAAGCGGGCAGATTTGACATGTCACATCTGATCTCAGAGCCATTTTCTTCAATTCAACTCATGCAATGATTTAAAATTAAACATGTACTTACTGTGGAGACATTTTTTAATCCATCCAAATATATAATTTTGAATGTAAACACTTTAAATTATGTTTTTTTGTTTGGTCGTATAACTATGGTCACCACGTTTTGTTTATAAATCCCACCATCTTGGAAATTGAGAAAATGGGCATGCGCACAAAGTGGGAAAATGCTATAGTCTGTTTCTCAGTAAAATTTTTAACGTTTGTATAATGTTATTACGAAGTGGGAAAATGCTATAGTCTGTTTCTCAGTAAACTTTTTAACGTTTGTATAATGTTATTACGAAGTGGGAAAATGCTATAGTCTGTTTCTCAGTAAACTTTTTAACATTTGTATAATGTTATTCCTATATACAAAATACTAAATAAGATCATTTAGGAACAACCTATATCGACCTTAGGGCCAGTGACTTTCAGCTTCAAATTTGACTCAACTCTGTTTCAAAATTTGGTGAATTCCGTTTTTTAATATTTTCGTTAAATAAATACTAAAACACATAGTGCAGAAAAAGAATATTTAATGATGCAGACCCATAATGATACCGTTAATAGTCTTCTGTACTAAGGTCAGCCGTATTGCTGTCAAAACATCAGTTTAAACATGTGCTTGGCATATGTGTCTTTGTTGTACCAAAAACAAACTGTTGAGCGGTACATTTTAAAATGTTATGAGAGATTTACATAGTGAAGTTATACTATTAATTATAAACTATTATAGGTATGTCCAGTGACTGAACACAGCATTACATGAAATATACTTCTGTATATTTTTAAACAATTTTTTCATTTGAGAAGACTTCCAATTCCATAGCAATGATATTAAGACAACAGAAATTAGTATGCCCTATCTTTTGATGTTGTGAAGGTGTGGTTGTTTCTCTGCTTCAATGCAAGAAATAATGAGGTTTTGAGGTTTAAATACCAAAAAAATTATGCAAATTATGCATGGAAAAGATGTCAATAAAGTAAATGAAGTTTAAAGCATAAGGAAACAGAAATCAGTTCACAATCTTATACGGTGTGTTGGCTTTTTAAAAAGATTTTTCAGAAACGCAAATTCCGTTCCCGATTCCATGATCACAGAAAATCACTGGCCCTACAATCTGCAATTACCATTTTGGTCTGTGTGCATGCACATTATCTCAATTTTCAAGATATAAACAGAACTTAGTTGTCGAAATTATATGATCGAAAAAACATAATTTAAAGTGCTGATTTTTAATATATTTACTCAGATGGATTTAAAAAAATATCTCCACAGTAAGTCCATGTTTAATTTTTTATCATTGCATGAGTTGAATTGAAGAAAATGACTCGGAGAGGAGACCTGTCAAATCTGCACACATGAAACTACAGCGCAGGAAAAAAGAAAGATTTATTTTTGCAGAATGTAAATTCGCAGGACAAGATTTTCAGCGAGGTTCTGATATAAATTTACCGGAGCAGTTTGGCCAACCCTGTACCACTAGAGCACCTCAAGTGGTTCACCTGCGGTGACTTTGGGGATTTACTACCTGTACTCCCTATGGTCATGTCACAGTTTATGATTGACTAACCTGATGTTCCGGCAGCTTCTGCTAGTTTCTCAATCTTTTGCATCATTACTGGATCTTGCTCCATAAAACCTTTCATACTTTCATGAAACTGTTTTGCCATTTCATCTGAAAATTCCTCAACAAAAAGATCTGATAAAGGATCCGTAGCTCCATCATTTAACTTTGGAGGATTCTGTTAAAAGGAAAAGTAAAAACTACAAGACATGTTTGTATTACAAATTTAATTAAGTTAACACCAAGGTGGAGTAAGCAAGACCAAGCTTTAGGAGAGCATACCATATCTTATATATGTATTGAACATTATATGGATGAAGAGTTTATGAATAATATTTGGACTGCAATTTGTGTATGTGTGTTCAAGTGGATCTCTGGCTATAGGAACTGTGAACAACCATGGACATTGATATTGTGAGTTGCGACTTTTATTCTTGTAAACCATCATTTAGATTAAGTTATTATTTTGTTATTGTTAATATTTTGTTATTGTTAATAGAATTTAATAATTTACTTGATTGTTTCTGGCATACTTTAGGATAATTCTGACCCATAACAACAGCCACAAATGTACATGTATACAGACACACAAGTATACAGACACACATGAAGAGAAATGAAGAAAGAGACATATGTAGACAGAAACTTGTTTAGAAAGACACATGGGTGTAAACAGGCACACAGGTGTAGACAGAGACATAGGTGTAGACAGACACATGGGTGTAAACAGGCACACAGGTGTAGACAGAGACATAGGTGTAGACAGACACATGGGTGTAAACAGACACAGGTGTAGACAGAGGTGTAGACAAAACAGATCTAAAGGTGTAGACAAACACAGATGTAAACAGAGACATAGGTGTAGACAGACACATGGGTGTAAACAGGCACACAGGTGTAGACAGAGACATAGGTGTAGACAGACACATGGGTGTAAACAGATCTAAAGGTGTAGACAAACACAGATGTAAACAGAGACATAGGTGTAGACAGACACATGGGTGTAAACAGGCACACAGGTGTAGACAGAGACATAGGTGTAGACAGACACATGGGTGTAGACAGACACATGGGTGTAAACAGATCTAGACAGAGACAAGGTGTAGACAGGTGTAGACAAACACAGATGGTGTAGACAGAGACATAGGTGTAGACAGACACATGGGTGTAAACAGGCACACAGGTGTAGACAGAGACATAGGTGTAGACAGACACATGGGTGTAGACAGACACATGGGTGTAAACAGGCACACAGGTGTAGACAGAGACATAGGTGTAGACAGACACATGGGTGTAAACAGGCACACAGGTGTAGACAGAGACATTAGACAGAGGTGTAGTAGACAGACACATGGGTTCCAAAAATCCACTTGGCTCACACAGGTGTAGACAGAGACATAATAGGTAGACTGAGACAGGCATTTTGAAAGTGCCAATTTTATCAAAATAATTTTACATTAGCAATCACTGTCAAATAAGTAGTTGTGATTGAATAAAACAAGTGTCACTGAAATCACTGGTGTTTTGATGTTCATGAAAACCTAGTGCACTGATTTCATCCTGTCAAAAAAAATCACTGAAAACTTTGAACTAAGTGCTCACACTGTAAAAAATTAAAAAAACTTGTCACCATCTTGGTATTAATTGTGTAACATTTAAAGCATCTTACAGACCTAGATTTACATGACAAAACTGATGCGGAGTAGATGATAAAAGCAGAGAAAAATGGACACACACATTTACGGATATGGTCGTATTCACCATCTGGGCGATCAGCGGTGCAAATTCCCATTCGCCCAGTCATAAAAATGGTCACAAATGCGATTGGGTGAGTGCTAATTTTACTCCCTGCTACACAATTAAACAGCATGGTTTGAGTTTAAAAAGACAAAGGTAAACAAATGGCCATAGAGACTGAAAGAAAAATACAGATGAGCAGACAAAGATAGACAGGTTCACACATGAAAAGAGACACTGACGGACAGAGCTGACAAGGAAGACATGGTGAATAGAAACTGTTTATACAGAGAAACACACAGGTGAAGAGAGCTATTATGGGCAGATAGAAACATCCACTGTTTTGCACAGCGAAAGGTTGAGTTTTGTAGATGGATATTCACCTCCTGTATTTTGAATTTTTGAACTTCCTTCTAAAAATTGTACTTTTGCTTGCTTTTCCATGTATTTTCCAGTCAACTTTTTGATGTGATAATTTCAGTTCTGAATTAAAAAATTGTTTTTGTTTTGTACATTTTAGCTAAATTTAGGTGATTATTGAAGATTTAATTACCTTCTGTACCTTCTGACTTGAACTTTTACATAAATTTTCTGGTTTTGTGAAGTCTTCTAGTGCACCTGCATATGAAAAAGATATTTTTGATATTAATGATACACGTACATGTTTATCAAAATTTAGTTCAAAGATACTTATTCCGAAATTGACAAGAACATCAAAATATAACAAATCTGACCGAAGCTGTCATTGGTTGACTCAATATCAATATATCATTGATTCAAAATGATTCCATATACAATTAAACTTGTGTATTAAGACTGTCCATGGGGAAATTAAAAAATGGTCTTTATAGACAGGTTGTCTTTATATTGAGGCTCATTGTGTTTTATCATCTGTATATATGTAGGTGGCCTGATGCATAAATACAAATACATATGTACAGTAGAACTTCAATGAGTCCAACTTCAATGGGTCAAATTTCTCAATGTTTCGAACTATTTACAAAGTCCCGAATGATTTTTTTATTTAACGCTACTTATAAACATTTTGTAATTCGAACTTCTGAGTTGAATTTCTTGCTGTTTCGAATACATTTTTTGTCTCATTTCTATAAAAACAATGATAATTCCTACATATAATTGGAAGTCTAAATTTAATTGTGTACCAAATCGCCACATGATAATTCTTGTCCTTCTAATAAACACTCAATGTTTCAAGTTCTCGAATACTAAGTTAAATTTAGCACTAATTATTAATTATAATGACTGTATATATGTCTGAAATAATTTCAGCGGTGTCATGTATGCACCTTATACCACCTCTAAAACTAAAAAACGCATGATTCTGGCTTACCATCCATGAGTCAAAGTGCTGATGTTTTGAACTTTGACTCATGAAAGTTTTACTGTATAAGTTTAAAAAAAATGACAACTATTCAATTCCATTAAATTTCATATTTATAATTAGAAATAAAAAATATATGCTTAATATACTCACAGGGCTTTTTCTAAAGTATCCACAGGGCCAAAATTCAGCCCCATTCCAAATGCAAAATGTATGTATTTTCCCCCCAATTTGATGAAAAAATTCCCAATATGATGTTGAGCTCATGACCGTAATGAAAAAAAATATATAATGGGAAATACATTTAGATTTCCATGTGTGCACACAATGTTTCCCAATATGACATAAATTCATTTTAAAATTCCCAACTATGTTGTCAATGGCATTTTCACAAATTTGACAGAAAAAGGCCTGACTCTAGTAAAGTATGTTATAATACTTTCAATGGTCTCCAAGTAATAGATATAACTCATATTCACCAGTGTTTATTGCAGATAACAAATCTTCACTTACACAGAAATATATTTGGACTTTTTAGACTCTTGAAAATTGTGTTTACTAATCCTGGGACCAGGATGGTGAAAAATTGCCTTGATTTGAGACAAATTTGATTACATGTAATTTGATGGTTAACTGATAATAATAAAAAGCCCCAAGATACATGAATTGTATGGGTGGACATATTACCTTACTACATATGTACCTAAGGGCTTGTAATATCAAATGTAAACAATCCTTTGCTTTTAATGGGACTGATTCATTTACCAAATGATAACCGAAAACGTTTGTGTTTATTTGTTTGCTTATTGTTGTTTAACGTCCCACTCGAGAATTTTTCACTCATATGGAGACATCACCAAATGCTGGTGAAAGGCTTTAAATTTTGGCCTATGCTCAGCACTTACAGTCATTGAGCAGTGAGGGTTCTTTAACGTGTCGACACCTACTGTGACACAAGACCTTGGTTTTCACTGTCTCAGTCCGAAGGACATGAAACCAACCTACTGCCAGCTGGACTCGAACTCACGATCAAGAGTCGAGTGGCTACCAAGTGAGCCAGGTCAGCTCCTGATAATGTTTGTGCAGTACTAGTATCTTCAATGGTGATGGAATGTGACTCTTTGTAATTGTCCTGCCAAAATGCTAATAGTGCAAGAAATTGTCTTCCTGCATCATTCCATCACTAATAGAAACAATAGTGACACACAAACGTTATCTGGTATCACGTGGTACATGAATTATTCCCATTCCATTACAGAGTACATTTAGGTGAAAAGATACTCTAACTAGACTACATTGTAAATAAACAACCATACAACATTCTCTATCTTGTATTAATTCCTATAAATTTTATTGTATGGGGTACAATGTATATAAAGATAGTTTACCAAATTAAATGTTTATCATAATAGAAATCATTTTTCAACAAAACTTGGGCATTGGGCCTAAAGTCACACTTCAGCAAAACAATCAATTAAAAATATCGCTTATAACATTAATGCTTTTGGCATAGGATAGAGCTTTGCTTTTTGTTCAGGACATTGTTTTTGTTTGAAATCCAACATGAACAGACCAATAAAACAAAAGGTTTAGGTTTATTTACCCCAATCTAATCATAATTAACTTCAAAAGTTATGATAATTGTTGCGTAAACATCCAACATACTTTTTTTTTCAACTCTCACAGAAATGAGACTTTAAAATTGTAACGTTCAATGTTCTAGTTATCTCCCTTTTTGGTTGTAATATAACGTATGCATGTACAAGTGACTGTTGACTGAAATTGAGTCACTGGTCACGTAAGGCAGGTGGTCACTATACAGGGTGTAGAAACATGGGAAACAGGCTCAGGGAATCTTCATTATGGTCGCTATGAGAAGCAATTCCTTATATACAAGTTGTTGCAAAATTCTGACATATCTTTTAGTACCAATACATTCTCTGCATTTGATGAGTTTTTTCTCTTTTCCAATTTCCAGCTGCAAGTGAAGTGCCAAAAATTTTGATCTGTGTTCATTGTTATGGACTCATGTTAAGTGTAACCCTACAAATCTTTGAGTTTCAATTTGCATGCAGAAAGCATGGTAGAGATACAGTCATTACCTTGATACGGTACTGTCTTAGGTAAGATGAAGTGATTTACAAGATGTAGTAGTGTCTATAGACTAAAAATTCAATTTACAATGCAACTGGTAATCCAATTTCCCCCATAATATGCTGACATCAATAGAAAACATATTCCTATATCTTTTCTACATATTTTTTTTTTTTTTGGATCCCTTCACTTTTTGAAAATACTTTTCCTTTGGGAATCTCTGGTTTAGCCATGCGATGTCAATGAATTAGGTCATGTGGGTAGTCGTTATTTTACTCCTACCAAAAGAGTGATATGAAGGGAAATAACTCCCAATGTATTATATGACATAATAAAATGAATACACATAATATGATAATAGTTGGAATGCTTCTACAACATGACTTTCCGATGATTTTATTTTACTTTCATTTTGAGCAATAAATTGTCCCTTTCTTTCTCTTTTGCTTTACAACTTCAATAGATGGTCACCATTACATATGTCAAATTCCTGTAAGGGTAATTTGAGTGCGAATATCTAGAACAAATCTGATTATTTTTTTATTTGTCATGGGCATAGATAAATTACTCTATATACATGGAATACTAGTACTGCTACTTTAAATTTAAGAGATAGGATAAACCATTTCAGTTTAATCAGCCAAAACTAGTGGACATAGTAAAATAGTTAATCTGACTAAGACTACAATGAGTGACAGGGATCAGACTCAAGCCATCACAAGGGCTCGGAAATCTTTGTTTTAGAGCGCAATAAGCTAAATGAAAACTGGAACTTGGAGGAAAAAACCAAAAGGGAATAAACGAGTTTATGACCGGAAAATTTCATAACTGTAATTTCATACACTTTCTCTAATGATATATCACGTACCGAACAGCATAATGACCAGACCAAAAGTATGACAAGAAGATAGATTAATACAAATAAAGGTAATTTCCGGTAAGTTCTGAAAAGAACACTGCAGAGAATAAAAAATTGGTGGTAAAATACAAACAGTGAAAAAAGAAAAATAATCATGAAAATGGGAAACGATGATTTTACAATCTCATAGTATTTAGATTTTTCTTTTATGAATATTTAAAGCAATGACACATATAACATATATTATAAAACAGTAAAACTCACTGCAGAGTTGCATTCCATACTTCCAGTCAGTGATCTTGACTGTTTGGTCTCAACTTGCCAGAAAATGTTCAAAAACATCAAAAACGTTGTAAGAAGTGAAAATTATTTATGAAGGATAAAATAATTGGAAAATTTATTCAATTTGTGACATTTAACTCTCTGGTAAGTGATAAATTATTGGAGAAAGTGTATGAAATTATGGTTATGAAAATTGCCTGTCTTAAACTTGTTCATTCCCTTTTGGTTTTTTGTTCCAGTCTCTATTGAGCATATAGCGCTCTAAAATAAGATTCCCGAGCCCGTGTGCTTCCACTTGACATCTTGGGATTCAAGCACTTTACCACTAGACTAGGCCACCATGAGTGAGTAACTGTATGGGCAATTGTTTTCGATAAAAAGAAGTAAGAATATTCATTAATTTATGCCAAATTATTCAAAGTCCAACATGTGCGGCTACAGATAGTGCCCATTTATGCCATTGGCATTAGTGGGTCAAAATTTAACACTGCCACAGCCTGACACAGGGTTCAAAGTTTACAAACCACTAGGAAGAGTAATTGTCTCTATTTTTTTCTACATACTATCAAGAAGATCGTCTAATTCCCTGTCTTCTGTTTGTGTGGTGCTTATTTTTTCCGATTGTGCCATTTCTTGGGTAATAGTTTTATCTTTTTCACTACTATCAACCTTTTCTGCCATTTTCACGCCTTTGCTGTCGGGCCGCTTAAGACATGAATAAAAGTTACGCTTGAGTTGACCTTGACCCTGAGTAAAAGCAATCCCATATATCAATGATCACGTTACCTAATCTTATCTGCTGATATCGCTTTTATCTGAACAATTTTTTATCAGAACTCCATTATCTATCTCAAAATATATATGTTTCTGATTTATTTTGTTTTTAATTTTTCTTCACTAATTATCAACATATTACAGGTGTCACGAATGGTTCACGTGAACCTTTGTGCAAAGTTCTTTTCGTGTATTCTTGGGCTTTTACGTATTTGTCAATGACAGTTGTACTCAGTCAGCTGATAAAGGAACGACAGAGAGAACTTGTGTAAGAAATGTTATGCTGGGGTTAGGAATTAGAATATTAATATCATGATGTAGCAGAATAAGAAGTCAGTTGCTAATGTTATTCTTGACGGGAGAAAAGCCAGTGTCGGCTTTTGGTGATGACCATCTGAGGTCGAGGGGCTGAAAACATTCCAGCTTGGCCTAAACGGACACAGGAGAAAGTGCTTATTTTTGTAACTTGGATTCTGATAAACCAACAATATGGCAGAGTGTATGAGTGCGACATCCTCATCGTCAGAAAGTAGTGAATTCAATGACGAAAATTCCGTGGATTTATCATATGGGGGACTTTCATCATTCCCGGAATTTTTAGTGGGTCGAAAGAAAGCAATTCGTGCGATCAATCTTCAACACAATTCAATCAACGTTCTATTGTCTCATACAATTTCCACTTTCTCAAACTTGATAACTTTGAACCTATGCAACAATGAATTAACAGAGCTTCCGAATGACATTTCAAACCTTAAAAATTTACGAACATTCCTTGTCAAAAACAATGCCTTAAAATCGAGTGCAATACCAAAGGACTTTGGGCAACTTACATCATTAGAATTTCTGAATGTGAGTGGCAATGAACTGGGGGAAGTTCCACAACAGTTCACAGAGTTGAATCGTCTACGAGAACTATATCTTGGAGGGAATGCCATAACTGACGTGCCAAATTCTATTAAAAATCTTCACAGGTACATATTTTACTAATTGTTTTTATACAGTTCCTGAAGTGTCAGACTGAAGGATTTGTCTCGGTCTGACAAAAATATCCTTTAGATCTGACTCAAGGTAACAGTACATTCCATTGTTTGGTTGGACAGAATTCCTAACATGTCTAGATCTGATATGTGAAAGTATGATGTAAAGAATTCTGTTAGAGTTTTGGGAAACATGTCTTCAAAGACCACTTGTGTGAGAAGTCACCTTTCTCATGAGACCACATTTTGAGTACAACTTAATTAATTTAGATTTGTATCCTCTAAAACCTTAAAGGGTACACCACTAAACCTGGTGTCATTCACTCATTGTCATAAAACCATGGTCCAGAATCGCTATACTCTTTCCTATCCGTGGTCTCATTCTCGCACCTAATGAATATTTATAAGGACTAAAGGAGCACATGTAGGTATTTTCCATTTTATCCACTTATGGTAGTTATGATCGGCACTGGAAGTTATCGCATAGTCTGTTCATCCAATACAATTCTGAAATTGTTTAAAAGCCTCAATCTGATTGGATGATGAATGTCAGCACCGTTTACTCGCATTGGCTGAGGCTTCATGAATAATAAAAATATGTGCAAGAGATTCTGGTCACATTAGACCATGGGTAGGACTAGGAAAGGGTATAGAGATTCTGGACCATTTTTTAAAGATGAAAATCTGACTTGAGAGACCACATTTGAGTGGCAAATTGAGGTGGTCTCTCAGGACAAGTTCCACTCTAGGTCAATTAATTTTTTTGAATAAGTTTGTTTCAAAAGTGTTTAATGATACATTTAACCATTTTTCAATTATGACAGTGGCCTGTTTTTTATGGTAGATAAAGGTTACAGTAAACAAATATTTGGGGAAAGACTACCCTAAGCAAGTACAGTGGAATCAATATCTGGAAACTTGCAGGACCGTCGTCCCTATTACTTCGAGATAACCAAAATTTTTAATTGATATATTATTATACATTTATCTATAAAAATTGGGACCAGACTTTCAACTTTGACATATCCAGAATTTTCGACTCAATCGATTTCAACATAACATGATTCCACAGTATACAAAAATGTACATGTATGTACATTTTAAGCTGAATGCTCCAAACTGACATACAAGATCAACTTTGGCTTAAAGCCACATTCTGGGGAGTAATGTTCATATATAAACATTTCTGTAAGTATTCTTAATCCATTAATGCATATTCATATGAACTTTCATCATATTTTTAAAGTCTTATACCAACTAATTAGTTCATTAATCATGGGAAACACCCAACACATTGATCTATTTATAAACCATAAGGTTTTGCCAGTCACGCTGTGATGCTCTACTGAGTGTGCTTGTGGCACTGTCCAGGACAGTCCAGACAAGTGAAACACCAATCATATGCTTTGGAACACTAGCAATTTAGCCATAAATGAATTATGTAAATTTTATTGACATCTTTGAAATAACTACTTCCTGCCCTGGTACATTCAATTGTTACATGTTCTGAGACTTTGCCAGAACAGTACTCTAATGGTGAATCAAGCACACCCTTTATGTCGCTTGTTCACCAGGGTAAATTTATAGCAACAATAATGTCCAGAAAATTACAATAATGTCCCTGGAATGTGACTTTAAGCTTGGCTTGAACCTGTGAGTAAATACAATATAGTAAATGTACACAGATCAAGTACATTTTAGAGAGCTTGTGATTGGAAGCCAGGTGCTATAACTAAAATTTGTTTGGATTTGAAAACTGGTCGACAGGGAATGGTAAAACATCTGTCATAATCGATCTATGGATTTCCAGAAGTCTGAGATAATCCAGTGATACATGTACTCATCATATTTCTATTGAGTTTATATACTTTGGTGTAAAGTGACTGTACATGTATGAATGACACTTTGGTACATCTACAGTACATGCTTTTCCTACACCAGTTTATGACCGACATATCATGGATTCATACATTGTACATGTAGTACATGACATACATTAACACCGTTGACCATCCATCTGTACATGTAGCAAGACACATCTTGTAATAACTCATGTTTGCCATGACAGATCTCTACAGAAGTTCTACATGTACATGTCATGTGACACTTCTTGTAATAACTCATGTTTGCCATGACAGATCTCTACAAAAGTTCCTACAAGTACATGTACATGTCATGTGACACTTCTTGTAATAACTCATGTTTGCCATGACAGATCTGTACAAAAGTTCCTACATGTACATGTACATATTATTTGGTTCCATGAAGACTACATGTAGACACTTATGGATTTCCATAGTTTTGGTGGAATTTTGTTATACATTGTATGTCAAAATTGGATAAGTCAAAATTCCAGATTTGTCAAAGTTGAACAGCTGGTCTGGATTTATATGGAAACATATTGCATATTAATTAAAATCATGATTATGTCAAATTCTGGATATCTTGAAGTAATATATGTACAAATGTACATTTAAGTGTTGGTCTTTAGAATTTTGTGATAATGAGATTCCAATGTACATACATGTACAGTTAGACACATCTTAAAAGTGCACCTGTCTTCTGTCGTTCTTGGACTACATGTATATTCTGAAAAACACTTAAATTTTTAGTTAAAATATTCCTTTAAATAAAACCTCTTTTGAGAGACCACCTGTCTTGAGAGACCACATTTCTATGGCAGATGGCATGGTCTCTCAAGACAAGTTCCACTGTAAACATGTACGGTATATATTAATAAGTGGAACCTGTCTTAAAAAACCACCCTTCCTTCACTAAATGTACATACATGTATTGTCTCTCAAGATGGCTGGTCTCATGATAGGTTTTATCTTAAGGATTACCATTTAACTAAATCTACACATTAAATGTACATGTACATTGTAAGAACATGTAAATTTCAGAATGTGGTCTCAAAATACAGACGGTCTTTGAAGTTTAATTCATGGTAGTGGTATTCTAAGACTGATTCCTCTGTACATTACAAATTTATATACATACGTACATGCACATTCCTTTCGATTTACATTCCTTGTGATGTACATTCCTTGTGGTGTAAATTGTGGTGTACATTCCTTGTGATGTAAATTCCTTGTGATGTACATTGTGTTGTACATTGTGATGTACATTGTGTTGTACATTGTGATGTACATTGTGATGTACATTCCTTGTGATGTACATTCCTTGTGATGTACATTCCTTGTGGTGTACATTCTGATGTACATTCCTTGTGATGTACATTGTGATGTACATTGTGATGTACATTGTGGTGTACATTGTGGTGTATATTCCTTGTGATGTACATTATTGTGATGTACATTCCTTGTGATGTACATTGTGGTGTACATTGTGATGTACATTCCTTGTGATGTACATTCCTTGTGGTGTACATTTGATGATATGTACATTGTGGTGTACATTGTGATGTACATACATTGTGATGTACATTCCTTGTGATGTACATTCCTTGTGGTATACATTGTGGTGTACATTGTTGTGTACATTGTGATGTACATTCCTTGTGATGTACATTGTGGTATACATTGTGATGTACATTCCTTGTGGTGTACATTGTGATGTACATTCCTTGTGATGTACATTGTGGTGTACATTGTTTTGTACATTATGGTGTACATTCTGATGTACATTCCTTGTGATGTACTTTCCTTGTGGTGTACATTCTGATGTACATTCCTTGTGGTGTACATTGTGGTGTACATTGTTTTGTACATTATGGTGTACATTCTGATGTACATTCCTTGTGATGTACATTCCTTGTGGTGTACATTCTGATGTACATTCCTTGTGGTATACATTCTGATGTACATTCCTTGTGGTGTACATTGTGATGTACATTCCTTGTGGTGTACATTCCTTGTGATGTACATTGTGGTATACATTGTGGTGTACATTGTGATGTACATTCCTTGTGGTGTACATTGTGATGTACATTGTGGTGTACATTGTGATGTACATTGTGGTGTACATTGTGATGTACATTCCTTGTGATGTACATTGTGGTGTACATTGTGATGTACATTCCTTGTGATGTACATTCCTTCTGGTGTATATTCTGATGTACATTCCTTGTGATGTACATTGTGGTGTACATTCTGATGTACATTCCTTGTGGTGTACATTGTGATGTACATTCCTTGTGATGTACATTGTGGTGTACATTGTGATGTACATTCCTTGTGATGTACATTCCTTGTGGTGTACATTCTGATGTACATTCCTTGTGATGTACATTGTGATGTACATTGTGGTATACATTGTGATGTACATTGTGATGTACATTGTGATGTACATTCTTTGTGATGTACATTCCTTGTGGTGTACATTCTGATGTACATTCCTTGTGATGTACATTGTGGTGTACATTGTGATGTACATTATGATGTACATTCCTTGTGATGTACATTCCTTGTGGTGTACATTGTGGTATACATTGTGATGTACATTCCTTGTGTACATTGTGATACATTGTGTGTACATGTATGTACATTGTGGTGATTGTGATGTACATTCCTTGTGAGGTACATTCATTGTGATGTACATTGTGGTGTACATTGTGATGTACATTGTGGTGTACATTGTGATGTACATTCCTTGTGGTGTACATTGTGATGTACATTCTTTGTGGTGTACATTGTGATGTACATTGTGGTATACATTGTGATGTACATTCCTTGTGAGGTACGTTCCTTGTGATGTACATTGTGATGTACATTCTTTGTGGTGTACATTGTGATGTACATTGTGGTGTACATTGTGATGTACATTCCTTGTGATGTACATTGTGTGTGTACATTCCTTGTGATGTACATTGTGGTATACATTGTGATGTACATTGTGGTGTACATTGTGGTGTACATTCCTTATGATGTACATTCCTTGTGATGTACATTCCTTGTGATGTACATTCCTTGTGGTGTACATTGTGGTGTACATTCCTTGTGATGTACATTGTGGTGTACATTCCTTGTGATGTACATTCCTTGTGATGTACATTGTGGTGTACATTGTGGTGTACATTGTGGTGTACATTCCTTGTGATGTATATTCCTTGTGATGTACATTGTGGTGTACATTGTGGTGTACATTCCTTGTGATGTACATTCCTTGTGATGTACATTCCTTGTGATGTACATTCCTTGTGATGTACATTGTGGTGTACATTCCTTGTGATGTACATTCCTTATGATGTACATTGTGATGTACATTGTGGTGTACATTGTGGTGTACATTCCTTGTGATGTACATTCCTTGTGATGTATATTCCTTGTGATGTACATTGTGGTATACATTGTGATGTACATTGTGGTGTACATTGTGATGTACATTCCTTATGATGTACATTGTGTTGTACATTGTGATGTACATTGTGATGTACATTGTGGTGTACATTGTGATGTACATTCCTTGTGATGTACATTGTGGTGTACATTGTGATGTACATTCCTTGTGATGTACATTGTGTTGTACATTATGATGTACATTGTGATGTACATTGTGGTGTACATTGTGGTATACATTCTGATGTACATTCCTTGTGATGTACATTGTGGTGTACATTGTGGTGTACATTCCTTGTGATGTACATTCCTTGTGATGTACATTGTGGTGTACATTGTGATGTACATTGTGGTGTACATTCCTTGTGATGTACATTCCTTGTGGTGTACATTGTGATGTACATTGTGAGGTACATTCCTTGTGATGTACATTGTGGTGTACCTTGTGATGTACATTGTGGTGTACATTGTGGTATACATTCTGATGTACATTCCTTGTGATGTACATTGTGGTGTACATTGTGGTGTACATTCCTTGTGATGTACATTCCTTGTGATGTACATTGTGGTGTACATTGTGATGTACATTGTGGTGTACATTCCTTGTGATGTACATTCCTTGTGGTGTACATTGTGATGTACATTGTGGTGTACATTGTGGTGTACATTCCTTGTGATGTACATTCCTTGTGGTGTACATTGTGATGTACATTCCTTGTGGTGTACATTGTGATGTACATTCCTTGTGATGTACATTCCTTGTGGTGTACATTCTGATGTACATTCCTTGTGATTAAGCTGATTTTCCTTTTAACCTTTATATATGTATCATATGACACTACAGCACACACCAATTATTATCAGTTATTATATGTACATGTACATGTTCATGTTTGTACATGAATAACAAGTATTTATTCCTATATGTATACTGTACATGTAAAATTGTATATCAATTTGTGATTGGCATTGTTGTCTAATTATATGTAAATTAAATGTTAATTTAGTTTAGATTTTAATTTGCAAACTTAATGTGACACCATGATATAATAATTAGGGAAACGCAATTTTTACAAAATTAACATTATGTTGTAACTGTCAGATTTGATGATCACGATTTGCTTTTAACCCTGTCATCATTACGGGCCACAATAGACTGGTCTAAGGTAATATTAAAGTATATTCCATTGATAAACTTGATTGAAGATGTATAAAAGTTCACTGACCTATATACACATACAATGTAGGTGAATGAACTTACTTTTACTTTATGTACACATGTAGTAAACCTACAAATGTTAGCAATGCTTTGTCCAATGTAATGATTTTTATGAGAGAACAAAATAGAGCCCATGTACTTGTGATTCATTGGCATTGCCATACATGTACGTACATTTTATACACATGTTTACACGTTTGTAGTTTGTAACTACAGTACAGGGTACATCACTACATGTAGTACATAAAGTAAAATGTAATTTGTGTTTGTAATCACAAGTGTAAACTTTGAGAGACAACAACTGTTGTAAACACAAGTGTAAACTCTGAGAGACAACAACTGTTGTAAACACAAATGTAAACTGAGACAACAACTGTTGTAATCACAAGTGTAAACTATGAGAGACAACAACTGTTGTAAACACAAGTGTAAACTATGAGAGACAACAACTGTTGTAAACACAAGTGTAAACTCTGAGAGACAACAACTGTTGTAAACACAAGTGTAAACTCTGAGAGACAACAACTATTGTAAACACAAGTGTAAACTTTGAGAGACAACAACTGTTGTAAACACAAGTGTAAACTTTGAGAGACAACAACTGTTGTAAACACAAGTGTAAACTGTGAGAGACAACAACTGTTGTAAACACAAGTGTAAACTTTGAGAAACAACTGTTGTAAACACAAGTATAAACTATGAGAGACAACAACTGTTGTAAACACAAGTGTAAACTTTGAGAGACAACAACTATTGTAAACACAAGTGTAAACTGTGATTTGTAAGCAGATCATGGTACATGTATTACCATATGTAAACACAAGTGTAAACTTTGAGAGACAACAACTGTTGTAAACACAAGTGTAAACTATGAGATACAACAACTGTTGTAAACACAAGTGTAAACTCTGAGAGACAACAACTGTTGTAAACACAAGTGTAAACTCTGAGACACAACAACTGTTGTAAACACAATTGTGAACTTTGAGATACAACAACTGTTGATACGTGTAGCTATTGTCATACACATACACAAAGATATATTGTTTAATATGGTAATACATGTACCATGTGTATAACTTGTTGATCTGCTTACAAATCACCATGTGTATAACTTGTTGATCTGCTTACAAATCACCATGTGTATAACTTGTTGATCTGCTTACAAATCACCGTGTGTATAACTTGTTGATCTGCTTACAAATCACCATGTGTATAACTTGTTGATCTGCTTACAAATCACCATGTGTATAACTTGTTGATCTGCTTACAAATCACCATATGTATAACTTGTTGATCTGCTTACAAATCACCGTGTGTATAACTTGTTGATCTGCTTACAAATTACTAAGTGTATAACTTGTTGATCTGCTTACAAATCACTGTGTGTATAACTTGTTGATCTGCTTACAAATTGTTAAGTGTATAACTTGTTGATCTGCTTACAAATCACCGTGTGTATAACTTGTTGATCTGCTTACAAATCACTGTGTGTATAACTTGTTGATCTGCTTACAAATCACCGTGTGTATAACTTGTTGATCTGCTTACAAATTACTAAGTGTATAACTTGTTGATCTGCTTACAATTTACTAAGTGTATAACTTGTTGATCTGCTTACAAATTACTTATCCATCTATATATCCTAGTCATCAACCCCTGAGAAACAATAAACAATTCTATAAATCATTGACTTAGTCCTTGTTTAATTTGATTTTAACTACATGTAGAATTTAAACATTTGTGGTTTTTCTTGATATTTAAATGTTCATGGTTTTTACATTGCAGATTAGAGGTCTTGTACCTTGGAGGAAACAAAATCACAGATATTCCGGCTGAAATCGGACAGTTACATAAACTCACTGCATTAAATCTTTGTGACAATGAAATTCAAAGTCTTCCACCAACCATGATACACTTACGGAAGTTGAGATCGCTAAGTCTTCACAACAACCATCTGTCAACACTGCCAACAGAAATTGTGTCTTTAAATCTGTCGGAGCTAAGTCTGAGAAATAATCCGCTTGTCAACAAGTTTGTACAAGACATGGTTTATGAACCACCATCCTTACTAGAGCTTGCTGGACGTATTATCAAAATTGAACGTGTAAAGTATTCTACAACAGACTTGCCACAGAATCTTATCAAATACTTACATTCAGCACAGAGCTGTGTCAATCCAAAATGTCGAGGTAAGCACAAAATATATACCATACGAGTCTCCATTTACAGGTCACAAAATAACAGAAATTGTTGTAACCCATTTACGGTACTGGTTATGCTTAAAGGAATGACCATAACCTGCAGCAATAATGAAGACGTAAAAATGAAATTCATTGAGAACAAAGAGGAGGTTACATGACTTCTATTTGTAGTAACCTCTACATAGCTTGAATGATTGCTCCTGTGTTATATTGTGGTTTGCATGAGCCCAAAATATCAGAATCTTGGAAAACTATTTATTTGTTACAGATTGCATATTTATACCAAAGTGAATTGGTTATCTGTGTTTATATGTTTATACATTGGTCTGTATATAAAGACCTCCTTCAGGACACAACAAAACCAGTCTTTATTAGGGCTGTCGTTGATGAGAAATTCTATATTGATAAGTAAAAAATATCGATATATCAATAAATTGAATAATTTTGTACTTCTGTAAAATGCATTCAGAATAAATAGACTCTTAATACTTGTAATATTTAAGTGTTTTATTGTGTATTGACTATCTGAAGATGAAAAAAAGCAATCATTACAAGGAAAACATTTTTTATGTGAATAAATTAAACTATTAGAAAGAAATGTAACATAGTTCAAGAACATGAAGTAAAATAAATGGAAAATTCTGGAAACCATAAGAAAAAATATTCTATGAAATGCATTATGAAATGTAACGATACTCAAGAAATGTATCGATTATCATATCAATTCAATTTTTATATTGATACATGGATATCAAGTCTATCAATGACAGCCCTAGTCTTTATAGGGAGTCTTAATATAGAGGTTTATTTTTACACAAATGGTACTTCTGGGGACAGGAAATTAAAAAACAGTATTACCAGGATGTAGTAGGTTTGGAAGTCTAATAACTGGACGTGTCTCATTAACAGACACATACATCATATACATGTAGCACGCAGGTGTAAAGACAAGGTTTACTACATTGTAGTTGTGGTTAAAACTCTGACTGTAAGTGGTTAGAGGTCTTTTCAGAATTTTTTTGAATTTGGGCTTTCATTATACAGATTTTGAATGATTTTGTAACAACAAGGTATTCAGTATATTGAGAAAAAAAAACCTGTTTTTACCAGATCTATATTTATATGTGTGGAATCTAGATGACCTGAACATGTACATATACATGTATATTTAGAAAATTGTGAAATAATTTCAATAATTTTTTTCTCTTTTGTACTACAGAAAAAAGAATTATCACCAGATCTAGATTTTTATGTGCTGAGATCTAGACTAGACTACGATTACATGTACATTTAGCAAATTTTGAAATGTCAGTAATTTTGGTTCTCTTTTGTATTACAGGTGTGTACTTTAGCTCCAGAGTTGAACATGTCAAATTTGTAGATTTTTGTGGCAAATATCGACTGCCTCTGCTTCAATATTTGTGCTCCCCAAAGTGTCGAACTGTGCCTGCAGTGTATCAAAGTAGTGACACTGAAACTGATGAAGAAGAGAGCGCTAACGCTAAATTACGACGTGTGCTACTTGGATAAACAAACAAAATTACAGCACATGGTACTCTGATAAACAAATTACCAGTAAGATATAAATAAGATGTGTCTTACTGGATGATAAACAAAAAGAATTAATTTAGCGAACTGGTCTTTTATGTACATGTACCATATACACAGTCTAATTAAAAATCAATCTCTTATCGCTCCTGTTTTCAGATATATTGCTTAAAGAGATGTAAACATTATAAACAACATTGTGTGTTAACAATGAAAATCTGGAAGTAGAGAATTCCTTTCATATCCTTTGGAAGGACCAAAGGTGCTTCAAATGAATTCTACGGACTGACCATCTCTTTGCTTTAAAAATGAGTTGCCTCCCTTTACCACTTGGGTAAAATGTTTAAGATTGCTGAAACTTCATCTTTAGTGGTCGAACTGACGATTTCTTTGTTATGAAATGTGTTATCTCCTGTTAAAATTTTGCAGATTGCTGAAGCTTCATTTTAATTGGTTTAACATGACACAGTTATGAGATTACACATAGTTTTCATCAGATCCCTCGCACAACATATCAGAAAATGGAAGCCTCGACTCTTTTGAGAGATTGGTTTTTGATTAGAATTGACACACATATTGTACCTACGTTATTTATTCTTGTCGTGAATTCTTTTTCTATTTTTATGTTAAGTTAAGTAGCGTGACATCAGACAGTGATTGCATTTTAGTTGGTGTCTATTGAATATAGGTCCAATGTATGCTCGCTTTGCTGTATAGTTTTTTATACAAGTATTAGCTGTATTTAATGAAGTATTTTAGCTTCACTTTCATTAAGAAATAAGCTGCTTGGTTTTGTAACTTCAATATTTTAATCATGATATATATATATATACCGGGGTATATATATATATATATATATACATGTTTTGGCTGTTAATAAGTCTTTATAACAGTGAAACCAGTATTAAATGATCACTGCGTCTGCTAAACTTTGTAATGGTTTTTGTGACAGTGGCAGAAAATGGATAACATTGTGTATTATACATTATTATGATTTTAGTCATTTATAACAGGTGGTCATTGTTTACAGGTGTCACTTTAGTAAGTCAGATAAATTTTAATGTAGTCATAAATACCTAGTCCCGTGTATCTACATGTTTATTCTAGATGAATTGTGTTCTTTGAATATTGCAGTTGAATTCATTTTGAGTTAACTGTATTTCGTTCTCAGCGTGACCCACGGTATTTGCTCTGCAATTGAATACTGCAGATGACATCACTGAATAATATCTGCACAATAGTCTAAATCTCATCAATATTCATGCTCTTGAATTCACCAATGAAATTGCACATAATTTGCTTTGTTCTTTGTCATGCACTTCATCATTCTTTTACCTTGAACCAACACTTTTGGAACATCTGTTTAAATTTCATGCAGTTCATTAATATTAAATCTATGTTTACTTCTATCAAACTCAATTCCTTTGTTCATCATTTACCTTTTACCTAGTTCAAAAACTTAACAAGATTATGATACGTTACTGTAAACCGTATCTGATTGTAGGAAATATAATCAGAAAAAAATGAGGCAACCAATCACATGGCTAGTAATTATATAATGTTAGTTGATATTGCCAAGATTCAAGGGAAGTAACCCAGGGTATTCACTGGCGATGTAAATACTGTGGGTCACAACAAGGATAATTAAATATGTTTTATGTCAAGAACTAAAGTCTTTGATAACTCTGTGTGGTTACCATGTACTTTTGTTTGAATATTCAATTTCTAGTCAGCTTAAAATGAAATTATAGGGAAAATTGGAAATGTGGACTCTAAAAATTGTGGCACTAACTAGGTGGCATTATACATGTAGGCCTACAGTAAAACCTCTTTATAATGCCACCTAGTTAGTGCCACAATTTTTTAAAGTCCACTTTTCCAATTTTCCCTATAATTTCATTTTAAGCTTTCCCTCATTTAAGCTGCCACCATTTATTTAGCCAAAATTTAGCATTAAAACAATAGCATTTTACTGTACATGTAGATCTCCTGGTTGATCTCTTTATCATAACTCCTTAGATTAAATTCTGTTTCATAACTTTTCATAAAAAATGTAACCTATGACCAGGTCACTTATAGTTCCACAGTAACCATAGTGATTCAATCTTTAGTGTATATACTTTGGAACCTGTCTTAAAAGACTACCCCCTTCTGCCATTTAAATTTCTTACAAGACAGGTGCTCTATCAAAAGAGGTTTTTATCTTATACATTGTTCTCCTGCATGGATTTTGGAATGTGGTCTCAAATGACAGGTAGACTTTCCTGGGAGTTATCTCACATGACAGGTAGACTTTCCTGTGAGTGGTCTCACATGACAGGTACATTTTCCTGTGAGTGGTCTCACATGACAGGTAGACTTTCCTGGGAGTGATCTCACATGACAGGTAGACTTTCCTGTGAGTGGTCTCAAATGACAGGTAGACTTTCCTGTGAGTGGTCTCACATGACAGGTAGACTTTCCTGGGAGTTGTCTCACATGACAGGTAGACTTTCCTGTGAGTGGTCTCACATGACAGGTAGACTTTCCTGTGAGTGGTCTCACATGACAGGTAGACTTTCCTGTGAGTTATCTCACATGACAGGTAGACTTTCCTGTGAGTGGTTTCAAATGACAGGTAGACTTTCCTGTGAGTGGTCTCACATGACAGGTAGACTTTCCTGTGAGTGGTCTCACATGACAGGTAGACTTTCCTGGGAGTTATCTCACATGACAGGTAGACTTTCCTGTGAGTGGTCTCACATGACAGGTAGATTTTCCTGTGAGTTATCTCACATGACAGGTAGAATTTCAGGTGAGTGGTCTCACATGACAGGTAGAATTTTCTGTGAGTGGTCTCACATGACAGGTAGAATTTTCTGTGAGTGGTCTCACATGACAGGTAGATTTTCCTGTGAGTGGTCTCACATGACAGGTAGACTTTCCTGGGAGTTGTCTCACATGGCAGGTTCTACTGTAGTTCCAATGAATTTAAACATGACTTCACAACACTCTTCACAGTGGTTCCCTGCCATTTTTTAAAACACTCCAAATATTCAGCTGGTAGAACATTGTGACAAAGTCAAAAGGTAATGAAGTCGGCACAATCTAGATAATATGTCCAATGAACCGCTATTGTATAGATACGAGATGAATATCATTTTGTGAGGACATAATAATATGTCCGATGAAACCTGTGATAATATCATCTTGTGAGGACATACATGTAATAATATGTCCGATGAAACCTGTGATAATATCATCTTGTGAGGACATAATAATGTGTCCGATGAACCATGTGATAATATCATCTTGTGAGGACATAATAATGTGTCCGTTGAACCATGTGATAATATCATCTTGTGAGGACATAATAATGTGTCTGTTGAACCATCTGATAATATCATCTTGTGAGGACATAATAATGTGTCCGTTGAACCATGTGATAATATTATCTTGTGAGGACATAATAATGTGTCCGTTGAACCATGTGATAATATCATCTTGTGAGGACATAATAATGTGTCTGATGAACCATCTGATGATATCATCTTGTGAGGACATAATAATGTGTCCGTTGAACCATCTGATAATATCATCTTGTGAGGACATAATAATATGTCCGTTGAACCATCTGATGATATCATCTTCTGAGGACATAATAATGTGTCCATTGAACCATGTGATGATATCATCTTGTGAGGACATAATAATGTGTCCGTTGAACCATCTGATAATATCATCTTGTGAGGACATAATAATATGTCCGTTGAACTATGTGATGATATCATCTTGTGAGGACATAATAATATGTCCGTTGAACCATGTGATGATATCATCTTGTGAGGACATAATAATATGTCCGTTGAACCACTACTGTACACTAGGTCTCATATATACAAGCTTACTCCCATTTATACCAATGTAATTATAGAGCTTACAACATACATGTTTCATGGTTTTATGTACATTAGTTCACTTTTAGTAAGTACATCATGTGCTATGTATAAACATAACTCTGTAATCTGTACCTATATACGGTAGAATCGGAACATATTGTGGGGTGAAAATTTTGTTGTTTTGAAAATTATCAAATTCGTTGGCATTACATTTCGTTGAAATAAAAAATAAAACTTTGTTTGTTAAGGAACTTCTTAGTATTACTTCTGTAAGTGTAATTTATCATCAAAATGGTCATTGTTTTAAAATCATTGATAAAAAAAAACAAAGAAATAAAATTAAAACCTAACAAAATATTCTGATTTTACCATACATATGCATATTTACAATCTATACTGAATGTGAACTTCATTTTGACATAGAAGTTTATATACATGTACGTTATGTAGGTGTGCTCTTTATGTAATTCAGTCTATTTATTTTCAGATCTATGGTTGGGGATATTTTTGTTTTTTGTCTGTCTGTATTTGTGACACAGAATAATGGTACTGAAATCACCTGAAACTACCAGTATTTGTTATGGTAGCACATTTTAGACAGTATATGTTATGGTGACACATTTGTGACACTTTCTTTGATAGAGGCCAATATATGACTTCTAATACTAAACAATTACTGTCTATTGACTAATATTAAACATTCATGACTCCATTTGTAACAGAATCACATCTGTAACAAATCGTACATTTGTGTTACTATTTTTAACAGCATTTATGACACTTTCTATGTAACTTGTCCTTTTAACTTTATTTCCTATCTAGGAAAATCAGATGTACATGTAAATACATAGACTTAAATGCTCTCTTCTCCCACACAAAACTGGGATGAATTATCACACATGTAACATTGAGCATTCTGTAAATCACTTTCATTTCATGAGGATTTTATTCTCCATACTCACCTTTTAAAGATATCCATGTATTTGTGATATTTATCTTAAAGCTGCAGAAGAATGCGAATTTCAGAAGCTGGAAGTGATAATATTGAACATGTATATACAACTTAGCGTGTAAACAGTCCTACATGTCTCCAGTATGTTTACATGTTTTTCATATTTATAGATTTTTGAAATATTTGTTAGATATTTGTAATCTTCTACAGCTTCCTTCATAAATTTATGCGAAAAATAAATCCTCATGAAATAAAAGTGAATTATGGTATTACATTTTTATCAGCAAATGCCAAATATTTGTTATAGTCAAGATTTCACAAAATTGATAGATATACCACTTTGATAATTGTGCTAATACAAAGTGCTTATTTGAGGGGCATTCATTAACACCGATTGCCAAAATAATAATTTTTTTCATTAAGTTTCTTTTTACTTAATTTGGATGCGAGAATTGCACAACTTATATATGTAGATGATGTAGGTCAACATTTGCTATAAATAGCATTTTGACTCTTGATGAGGATGTAAAAAAAATTTGTATCTATGTTGACATTTTTTTCAAAATTGTATAATTTCTAGTCTATTATTCTTCATGTTGTGAAGTAATATGAGATTTTTGAATAAATATGTTCATATATACTACATGTAAATGCATGTTTAAAGCTGGTTTTTTTACCTTATCCTACATGAAACCAGTTCAAATTTATGAAAACAAAATGTATTTAAATTTAAAGTACAATTTGCTGTTTTTAACTCAGGTATAATTTTGCTGTTTTATGTGTTTATTATATCATTTTAAGCTGGCTTATGTCAGGTAGATGTTAATATGCAATCTAATTAAAAGCCAATCTCTAATCACATCCTGTGTTCTGATATACTGCGAATACGATCCTACACAATCCGCTATGGGGTCACATGCGAATGACCTCGTAAGCATGTCATTTTCCTCCAATGGAAATGCGACTCATGTGATCTTCCATAGAGATGTAAACATTTTTAACATATAGAGAATTATTGTCATAATCTTGGATAGATTCAAATCATCAGAGATATTCCGTTGGAAATTTGCAAGCTGACAGTTTTCTTTCTATAAAATAATTTACATTTCTTCACCAATTGATAAATTTTCAAAATTTTATAAGTAGCATTTTCATTGGCTAAACATCACACACCTACTGAGAGGTCATCTGCAAGTGACCCATTATGGATTGTGTTTGACTTTTATGTAACATATAAGAAAACAGGAGCAATGAGAGATTGGAGTGGATTACATGAAACAATTGCCTGTAGATGGTTTTCACTATGCATAAATTTTCAAGGGTTATGTCCCGATGTCAGTCATACAGTAGAACAATTTGCTAAGTTTTATTGGCCTCAGGACAAGAGTTAAGAGCATTGCACTTTAAACCATGAAGTCTCTCAATTCAGATCAGCGTAAGTTTGAGCCCAAATGAAATATAGCTAATTTTGTGAGAAAGTTAACTTTGAAAATCTGTTGGGCTTCTTCACCCCTAAAGACACGTTTGGACTGGTCTCATTCATTGATTTACAGCAGAGTCCATTGTTTTTCAGGGGTGGATGAGTTAAGCATTTAAATTTGTTTACATGGTGTTAGTGAAAGGGACATCAAAATATACTTACCCTAGTGGCAGAGATTAATGAAGACCCAAAAGGGACATTTTTTCCTGAAACAGAAAAAAACCGAAACTATTTTTACATTTAAGTTATTGAATTTGGTAAATATTTTAACAGAAAATATATATTTTGCCATATAATATGACCACTCAATACTGCTTACTGAAAACTATTTATAGGGTTGGTCAGTGTTTTAGCCTTTGACCAGTATATATGGCAAAGGTTTTGGGACATTCCAACAGTCAACGTGACAGAAAGTGAGATGTTTTAGAAATGTATAATGTGTAAAGTTTTAGGTGACATGTCTTATTTCAGTATTTAATCAAAAACATTCATCTTGTATTATTCATATTTATGTATTCCTTTTGAAATTATTTCAAAAAACTTTTAAAAGAGAGAGAGTGAGAGAGAGAGAGAGAGATAAATAGCTAATGATTCCTGTTTAATTTTGTATAGGTTTAAATTCTATGACCTACAATAATTATTTCTTGTAGATAAAATGTGTTATGGCTTCCATGAAATTTATTTTCTCATGTTGTACAATAAACTTTTTTAAATTTAAACTGGTTAAATTTGTCATTTACTATGAGATACGAAAGTGAGACCTGGGCCGGACACCATCAACTTGAGAATTTTACTCAAGTCTGAGAATATTCTCAACTTGCATGCACAGCCAATCAGATTTCAGAATTAGTTTAAGTCAGATTTATAGACTTGAGTAACTTTTAAGATTGATGGTGCCTGGAGTCGCCTGTTTTGAGAGATAACGCTCATGGAATATTATCTGACACACTTTGAGAACCGCTCAATTGAATAATCCTTTAAATAAAAACCACATTTGAGTGGCAGATACTCACAGAGAGAATGCAAAGCAGTATTCATCATCTGAAATAATGCTGTTTCCAGTACAGTGGAACTTGTCTCGAGAGACCACCCCATCTGTCTCTGACATGTGGTCTATCAAGAGACAGGGACAATAATTTTCCTCCAATAGGAGGAATTCCTCCTTTTTCAAGATTTTGTTGCATGTTAAATCTTTATTTTCACCATTAATCACCTACAAATGAGCCAAGTGGTTTTTCAAAGTTTGGTCTCAGAAAACAAATGGTCTTTCACGAGAGTGGTCTGTCAAGACATGTTTCACTATATTCAGATTTTTCTGACATAGCTAAACATATACCTGAAATAAGTTTGCACACATTCACATCACATTTATTAAAGGGGCATATGCTGTGTTTATCAAAAAGAATATTTCCATTATTTTCTACTTTTACTACTTGTACTTGATGTACAATATGTTAATAAGATCTCTATACCTAGGAATAAAGAATCTTATATTCCTATATATTTTGTGAAAATAAGCTAAGGTCCAGTGGGGTATTCATTCACAAGTATGTTACATTAAAGTTTTACAATTCAGCGAATTGAAAACTATAACAGTCATGAAATTTATCTCGGGCTTGTGTGAAGAGAAACAACAATTGGGAGATTGTTATTGTTTTCAATTCACAGAATTGTAAAACTTTAATGTAACAGGTTAAAAGTAAAAATAAATCAAACTTAACTAAGTGATTTTGTTTTAATGCCCCTGACCTGAAAGGTCAGCCGTGGGACCTAATGTTTGGATCGTCTTGTCTATCTGTCTGTTTCTGTGTGTGTGTGTGTTTGTCTGTCTGTCCGTAATTCCATCCTGCTTACATATAAAGTGCAATATTTCAAGTTTAAATTGTGATACAGTAACCAGACTTACACTGTAAGTTCATCTAAGGATTGTTCATACTTCACTAACATTACATGCCCATGGGGGTGGGGTGGGATCATTATATAGGACGTTGCAATATTTAAAGTTTGGATTGTGATACAGTTGGGACCAGGGGCATTTGAAGGAAATTTTTTGGTGTTTTATAAATGTTTATGATTGAATTAATTGGTTTAAGATTGTTATCTACAGAGACGTGCAAAAAGTATTCATACACAATTTTTTTTTTTATTATATATTTAATATAAAACCACATTTTTTCCAAAAGAAAAATTGTGAAGCCATTTCTTATCGCATTTCAATAGAATTTACACCATTAAAAAGAGAATGTTTCCAAGTTTCATTGGTTTTTAAGTCACCTGAGCCTTTGGCTCAGGGTGACCTATTGTTATCGTCTTTTGTTTGTCATCGTCTGTCGCTAATATTTACACATTTTTTACTTCTACTCAAGAACCAGAGGGCCAATTATAACCAAACTGGTATATAGCATCCCCATGTGAAGCTGCATTAAGTTTGAGAATGAAAAGGGGCTACAACCCATAGGGCCTTAGAAGGGGCCAAAAAGGGCAAAAACTTGGTACATCTTTAAAAATAAACAGTCCACTAGGGGGCACTACAGTAATATAGGGTACAATTGTATTACAAATTGTTTAGTAACTTAAAATCGATCAACATTTTGTATACAAAGATAAATGACAAATATGTTATATATAATGTAAGGATCATTCTGACAAAATTTCAAGGTCATGGGATCAAAGCTGAAGGTCACAGGCACCTTAGTAAATGGAAAATATAAGGTATTTTGTAAATTTTTCAACATTTTTTACTACTTCTCCAGAACCATTGGGCCAGTTTGAACCAAACTTGACAGGAACTATAACCATGTAAAGTCGCATAAAGTTTGCATATGAAAATATCTACAAAAAAGACAATAGGACCGAAATTGCTGGCTTGACCCTTGTGGGAGTTATTTCCCCTTTTTATTAAATATCTCATGTTTTGGACAGTTTTGTCCTATTTTCTTGAAAAGTATAATAGTCAAAGAGAAAGTGAAAACAGTAAAAATACCTATCACACAAGCTCTACAAAAAAGTAAAAAAATTGTCAGGTCGCCACCTTATAGGAGTTATTTCCCCTTTAAGTTGATTTCTCATGTTTTGGGCAGTTTTATCCCATTGTCTTTAATGGTATAATAGACAGAGAGAAAGAGAAATAAGCAAAAATGTTCAGCATGCAAAGAGCTACAAAGAGGTCAAGGGGCTGAAATTGTCAGGTAAACCCTTATGGGAGTTATTTCCCTTTTAAGTGGATATTTCATATCGGCCTATTTGGCTGTTTTTTGGCTTTTTTTACATTATCATAAATCTTCTTCTCATGAACTAATGATGACTTTAAAATTTTGTATACATGATTGTTAAGTCAATATCTATAGAGTTTGCATATGAAAATGGAATCTGTCAATAAACGGTCCACTAGGGGGCGCTTGAATTCAATTATTTTTTCAATGGTGAAAATTTTATTGAGATGCAATAAGAAATGACTTCACAATATTTTGGGGGAAAAAATCTGGTTTTAATTAAATATATAGTGAAAAATAATAGTGTATGAATACTATACCATCACCGAATATGGAGAGCATAATTATGTTAAGTAACCGAGATATTACACTTTTTGCACATCTCTGCTTGTGCTATTGATATGACTTCCATTTTCATGGGTTATTTTGTACAGGGTTGTTCTATAATTCAGAATTGCTGTGTGTGTGTGTGTGTGTGTGTGTGTGTGTGTGTGTGTGTGTGTGTGTGTGTGTCTGTGTGTGTGTATAGTTTTAATTTTTACTTTTAAAAGAAAAATGTATTAATCAAATTTGATTTTGATAGAGTTCGATTTTATATATTGCTGTAGTAATTTTGCATAAATTCTGGCATCGAAATAATAAAGTTCATAAAGTTTTATATGAATTTATAAGAATTTGTTATTTTTCATCCATCAGGAGAAAAACTTGATAGACTGAGTGATGTGCTACCGCTGATTTCCCCAAACAGATTGTTCACTACCAGAGCAGGTGTGAAACATATACAAATAGTAATGTTGAGTTAATCAGTTGAAAGTGAAAATGTGCCAAACCTGGGTTTCTCAAGAAATTTTCACAAAATATATAGGGATTAAGGAAAAACTTTTTTTTTTTTTTTAAAAAACACAGCTAGTGCCTCTTTAAAGTTCATACTGTCAAATAGTTTTCCACCTACAAATATGGGAATTATCACTAACTACTAATGCCATTTGTCAACACGAAATTTGTAAAAGTTTTTCTTTTATTATCACGACCCATTTCACAAATAAAAACTAAAAACCAGGTATGTGAAGAAGAACCATAACTCATGACGGTTTGATATCATATTCAGCAATCTAATTATATATACGTTTTTTTAAATACTAAAGTGTATATCTTTGTAAACTTCGCATTATTATCCCCTCGGAAACAAAGTTTGGAGGGAATATAGGATTCGGCCCGTACGTAAGTACGTCTGTTACGCTTTCTTTGTCAGTGCTCTAACAAGTTTATTTCTCAATGGAATTTCATGAAACTTGATACAATGGTTAATTACTATGGTGATATCTTGGACGAGTTACTTCACCTGCACTCCCTTATTCACAGATTCATTGCCCTTTGTTTATTTCGTTGAAATATTTCTGTCAGTGCTTTTACGAGTTTATTTCCCAACTGAATTTCAGCAATCTTAATAAAAGCGTTTACTATGGTAATATCTCAGAGGAGTTTACATTTTGTAATTCACACTGCTTTATTTACAGAGTTATTACCCTTTATTCCTTTCACCTAATTTTCGTGTTGGCGCTGTAGTGGCTTTATTTCTCAACCGAATTTAATGAAACTATCAATATTTTTTTCAATAGCAGTCTACGTCCTATTATGTTCAACAAAACTGGACACAAGTATGACAAGATTTCACATGAGTGTTTGTTTTTTTTTCGCTCAGATTTCTTTGAGAGTCTGTCAACTTCATTTTTCCTCTTTTTTTTGTCAGTTGCCCTTGACCTTTAAAAAAAAGTTGTTAGTTCTCCCAAATATTATTCCACTATACAGGTACTATACAATATTATTAGGGGATAACTAGCACTTGTGATGCCTTGTTTGACTTGCGATCAAACATACACACCTCTCAGAAAAATGCATGGAGTTTTAAGGTAAAAAAATTTGATAACTGAGTATTAAAATGTAAGTTTATGGGTATATGGAATTTTGATTTCACAACCAGACAATCTGTGGGAACCAAATAATTTTGCACCCTCAACCCATTATTGCTTCTCGGGTGTATTTGAGAAGTCAATGGCGCTATTGGAGATCTGATGAATATAACGACTGGTATTGTTTGCATGGGGCACCATTTTAGTATTTATTCATTATTTTCTGATATAAAAAATTCATTTTTTGAAATCAAATAATCGAATTTCTGATATAAAAAAAATCAAAACAAATTTTAATATCAGAAATTCGGTTTTTGATATCAGAAATCATTTTTTGATATTAGAAAATCATTTTCTGATATAAAAAAATATGTAGTATCATTTGACATCACAAATTCGAATTTTTCATATCAGAAATTGAATTTGTGATATCAAGAAATCATTTTTGATATCTGATATCAGAAAATCGTTTTTTATATCGAATTCTTGCTGAGCATTTTTGCTTATTTCACTTTCTCTCTATCCATTATACTTTTCAAGATATTAAGACAAAACTACCAAAAACATGAAAAATTCCACATAATCGGCAACCTAACGAGTTTGGCCCTATCAACTATTTTGTAGATCTTTGAGTGCTGAACATTTTCTCTTCCTTCACTTTTACTCTACCTATTATACTTTTCAAGATAATGTCAATAAACATCCAAAACATGAAAAATCCACTTGAAAGGGGATATAACTCCCAAGGGGCAACCTGACAATTTAGGATCTATTGACATTTTGGTAGATCTGTGTGTGCTGAACATTTTTGCTTTTATCACTTTTACTCTATCTATTATACTTTTCAAGATAATGTAAAAAAAAAAAATCCAAAAACATGAAAAATCTGCTTAAAAGGGAAATAACTTCCATAACGGGCAGCCTGACAATTTCGGTACTATTGTCTTTTTTGTAGATCTTTTCGTGCTGAACATTTTAGCTTTTTCCAACTTTACTCTAGCTATTGTATATTTCAAGATAATGTTGAAAAACATTCAAAAACATGACAAATTAAAAAAAAGGGGAAATAACTCACATAACTCCGACCAAACAATCTACAGCAAAAAGAAATACTTGTAGATTTTTGCAAGCCATTCTTTTTAAGGTAACGTTTTTTTCTCTAGATTTAATGATTTTCGAGATACATGTCTTAAATAAAAAATATCTGCTGACTCATTCATTCTATATATACCTATGTTTGGTCCTAGCTCCTTTTCATCTGCAAACTTTACGCAGCTTTACATAGTTATACTTCCTGTCAAATTTGGTTCAGATTGGTCGAATGGTTCTGGAGAAGTAGTAAAAAAATGATGAATAGTTTACAAAATAAAATTATATTTTCAATTTATTTAGGTTCTTGTAACCTTGACCTTTGACCCCATGACCTTAAAATTTTGTCAAAATGATCCTCAGATTTCTCTTTATCATTGTATACAAAATGCCGATCAGTTTTTAGTTATTAAACAATTTGTAATACAAATATACCCTGTGTTGCTGAAGTGCCCTCTAGTGGCTCGTTTATGGACATATTTCATTTTTATTCACAAACTTTGTGGATATTGACTTAACAATCATACACGAAATTTGAAACTTATCTGATCATCGGTTCATGAGAAGAAGAGTTTTAGAAATGTACCAAGTTTGGGTTATGGAAAACTAGGGAGATATCGTCCGATACCTAAATTATCCTTCCCACGCCTATTGGATAGGCATCCTAGAAATATTATTCATTTACAATTTTTTCACAACAATAACCCTGCATACCTGGAAACTTTCGCCCCTGGGTATCTTTGACTTTTTATGACAGTAAATGTATTTCATTTTAACCTCATGGATGACATGTGTGTCAAGTTTCAACTATTTAGCCGTTGTTGAAAAAAAACTCGCCCTATCAGCTAAAGGCGAAAATGGTGAAAATCAAACTATCTAGGACTGAGGTGCCGATGTACAGCTGTAGTATACCGTGTATAAGCAGAAGTTTTATCGAGGAATTAATTTTGGCATTGTTAGCGAGAGTATCGAGATCGCTAAAATTGAATATCGCTAACAAATCATTGCTCATCAGAGGTAAGTGTCATATTTAGGCAGCAAACAAAACATCACTAAAACATTCAAAGACAGTGGAATTTATGATATCATTGGTGGTATGGCTGATACTTTCATCAAAGTTCACATATATAGTAATGATTTACTGTTCTGACTGATGTGCTCTGTTATAAATAAAATTCATGTTATATAGATAAATAAAGATTTTTATATAGCCTGGTACAAATAAATTTCACTAATGTTTAATTTTCTGTTTGGAGCGATAAAATTGCTTGAATTACTTCTCCCTAAATTCATAAACAAAACGCTAAATTTGCATCTCGCTGAAAAATCCACGAATACGGTATTCAACATTGGTTTCAGCTCTATATCGTTCAATAGGAAATGGGCACGTGATTATTGACAAGTGATTCCCTACCACGTGTAGTGTCAAAATGGTTATACATATTTTTGTGTTTCATCGCAGTGTTAGATTTGGATTTGTTACTCTGATATAGGATATTACGGTAGTTTTAATTTTTCGCTTACATCACAGAATTCCTTTTTAACTCTAAATTTTGGGCGTTAATTTTCATTTTTTTTTTATATTACAAAATTTTCAGTAACGGATTTTAATTTTGTGTGTTTTAGTTTCATTTCTTGCTGTATCACATCAAATCTGAAATCTGAAATCACAACAACCAAGAAAATTGGTAACAACCAAAGTGATCTTATTTGAGTCCGCATTTGTATAAAGGCTACTAGAGAATTGATCCGAACCTCGTCATTCTGAACTAATTTCTGTTTTGTCTCGAATGTAAAATTTCAATAGAAATCAAACAGCTGATTGGAATCCTTAAATAACCATGATCGTTGAAGTGGCCATGTTTTTATTCATTTTAAACTCCGTAATTTGATCATCTTGTTTCAGTGTTTGTTCAGATGCTGAACAAGTGGTATCCACATGAGAAATGAGACAGAATGATTTAATACTACAGGTATCATAATCCTTATAATCTGTGATAACATACACAGCATTAGTGCATATAAGTGAACAAAGAAATGAACAAACATATTATTGTGATAGTTTTTGAGTAGCTAAGTTCTGTTTGATGCAACCTAATGAACAAGAAGTCCAAGGGGCCTTAAGTCGCTCACCTGGCAAAATTGGTCAACATTGCAGAAAATAAAAAATGTGTGAAAGATAAAATCGCTAATGAACATGAAAACAGTAGGCTCATTGGGCCTTAATCATCACCTGAGTGAAATGTATTTTTCTGACAGTATACTGAAATTTTAGTAAAGCTTTATGGTGATCATTGGATAATATGGAAAACGGCCCAAAACATGAAAATATCCACTTAAAAGGTGAAATAACCCCCAAAGGCGTCAATCTGACAATTTAATTCCTGTTTACTTTTTTCGTAGATCTTTGCATACTTAACATTTTTGCTTCTTTCTCTCTCTATCTATCATACTTTTCAAGATATTAGGACAAAATTGTTAAAAAACATGAGAAATCCACTAAAAGAGGAAATAACTCCCATAAGGAATGACCCGACAATTTCGGCCATATTGACTTTTTCGTAGTTCTTTGTCTGCTGAACATATTTGCTTCTTTCAACTTCTCTCTGTCTATCACACTTTTCGAGATAATAGGACAAAACTGCGAAAAACATGAAAAATCTACTTAAAGGGGAAATAACTCCCAAAAGGGCTGACCTGACATTTCGACCCTATTGACTTTTTGTAGATCTTTGCATTCTGAACATTTTTGCTTCTTTCACTTTTACCCTACCTATTATACTTTTCAAGATAATGTCAAAAAACAGAACGATTCACAAAAATGGGGAAATAACTTGCATAAGGGTCGACCTGACAATTTCCACCAAAATGAAATATTTCTAGATTTTTGCAAGCTGCTCATTTTAAGGTAACAAATGTTTCTCTAGCTTTAATAATCTTGGATATACATGTATTAAATAAAAAATATCTGCTGAATCATTCTTTCTATATTTAGCCATGGCAGCCTTTTCATCCACAAACTTCATGCGACTTTACATGGTTATACTTTCTGTCAAGTTTGGTTCAAATTGGTGCAATGGTTCTAGAGAAGTAGTCAAAAATGTCGAAAACTTTACAAAAACAAAATAATTTTCCATTTACTTATGTGCCTGTGGCCTTGACCTTTGACCCCATGACCTTAATATTTTGTCCAAATGGTCCTCAGAAAAATTCTAATTACTTTCTCACATATATTTTTGTAAACAAAAATTCGATCAGTTTTGAGTTATTAAACAATTTGTAATTCAAATATGTGTTACTGAACACTGGGCACCCTAGCGGCTCGTTTACAGACAGATTTCATTTTCGTTCGCAAACTTTGTAGATATTGACTTTACAATCATGCATACAAAATTTGAAACTCATATGATCATTGGTTAATGAAGAAGAGTTTTAAAGATGTTCCAAGTTTCGTTTTTGGGGGCCGCGATTGGTCCTATCCCTTTTTCATTATCAAATTTTATGCAGCTTCACATGGAGATGCTATATGCCAGGTTTGGTTAAAATTGGCCAACTGGTTCTTGAGAAGATGTTTAAATGTAAAAGTTAACAGATGGACGACGATGGACGACGACAGACATATGGCTATAGCAAGAGCTCACTTGGCTCTTCGGGCCAGGTGAGCTAAAAAGCTGAAGTAACAAATATTCCTTGTGATTACGGACTTGTACAGTTTTTTCAATGATTTTAATTGGTTTTTTTTTCTGTATAACGTACAATGTACCGGTAATTATATCCATGTAACAGAAACTTAATACAATGTAGTGACTAGTCTATTTGTAACCTTCCATAATTTTGATTTTGCTTTTTTAAAGCTGCACTCAACAATTGTTCAGTTATACAGTGGCGGTCAGTTTATGATGGTGGGGAAGACAACCCATTTACAATGTGCCCAGGAAGAGACTTTCAGCCTTCCTCAAGTAAACCGGCAAACTTTCTCACAAAAGTCAGATTATGTTCCAGCAGGGCTGACCAGAAGAAAGAGACTCCATGGTTCAAAGAGCAATGCTCTAACCACTCAGACCCCTCTTCAATGATAAAATTTTGTATAATAACCACTTCATTGAAAATGTCTTAATAATTTAGCTTTAAGTCTACTTTTATGCAGACAATTACAACTACCAGTATCAATACCAGTGTAATTCACTATTGTGATTGTCTACTGCATTACCAACTTACTATTTACATATATATATTAAGTGAGAAAATCAACTACAAAGTACCAGACAGTGTTTGTCAAATACTCTGCCCCTGATGTCCAAGTCTTTCAGGCCAGGGGAGCTACACCTGTATAAGGTTTGTTTGTAATTAACCAGATTATCAGTCGAATGAAAGACGGATATCATGATTACCTAATTTGAATAAACATTTTTTTCTAATATTCATATTTCATTTGAACCATATGTCCTCAAGCACCCATCTTATAAATAAAAGGATTTAGGATGTAAATCTCAATTTTCAAATTATAATAACACTTCTTGGGAGTGCAGTTGAGCTAAAAATAAATAAAAATCACAAATGTCTGAAAAAGATGTCAAAAACTTATTTTCCAGTTCCTACAAAAACACAAACTTGAATCTAACATCAATGTTAATCAGTCGGATGCAATTAGTTTTTCAATCCATGCAACCGTCCTGGAGAAGATTTTCAAAGAGAGGTACCCTCTGGGACCTATTGCACCCACTCTGGATCCAACCCGTGTCTCACTTTGCCACACCAATATGTAGATAAAACCTATTCCCCCTTACTGAGAGCATCCTCTGATTTGACCAGTGGGGGGGATTAATAACTAAATAAGTTTATAAGAAAATAAAAATTTTGTTTTACTACCAACTGATCTCTGGAAAAGTTGCACTTTTTAAAACTGAGGTAACAATGACTGGCCCCTCATCTATAGCCTGTAAATTCTCTATAACACTGAAAACTTTAAAAATGGAATGTCGAACAATGACAAAAATAATAATAATAATAAAAAAATAATAAATAAATCAATCAACAAAGAAATCTTTACAAATATTTATTTTCACAATTACAAATCAATGACTCTCTCAGATAACAAGTGTTCTTTTTATATCACAACATGACTGCATTACTTGACAAGAGAATTCTTCAGGTTAACTAGGAGTTTTTGTGTTGTTTTTCAATTCAACTTAATTTCTATTCATTTTGGGAGGGGTGTAACTATAATTATTCATCAAGATGCATCAGATGCAATTCTCTACATATATGCACCAGTTTTACATATTAAAACGAAGTTCATGAATGTCAATGCCTGTAAAATTAAGTTTTCTGCAAAGTATTTAGCAGTGAGAAACTCGGTAAAAAAAAACCCATCAAGTACATTTAATGATATTAATAGTAAAAAAAGGGTACATTTACAAGCTTCTTTAGTAGTTCTGTATATTCATAGAAAAATATCTCTTACCTTAAAGCCATATTACATAAAACATACAATTATGGGTTCTGGGTCAAAATATGGGGTGAAAAAGAAATATGTATGAAGAACAGGACTATTTACATTATAATATACATACACATAGAAAACCCCTTAAAGACAAACATCTACATTGTATATTATACTTGACATCACCAACAATTAATAAAGATTAAACCCATGGAAAAAAATATATCACAGTTATGTAACTTTATAAACTTGACAATAATATATCATCTAGATATATTACCATGGCAATAATTTATCATCTAGATATATTACCATGACAACAATAATATATCGTCTAGATATATTACCATGAAAACAATAATAAATCGTATAGAAATATTACCATGAAAACAATAATATATCATTTAGATATATTACCATGACAATAATATATCATCTAGATATAATACCATGACAATAATATATCATTTTGATATATTACCAAGACGATAATGAGTCATCTAGATTTTAATCTTGATGATAATAACAAATAGAGTTCATTTACTACCTCCAACACAAAAGAGTGCATATACACCCAACAACACATACAACTTAAACAATGTCAACTTTCTTAAAGAAAGCTTTGAGAAAATAGTCAAAAGAATGTATCAAAAATATTAACACTTGCCAGCATGCTAAAAGTACATTAGGCTGCTTGAAAAAAGGCCATCCTGATGTTAACTGAGTAAAAACAGAAATTTTCTGTTAGTTGGAAATCGATCTTGTAAATAATAAGAAGAAATTGATTTTGCTGTATAAATTGGGAGTAAAATATATAAATGCCTATCAAAGTGCAAAAACTGACTGTTATTTACGTATGGTCAATTAGTGGTCAAACTTAAGAATGATTGATTCAAAATCATTTGATGCAAATACTCAATAAACAGTCATCGATCCTTTCACCCCTAAAGACCATGATGCACTCATCTAATACAAGGGAAAAGAATATACCACTAAGATACATGGGGATGAAAGGGTTAACACAATGCTAGAAATACACAATAGTTAAGCATTTAATGCTAGCACTAGAATATCAGTCATTGACATTGAAGAATTAATCAATATTTGTTAATTATTACACTGACTGACTGCTTACATCAGCAAAAGCCTTGATTAGCATTTGAACTTTGTGGTAAATGTTAAATGCTGAATTACATAATACCTTAATAATCATACACTCATGATTTGTTCTTTCACATAATTTTAGTCTACTTATCATCTTTTTTTCTTAATTACAAAATATTTCTATTCACTGAAAAAGTACCATTTATGTCATTGTATAAAGGTTGCTTACTAATATAAGAAACACCAGGGGAAAAACATCTACTGTTTCTAAGACACATGAGTTTTTTTAACATAAAACCAGACAGAAAAAAGGGAAACTGTGTTACATTGTTTCAATTCATTGTTGTTATAGTCCATTCATGAAATAATTGATAAAAAAGATATATCTATGTAAAAATGGCACTGCAAGCTTGTAACTTTCCTTAGTGTGTCAAGACAGTCCAAGATTAATGAGTCATCCTTACACCACTGACAGAGTCCTAGATCAGAACAGTCATTCCTACACTGACAGTGACAGACAGTCATAGACCACTGACAGTTCTGGACCAATGACAGACCGTCATAGACCAATGACAGAGCATCATAGACCAACAACAGACAGTCCCAGACCACTAACAGATTGTCCTAGACCAACGACAGAGCGTCATAGACCAACGACAAGAGTGTCCTAGACCAATGACAGAGTGCCATAGACCAATGACAGACAGTCATAGACCACTTACAGATAGTCCTAGATCACTTAGACAGTCCCAGATCACTTACAGATAGTCCTAGATCACTTACAAATAGTCCTAGATGATCACTTACAGACAGTCCTAGATCACTTACAGACAGTCCTAGATAGGTACAGTCCTGGACCACTGGCAGACAGTCCTAGACCATTGAGAGTCCTAGACCATTGTCAGCTCTAGATCTCTGACACTAAGACCTGTAGAAGTTTCATTCCTGTATAACTAGTTTGATTTAACAATGGAAAAGAACACTGAATAATTTTTTGTGTCAAGAAATAATTATAATCAAATCAAGATAAGTGTGGAAGGAGTGCAAAATTTTGTATGTGTCACTCTGTCTACTGAAAGTGTATGTGTGTAAAAATATGGGGAGCCTAAATGTAGAAGTAACATAGATATGGCCCTTACAAATAAAAACAACAAAGTTGAATAACTGTAAATATAAGGGGTGTTGGCTTTTTTTGTACATGACTCACCATCATCTTAGTATATATACCTGCACAAAATATGCGGAGCCTAGTTGAAAAAATGAGAAAAATATAGTCTGGGCAAAGCAAAAGGGCAGACAGAAGAATAGACACAACATAACACAGCCCCATACACCCCCTGAACTGGTGGGGGATAAATAATGAATGGCTGATGAAATTGAATCATACTCAGCCATTTCACCCCTAAATCTCTTTTTGTGTATTAGGCCAGTGTATTATGGTCTAAGGGGATGAAAGGTTTAAACAAAAGAACAAAAAGCTGAGAACAATGCATTTGTCAAGACTTGCTTTAGATTTTCATAGAATAACTGAATAAAGAACCCAACAAAACATGGTTCCTGTTAGAATTCAGTCTTCATGAAATTTTGTTTATATGAAAACGTTGATTAAATGTGTGTAACTAAATTAACATTGGAATAACATATCATTTCATTGATGGAAAAAAATTATGGAATGTTTTTAGAATAATTTTTAGCAATAATGACAAACTAGAAATCTGGTGAATTCGTGAAAGCTGCAAAATTTTGAAAACATATTCATATGAATATCTTATATGAACCAATGAAATATTATCTGTAATTGATGTGTTATTATGTATAAACAAGATATAGATGCAAAAAAAAACCCAGAAAAAACACTGTACCTTAGGCCATTCATTAAATATTCTGAAGTCCCATAATGCAATATTGTCAAATGTTGCCCAGAATCTAACAAGTCCTAAGTTAAATCAATATAAAGAATTCAAACAAATTTGGTTAAAACCCAAGCAATTTCACAGAATGTTGCAAAGGAACAGATGCCTAAAAAACAACATACAAAGGAACAGATGCCTAAAAAAACAACATACAAAGGAACAGATGCCTAAAAAAACAACATACAAAGGAACAGATGCTCAAAAAAAACAACATACAAATGAAAAGATGCCTAAAAAGCAACAAAGGAACAGATGCCTAAACTACAACATACAAAGGAACAGATGCCTAAAAAAAACAACATACTCTTCTTGATCACTATCTCGGTGGGAAATGAATGTACTAAAAAAGAGAATTAAAAAAAAATCAGTGATACACCTGTGGGCCTACTAGTAGTACAGAAATGAAGGCATGTTCTGAATGTGTAAATGTTACAGTGAATAACATTTAATAACTAGGGGTAAAATTTGCAGGTATACAGCATAGCCAACTGATGGTTAGGCACATAAACAAAGGAGAGCATGAATAGAATGTGAGCAAAACATGATATACCATGACTTTTGAAAGAGGACTTCCTCACAAACTTTTTTTGTTTTTAGTTTCCAAATACTGATAAGAATTAACACACAATATTATATAAGCAATAATCAGCTGTTGTAAAAAAAAAAACCTGAATGTAGCCTTGGACTTTTATGTGACAATTAAAAAAAAAAGTATATCATGTATTTTAATCAAAAACCCTATCAAAATTATCAAAAAATACCAAAACAAGATTACTAATGCAAATATTGACAGACACCACCACAGGATTTTTAGAATCATTTTCATGTCAATCGTACCAAAATGACAAAACATCAGTAGTGTGTAACAAAGGGACATAGGAGTGTCTTATAAAACAGATGACACATCCTATGCAACAGGCACATATCAATGACGTTTGATATGTGCATATACTTGGCCAAATTAAAGTTCCTGGTTACCCTAGCAACCTTACATCTGAGACAACAATTTGTAGACTAGTTTTTTTTTATTGTAAAGTCTGAACAATTCAGAAAATTCAGTTTTGCTCTGGTAATGATTCTCTCTATACTGTCTCAGTCTGGGAAATACTTTCATGCATTTTTTTTAAATAGCACACAGTACATACAAGATACATCTGCCAAGCATATATGTATATATATGTATATATATGTATTCAAACAAACCTGTAAAAATATATATACATGTGCAGTCAAACTAGCATAAAAGGACACCTCTGTGTAAACAGCACCTGCTTATAAAGGCCATTCAAACATAACCTTTGATAACTTTTTTTTATAGCAGATAAACCTCTTTACAAAGGCCACCTGTCTATAGCAACTATTTTTGCCTGTGCCCTTGAGTGGCTTTTATAGACAAGTTTGACTGTACACATATACTGACCTATCCATATATCTGTAAAATTGGATGCAACAGGAAACACATAAATTACTGAATGCTATATATAAATAGCAGCAATCAAAATATCCTCCTCCTCAACAAACCCTGGTGCCCTATAGATCAAATATACAACTATGCATTGGTATCACAAGTGTTGATACTAATTTTAACTCAACAAACCCAAATGCACAATCGTTAAAATAAGGTTAGGCATTGGGGTCACAAGTGTTAATACTTATCATAATATCATATATCAAAACGGTCACAGTTGTATCATAATACCATTGTCAATAGCATTTAGTAGCACATATTTGTCAAATGTATCAAATCAGAACACACTGTCAATTGTCATATGTTGTAGCAATGTCATATATATCAACACACTGTCATTGCACTGTCAATTACATTTACTACATGAAGTGACATAACACATTCTTAAATGTCACTTACTTCTTGTAACATGGCATTGTTATATCAACACAATGTCATTGTTGTGACATCAATGTCATATGTTTTAAAACATACTGTCATTAATGTGGTATCAATGTCATGTTTTAACACATTGTCATTGTTGTGACATCAATATCATGTTTCAACACATTGTCATTGTTGTGACATCAATATCATGTTTCAACACATTGTCATTGTTGACATCAATATCATGTTTCAACACATTGTCATTGTTGTGACATCAATATCATATTTCAACACATTGTCATTGTTGACATCAATACCATGTTTCAACACATTGTCACTGTTGTGACATCAATATCATGTTTCAACACATTGTCATTGTTTTGACATTAGTGTCATATGTTTCAACACATTGTCATTGTTGACATCAATATCATGTTTCAACACATTGTCATTGTTTTGACATAAGTGTCATATGTTTCAACACATTGTCATTGTTTTGACATAAGTGTCATATGTTTCAACACACAGTCATTGTTGTGACATCAATATCATATTTCAACACATTGTCATTGTTTTGACATAAGTGTCATATGTTTCAACACACTGTCATTGTTGTGACATCAATATCATGTTTCAACACATTGTCATTGTTGACATCAATATCATGTTTCAACACACTGTCATTGTTGTGACATCAATATCATGTTTCAACACACTGTCATTGTTGTAATATCTTTACAACATGCATCAAGTATAAACTGACATTTAAATGTCAAATATCTATAAATCATTTTTTACCATAATGTCACAACAACATCAATGTATTAATACAGCAGATATAAAATGCTATGTTTAACAATGATAATGTCTTCAAAACAATGTTGTGTCATATATTTTAATATAGCACTGTCATAAGTCATAACACAGAATCTTAAGCTGAATGCACCATGACATGTATTAACGTTCCTCATATATATATCATACTTAACTATCATGCATTGTCATATAGGCTTCCAGTCATGATAATCAACACGTAAAGGAAAAAACAAACCTACAGATTTACACCATGTTATACAGCTATCAATCATCTTGTCAACAGAGATACATAACTAAACTTGACATAATGCCATTCTTATGTCAACAGACACATGACAATTTGTTAGATATAGCAACATATCACTATACACATAACATCATGTCATACATCAACATGTCACTATATAATGACATGCTAATATCAACATGTCTCTACAACCGACACATTAATATGTCACTACACTAATGACATGCTAATATCAACATGTCACCACATATGACATGTCATATTGACATGTCATTACACACATGACATATATTAACATGTCACTATACACACGGCATGCTAATATCAACATGCCACTACATACATGACACATCATATATTTACATGACATCATGTCATATCAAAATGACATGTCACTAGACATATGACATCACATGTGAAAAACATGTTATAGCTACCAACTTGTCAAAATACACCAAGGGTCCAATTTAGCATTTCTTTCTCACCAGTCAGTTGGATTAGTTTAAAACAAATTTTGCTAGTCCCATGCCAAATTCACTAGCCCCAAGCTGGTAAAATGGTACGAAAAATGACCTAATTGGCACTGTAAATCTCTACCAGGATTACTGAAGTGGTAATTTTAGTAAGCAGGATTTTCCCTAGGGTGTTATTTTAGTGAGTCCCAGGGACCCACAGGAATATAAATTCCCAAGTCCTTCGTTATATTTGTGAGTCCCCAAGTCAATGAAATTCAAGAAAATACATGGAAACAAAGGCACACATTTTCAGTCTCAGGCTGAAAAAAAGGGACTCACAAATATTTATGTTTAACATCACTTAAAAAATTTTATGCATCAGAGACGTGGGAATCATGCATAAGGGAAAACCCTACGTAAGTAATATATATATTTTTATAACTATTTTTGCACTTTTATATTCTCATGAGTCAAAGTGGTTATCTTAGTTTGAGTTCAGCAAACAAAAAAAACAAAAAAACAAAAGGAACTGATTAGCTGATTAGGTAATTCTGGTGTTGAATGGAACTTGTACTAAACACTCATTAATCATGTTTATAATGTGGAGTTTATACATACTTTCTACATGTCAACTTGAGCTAGCTGTAGCACAATCTTGACTAGTCTTGACTTGGGCTAGCTGTAGCACAATCTTGACTATTCTTGACTTGGGCTAGCTGTAGCACAATCTTGACTAGGGCTAGCTGTAGCACAATCTTGACTAGTCTTGACTTGGGCTAGCTGTAGCACAATCTTGACATGTCTTGACTTGGGCTAGCTGTAGTACAATCTTGACTAGTCTTGACTTGGGCTAGTTGTAGCACAATCTTGACTAGTCTTGACTTGGGCTAGCTGTAGCACAATCTTGACTAGTCTTGACTTGGGCTAGCTATAGCACAATCTTGACTAGTCTTGACTTGGGCTAGCTGTAGCACAATCTTGAATTGGGCTAGCTGTAGCACAATCTTGACTTGGGCTAGCTGTAGCACAATCTTGACTAGTCTTGACTTGGGCAAGCTGTAGCACAATCTTGACTAGTCTTGACTTGGGCTAGCTGTAGCACAATCTTGACTAGTCTTGACTTGGGCTAGCTGTAGCACAATCTTGACTAGTCCACTGCAAAAGGGACTTGTCTGGCACTGGCAGACTACTGCTAATTTTAAACCCTGAACACACATCATTTTGTATCTATCAAAATCTTGTTATATACTTAAATATGTCAACAAATGTGTCACCATGTCATATCTTTCAAAAAGTCAACAAGCACACATACTTTTAAACATCATGTCATACAAACATACATTTACATGTATATAATATCACGTCATGTCATACATACATTTAGACGTTTAACATTGCATCACGTTTTACATACATACATTTACACATATATAACATGACATCAACTCATACATAGATTTACATCATGTCATACATAAACATTTACACATATATAACATCATATCATGTCATACATACAAACACTAACATCTATATAACATCATGTCATGTCATACATACATTCATTTACACATATATAACATCATGTCATACATACAAATATTTACATGCATATTTAACATCACATCATGTCATAGTTATACATAAATAACATCATGTGATGTCACACATACAAACATTTACATGTATATAACATCACCTCATATCATTTCTAGTAACAATCACACATTAATCGTAATATGAAACATTCTTTGATATTAATTTTAACAAAATGTCCATAGAAACCAGTATCAATTTCTGACCAGATCTTCTCTTATAAGTATGCAGTGTTTAAAAAACCAAGAACAATCCATTTCACCCACATAATCACAGTTAGAACAATTTACATTACATGTTCAACAACAATAAAATAAGTTGATCAAGTATAAGTCACTTTTGTCATATGGCAAAAAAAAAAAAAAAAAATAATAATAATATGATATATGAAATGTGTAGAATGTGCATGTATAAAACTACTACAGCTGTCAAAATATCACCCCCCACATCAAAGATTTATCCCCGAAAGAAGTTCCTGACAAAGTTGCCTGTAGTGTCCTTTGTCTCCGGAAATCCGTCGCACTTGAAGTCCATTGTAACTCTCACCTTGACACACCTCTAACTCCATCTGAACATCAGAATTTTCCAGACGGAATAAATGATCAGAAAACTGGTAGACCCGTTCCTTATTCCTCACTTCTAGAATGCGTTTAATTTCACACAAGATATCATCAACTGTCCGCGTTGATGCTAAATTTATATTAGAACTTACTTTTCGTATGCTTGTTGTGTCACTAAGACCATGACCGCCTAAATTCTGCGTCAAGTTTGAAGATTGATTGTGCTGTCTATTACACGTAGAGAGATCTATTGCTTGTTCCGGATCTAGGCCATTTGCCTTGCCATTATGCAAATTCGCATGAACCTGTTCCATTGTCAAACCACCAAAGTGATAGCCCAGTGTATTGTGGGAATTATTGTGCTTGCCTGGTTCATGTTGCTGTGATGCACCATAATTCACTTGTTTGAGTTGCTGTAGTTGACCGAGATAAACCAATTGCGCATTTGATAAACCGCTGGATGAAAACGGAATTTCTCCTTGTGAAGCATCCCAAAGGGAAGTATTTGGCACTACTTTGTCAGAAATATACGGAGGCTTTCCTACAAGGTTCATATTGTAACAGTTACTGAACAACAGAGCGTTGTAATCAGAGATCTGCTTTGGATGAAAATGATGAACAGGAGATGAGTGAGATGAGTGCGAGGGTGACGTAACGTGTGAATGTGAGGGCGACGTAACGTGCGAATGCACTGGAGATCCTTTTTGATGGAATGTTGTAAAGCTTCCTGAGGGAGTAACATCAGAATTTTGTTCCTCCATGATGTCTTGTTCATCTCCGTCAGAGGTAACGTCGGTCACATGACCATGTGTGTCAGTTATACTGATCTGCGGTTTACTGGAATACTGCCGATGCCGATGATCTTGACATACATTGTTTTTCTTCACTGTATTAGTTGTAGACACACTCTCTTGTACTTGCATACTAGATTCATCATCACTGTTGCAGTTCTCGACTGCATCCTGTGAGTCTTCCCGAATTATCTGCAGATTCTGGAAATTGGCTACATTGGGCGGTGGGCTATTTCTCTGATGTGGCTGAGTAAAATTCTGGAATAACAAAGTTTGTGGGGGAGAATCTGTTCTCTGAGTGGAAATGCAAGTGGGAGGGCTTCCGCGTTGATATGGAGGAGGCTGAACTCCATTTTGAAACTGCTGATGAAGTTGTAATCTCTGAAGCTGCTGATACAAGTTGGCACTTTGAGAGTCAACACATGTTTGAGAATGGCGTGTAAAACTTGGTGAGGCAGGCGCAAGAGGTGGGGATGGTACCGGGGAATGCTGTTTTGCAGAGTTCTGTAAAAAGAAAGAAAAGAAAAGAAAATTTCAAATATACTTGTTGTCAAGTATCAAACATATGAGCAAACTGTGGTGAAATAGAATCAAATTATAGAATATAATTTATAAATAAGGAAAATAAAAATAGCAACAATGATAAAATCTAAATTCAGAGTTTTCTGGAGATAAGATTAATAAATATTTTCTTATATGCTTTAGCACAAAATATCTGTAATTTTTAAAATTATGGAGAGAGAGAGAGAGAGAGACAGAGAGAGACAGAGAGAGAGAGAGACAGAGAGAGAGAGAGAGAGAGTGATATGACTACTGTATTACTCCTTATCCTTAAATAATGAATGTTTAAAACACAAAATCAATAATAATATACAGGTATTTGCTACTCAAGAGTTCCTCTTTCAATTTTTTCACTACAAAATGCTAACCATAGGTCCTGAACATCTCTACCACCAACATTTTTTTTCCAAAATCATGCAAACGTATCACGTGGCCTCTCCCAAAACAACAAGCAATTATTTCCTCACATGTAAACAAATTTCATAATAGAGCATGCAAAATAGTTTTTGGTAGTTCCAAGTTTTTTTTTTTTTTAATATCTTTGCAGTTTCAGTATTTAACTCATGGTTTCTATAAAATGGTGTCCATACGAAAGAATAATAGATTCTTATTTGGATGTGTTGCATGGATAAGGAGATCAACATCTGATCGGTAGGAATCAGGTTGTCCAATGCGAGGGTGTCCCTAGGATTGGACTTTTCAATTTCTAACCACCAGTGTTAAGATTTTCCTGTCCACTCTACACATCCATGTTTGATTATTTTTCTCCCATGCTTCATATTCACATTTTATATGTACACTAGTTTGTCATAACTTTCAGTGCACTGCATTGTCATAACACAGAAGCATCATAAATTGCATCCTGACATCATAGAATGTATAGCTTGGCTCTATCCTAGGGTGTGTAATAGAGAAATCCGAACTAAGAAGGCAGTAGAAAGGCCTGCCCAAGGTGGGCTAAAACTTTATCAATGTAGTATAGACAGTGACATATGAGTAAGGTCTTTTTATAAAGAAGACCATAGTGATATATAAAACTGGGACAAAAACCACCTAATAGATTGATATATTCTTAACATGTAAACAATGACAGATAGCAGACAGACACACACTCGGACTATATCATGCTTGATCACAAAATGTCTGTAAGGAAGAAAGGAAGGAAGGAGGAAGGGAGAGACAGAGAGAGGAAGGGAGAGACAGAGAGAGGAAGGGGATTCCTTTTGTAACCTAAATAAAATTAAAAAATATGAGCTTCAGCAAAAGTAGAATATTGACCAAAGACATGACAATAAGAGTATCTATATGGTTGTATACATGTAAACAAACACTAACAAGTTATTTCCTTTGACTTGTGTGATATAAAAAACATGATACATGAGTTGATTGTACAGTGAATCCAGTCTTGTGAGACGATTATCACAACACCTGTCTTGTGACACACACACGTGTATACTCTCTCATAAACTATATGTGAATCATTCTGAGAGTACTGATGAATCAATAAGTCCTCCTACCTGTATATCATTTTGAGAGTACTAATGAATCAATGTCCCCTACCTGTGAATCATTCTGAGAGTACTAATGAATCAATATGTCCCCTACCTGTAAATCACTCTGAAAGTACTAATGAATCAATGTCCCCCTACCTGTAAATCACTCTGAGAGTACTAATGAATCAATGTCCCTCACCTGTGAATCATTCTGAGAGTACTAATGAATCAATAATACCCCCTACCTGTGAATCATTCTGAGAGTACTAATGAATCAATGTCTCCCTAACTGTAACTCTGAGAGTACTATTGAATCAATATGTCCCCTACCTGTGAATTAGTCTGAGAGTACTAATGAATCAATGTCCCCTGCCTGTGAATCATTTTGAGAGTACTGATGAATCAATATATGCCCCCTACCTGCAAGTCATTCTAAGAATACTGATGAATAATTAATTCCCTTCTCTGAAACATTCTATGAAACATACTAATGAATCAATATGCCCCCTACCTGTGAAGCATTCTGAGAGTATTGATAAATCAATACATGTCCCCTACATGTGAACATTCTGAGAATACCGATGAATCAATACATGTCCGGTGTCAATATAAATGAAAATTTTCATTTCTCCTTTCAAATCTACTTCACCTAACGCAAAAATGACTGGTCCAAAAATCAAGTGTAACATTCAAAGATATTATTTTTTGTTTAAACAAGAATAATCTTTATTCAAGTGAGAAGTAACGTCTTCTTGTCCAAATGCAAACTGGACTTGTCCCGGACAACCCTTAAAGCGATAAGAGCTGTCATAGGTGAAAAAATTTACATGCCCATTTTATGTGATATTCTATCTTATATATATTCCAAAGAGACCATCTGGTGGTTAGAATAACAAATGCATGAGTAAAATTTAAACAATCTTGCCAAACGTAACCCGCAATATCAGTTACTTTTGTCTGCCATACTTTGAGCATTGCATATTAACTTTCGGTAATTTTTTTACAAAGATTACCGAGTGACCAATAAACACGTGCTATTTGCAGTTAATATACATTCTATTCTTATTACCTTTTGCGTTTATTTTTGTACATCATCATTTCATACCTAAATCAGGCAAAGTTTGTCTTTTTCATTGTTTCAAAACAATCATTTCTAAAATTAACCATGTGCTGGGTATATCTGGTGATCTCGACCCATTTTTAACTCGTCCTATCGCATTCTCGGCTTTATCATTCTTGACACAAATGATCATGAACTGCCCAACTCCACAGGACATGGCGGCACGATTGTAAAACGTAAGGTAAGCATACTTTTCACAGTTATATTATTTTGATTTTGTCACTGTCAGCATTCAGGGTAACATTAAAGAACGGAAAAATTTCTTTTAGTGACCTGATATATTTATTCATATATTCATCCGATTTTCTTGGGGTATCTAAAATAGCATTGAAAAGCATATATATTCATAATACATGCATTTTCCAATCAAAGTACTGAAAGTAATGAAATGGGTTGTTATTTAAAATAGTCATGGGATTCAAACTACTTCTATCTAACATATGAAATGAAAATAAATCAAATTAATGTTAATCTAAATACAAAAAAAAAAACTTCAATTTCCAGCCTCTAAATAAATTCAAAATTAGCATTCTAAATTTTATTTGTTGTATCTTCGGCACCAACTTTAAATATTGTCTATCGTGCATTAACACTCATTTCAAAATAAAACGTGAGCATTTATGGTGCCTACTTAAATTTAAACCAAACATGGCACTGGGAATGGGTAAAATAAATTTTTCATAGCAAAAAATGGCTGTGATTTAAAGAATATTTTAGGGCTTGTGATACTGAATGTAAATAATCCTATTTAGGGCTAATATCATGGTACATGGACATATACTCTGCCTTGACTCCATAAACAAACAAACAACATTCTGTATATTGTATTGATTAATATAAATAACTGTACAGGGTGAAACAGACAGTTTACCCCATGTTTATTATTAAATAAATCAACATAATTCGGGCCTAAAGTCGCGATGTAGCAAAACGATCGATCACCAATTTCACTTATAGACATCAACGCTTTCAGCAATGGATCAACTTTTTTAAATTTATTTTTTTTTTTTTTTTTGGCGAAGACATCGTTTCTGTTTGAAATCCATTATGAACAGACCAATTACACAAAAAGTTTATTTTTATACATCTCAATCTTATTGTGATTAACTTCAAAAGTTGTGTAAACGACACCGACAATGGACATGGTGCTTTCCCCCAACTTCTGCGGAAAGGAGAACTGGAAATTGTAACATTTAATGTTTGAGTTACCTTCATTTGCGATATCAATACATACAGTATACAAGTGACTGTCCACTGAAATTGAGCTGACGCTGGTTATGTAAGGCATGTAGTCACCATATAGGGTGTATAAATAAAGGAAATATGCACAGGAAATCTCATTAAGGCAGGTTATGTACAGCGATTAGTTGACAAACATGTTAATTTGATAGTTTTCAAAATGGACAGGAACTTTCACGCCCTATTTGCAAAACAAGCACCTCCTACTCAATGCTATCCCCTCTATTCTGCTTTTATTTCCATTTTTCCATGGACTAGAAAACATACATATTCTTGAGAGTTTGATAGAAGTTGATTTAGCTTCATGTTGGTATCAGTGATATTTAATTATTTCTATTTACATCGTTGTACGCTTGAAGCTCGCTAGCTGTCAATATCAATATGACAACTGGTGGAGTAAAATACTTAAGTTCAAAAACACTGGAATCTTATATAGTGGAATTCCATATTTATACATAGATCAATGACATTTGTTTGAAACTAACTACAAATCATATTGTATAATTTCGAAAGGAAGAAGTAAGTAGAATCATGTGGTATTTGATTTAATGATTATTTAAACTAGATTTCATTTCATTTACACCAAAATATTTGACTTGTCTGTAAAAGTTGAATTCTTGAGTTTGACTATATTTTGCAAATGCAACCTCCATGACCTCTTCACGGCTAACAGGATAGCCCTTGATGAAAAGTCGAGGTAAACCCATAATAGGTTGTTATTACATAACAACCCATAAGAAAAATCACGTCCTGTAATTTAAAAATAAATATAAAACACATATTAATCGGCCAACTTTAGCATAGTCCTAGCGCGTAAAAGACCAAGATCCTCATATCGAATTATGAAGTACATTTGATATGGCAAAAGAGTTTAACTGAAAGGTTATTGCATACAGAAATACAGTTTGGATTTTTTAAGGTACGGGAAAACTTAAATTCTAATAAAACATATAACTTCGAAAAAAAAGATCTTTTACAATTTTTTATGTGTTTGATAATGTATTTGAACACACATTTTATCATATTTTGGACTTTATGTCAGGAGACAAAAATAACCATTGTGACAGCTTATATCACTTAATGTTGAAATCTGATGCCCCCTATGTGTGATGAATTCTGAGAGTACTGATGAAACAATACAAAACCCCTAGCTGAGAGGAATTCTGAGAGTAGTGATGAATCAATACATGCCCACTACCTGTAAAGAATTCTGAGAGTCAATACAAAACCCCTAGCTGAGATGAATCAAGTACATGAATCAATACACTACCTGTAAAGAATTCTGAGAGTACTGATGAATCAATACAAAACCCCTAGCTGAGAGGAATTCTGAGAGTAGTGATGAATCAATACATGCCCACTACCTGTAAAGAATTCTGAGAGTACTGATGAATCAATACATGCCCACTAACTGTAAAGAATTCTGAGAGTAGTGATGAATCAATACATGCCCACTACCTGTGAAGAATTCTGAGATTACTGATGAATCAATATGTCACCTAGCTGTAAAGAATTCTGAGATTACTAATGAATCAATAACTACCTGAAGAATTCTGAATCTAATGTCACCTAGCTGTAAAGAATTCTGAGAGTACTAATGAATCAATACATGCCCACTGCTTGTAAAGAATTCTGAGAGTACTAATGAATCAATATGTCCCACTGCTTGTAAAGAATTCTGAGAGTACTAATGAATCAATATGAATTTCTGAGAGTTAATGAATCTGCCCATGAAAGAATTCTGATAGTACTAATGAATCACATGCCCACTAGCTGTAAAGAATTCTAATGAATCAATATGTCAGAGTAGTACTAATGAATCAATACATGATGAATCAATATGTCACCTAGCTGTAAAGAATTCTGAGAGTACTAATGAATCAATATGTCACCTAGCTGTAAAGAATTCTGAGAGTAGAATTCTGAGAGTACTGATCAATCAATACATGCCCACTACCTGTAAAGAATTCTGACAGTACTTATGAATCAATACATAACCCCTAGATGTGAGGAATTCTGAGAGTACTAATGAATCAATACATGCCCACTACCAGTGAAATCGTTATTAAGGGAAGTGAGCAATTTCAAAACTTGAAACTAAAACTTTATATGGAAAGACAAAAACCCTAATGGACCCTGAAAAGCTAGCTATATTAACCCCCGAACTATGATCTCATGATGTCACATCATAGATGATACTTCAACTCATTAACTTGATGTCATAAATATTACTGTACTGTTTAACAGTTAAATTTGAACTCTGAATGTTTGATACATGTATCTTCAACAACTAGACCTAGATGCAGAAAAGAAAATCCTTGACAAAAATCTCATGTGGCCTTGTGTAGTATACAACGAAGATATGAAAACCTTTACTTCAATACTGATACCTACATTTTACAAAGAAACTTTGAGATCTGACAGACATGAAAATCCTTGCATCCAGTATTAGGGATCTTCAAGCATTGATAACAAACTGAGCTAGTAAAATTAAACGTGACTGATGGTATGTTTAACTGAAAGTTGCATAATGTCATCTTTCCATGTTAAGGTTTTCCCACCACTACGCTACTCACACACCTTGACAGATTTGACCTGTATATTGTGACTTTGTGGCTTTGATTTCCATTGGCTGCGGGTACCGTTTCACTGAGGCAATCAGAATGTGTCTAACAATCGATCATGCACCGACCACATGATAGAGGAGAAAGTACGTAAATGACAACATCCAAGCTATGCCATTAGTTAGTGCCAGTCGATTTAAGTGAAATTTTAGATCAGCCACTGGATACTGCCAAATGTGAAATGTAATCTGTCAAAGTGTTTGAGTAATGGAGTGGATCGGAAAACCTTGACTGGGAATATGGCATATTGTATGCTAAACAAGTTTGAGCCATTTCTTGTTATTCTAAAAGGTTATGTTTCATGTTTAGTAAAATACACACGTAAGGCACATGTGGAGGGAGGAAAGGTTAGTACACAGATTAATTGTGGCAGTAATTACTAATACAATTTTCTACTAATCAAATATCCCGTTCACCCCTACATCTGCATAATAAACTTTTCTCTATCCAAAAAGAGTCAGTCTATTGTTTTTACCAGGGTGAGTGGATCATACTTGATACATCAAACATTCTGCCATTCCATATGAATTTCAGGTGTGCGATTAGTAATTCAGACTTGTGTTCATTAACCGTTTGTGACAAAATCGGCAAAACGTTTGAGATGTGATTGACAGGCAGGTAACAAACAAATCAAATACAGACATTCCTGGCCCGAAGTCACCAAATTTACTCAATACTAAACTTTTACTTCATTATTTTGACTACCGTATATCATTATTTATGAAATTTTGGTGTTAGAGTGATTAAGAAACATATTATTATTTTTCATCATTCACATATCCAGTTTTGCATCATACTTATGATTTTCCTGTAAAAATGAATAAATATGTGAGTACAGTTCTCAAAATTTGAGTACGTACTCAAACAATTTTTAAATATTTCTGAACTTTTCTTCAAATGAATTTTATCATTATTTACAATTATACGCAGTCAATATACAAACATGTCCAGTTACAGAATAAATGTTGTGCGCTTTTACCTTAAAATCATGAAAAGTTAGCCGAGCTTGAGTACTGAGTAAATCTGGTGACTTCAGGCCCCAATCTACAGACAAATGATTACAAAACCACACACTAAAGTTAACGATCGATCAACCACAATATCTCTGTATTTATACATTTGCATTGTGTATGTCCTCTGAATACAAAAGGGGCTTCATTTCTAAACTAAGGGTGGGGTAGAGTTATAGATTCTTTAAAAATAAATATGTTTTCTTCACCATTATTTTTCATCATTACACGATTGTTCATGCATATCATTAAGGGACATAGTTTGTAGTATAGTAATGTTGATATTTTCATTAACCGACGTTTTCAGGCATCTCTTTCATGTTCAATTCTTCATATTATAACCAAAAACATCAGTTTAAAGGAAAAGAACATTTTGTGCCTAAACACCATAGGCTGTGAAAAATGACATTTTAAAGGGAAAGGTACCATATACATATGTAGGTCAAAAGCAAATCTAGGTCAGCAGGTTTGGATACTGAACACCTGGTAAGTTTCGCTATTTTTAGCCATATTATGAGAAGGTGAATTTAAATTAAAAGCACAACTTTCAAGTCAAGAAACATGGGCTGAATATGTTTTCTGTCGTAAAAGTGCAAAAACCAGAGGTGGAAATTTTTCAGGTATATAGTACTTGTAGATGATCAGATGAAGCTGAACAGACTGATTAAAAGAAGAAACAGGAAAAAGAATGAAAATCTGATTATCTATAAACTTTAACAGTTTAATGGGGAGATGTTGTGGTTTACATAACCTTGGCTGATGAACTCTGATCCTCACACTGTCTGACAACAAAAAAGACAAGATAAAAAAACATGACAAAAAGACATGACAAAAAGACACAATATAAAAAGACATGACAAAAAGACATGATAAAAAGACAAGATAAAAAGACAATAAAAAGACAAGATAAAAAGACAATAAAAAGACATGACAAAAAGACAATAAAAAGACAAGATAAAAAGACATGACAAAAAGACAATAAAAAGACAAGATAAAAAGACATGACAAAAAGACAATAAAAAGACAAGATAAAAAGACACGACAAAAAGACGATAAAAAGACACGATAAAAAGACATGACAAAAAGATACAACAAAAAGAATTGACAAAAAGACAAATTCGCCCTCTCATCTAAGGACTAAAATTAAACGGAGCTAAGAATTCCAGGTATGTTAAAAAATTTCATGAAATGTACTCCAGTTATTTGACAGAAACTAAATTCATGTAAACAGATCAACTGAAATAAATAATATTTTGGCAGCCAATCTTTGATATAGGAACCAATGTACATACATGTGTGAAGAAAACAAAGGGCTGATACATAAGTAAACATAAAATATGCATGAGTAAGCACATGTATGGTACTTACAAACTCTACACACATACACAATTAACAGTTACAAACAGAAATTCTACAAACACATGCTTTCAAATGTAGAGTGAATAGTTAGTTAATTTGACATATTGAAATGATTGTGTACGATAAGCCTAATAATACTAACCCTCTTAAGACTAAAGACTGTAATAGACTGGGTCAGTATAAGAGAGCATCCCATTCTGATACTTTATAATAGGACTAAATGGTTAAAATCTCAGAATAAAATTCTTATCTGAGTCAAAAACAAAGAGAGTGAAGTGATGGTACCCTAACTAGGGCCAGTGATTTTCCATTTCAGATTTGCTTCAATTCTGTTTTCAGTTTTGGTGAATTCCGTTTTTTCTGTTTTCATAAAAAAGAACTAAAAACATACTTTAGATGGAAAATATTTAACAATTACAGACTCATTAGCACACTTTTAATATTCTGCCACACCAATTTAATAATAGATTTAGATAGGGAATTAAATAAAACATATATATGTATATGCTACACTGTATGTTGTTTGATTTTAAAATATTTGTTGAATAATTTGTAAGTCTGTAGGCCTATACTCATATACATGTAGGTAACAAGTTTTGTTGGAAATTGTACAGGTAATTTCTAATTACTTATTTTTGCTTGAATTTATCACCTACCTTAAAACAAGTCTGTGATGTTTTATTTGGTGTTTTTTTTTTCCTTTAAATAAACTTATAAAGTAGTACATGTATTTAATTTTTGGTCTTTTAATTTATTGTATCAACACTAGCGTAATCTATACTATGCTGACAGACTTTGCAAAATTAAAGATCACCATCCTCATAAAGATTCCACGGAAACTATCAACCCATGCTGATGTATTTATTTTTTAAATGGGTGGAAGTCTCCTCTTTTTACATACATGTGTCTTCAGCCATCGTAGCTTGCTGTCAAAAACGTCAAGGTGTGACCACGTGTTTGTGTTGGTAACAAAAACCGGCTGGCAATCGAGTCGTAAAAAGTTAGGATAAATTGTACGTTGTGAAATTTTACTATAAATCATAAAAATTGGTATATATATTCAGAAATTGAAATAAACATTATGAAAACCTAATTCAAGATATCAAATTAAAGCTATTTTTGTTTTAGAAGACACCAGATCGATAGATGTCGGTCAGTACTAATATTATGACAATGGAAATGATTGCCCTTATCTTTCAATGTGTAAATGTAGGCTAATAGATCTAAGGAATAAAAATAGTAATTGATGTAAAATTATGTGATGAAATATATTTTAAATAAAGATTTGAAGTTTATAACACACAGAAATATCACACTAGTTCACAATTTAATAAATTCTATCTCATGTTGGAATTTTAAAATATTTTTCAAAAACGCAAATTCCATTTCAGATTGCCGATTCCGCGATTCTGTCTGCGATTCCGTGATGGCGAAAAATCACTGGCCCTACCTAACCCGACTCCCAGATAAAATGATGGAAATCAAATAATGATACCCTTACATACCTGCACATGCTTTTAGTACATGTATACACATGTTATTAGAACATAAATACACACTAACATCACATATTCACATGTTATGAGCACAAACATGTAATGCTATTAGCACATACACACATGCTATAGCACAAACAAGCACATGCTATTAGCACATGAATGCATATGCTTTTAACACACATACACATGCTATTAGCAAATATATTCTATTAGCACATACATGCTATTAACCAATACATGCTATTAACACATAGCACATACATGCTGTTAACACATAGCACATACATGCTATTAACACATACCACATACATGCTATTAACACATAGCACATAAATGCTATTAACACAAAGCACATACATGCTATTGGCACATACATTCACATGCTGTTACTATGGTTATTGCCACAATCATAAAAGAATAAACAGAAATTCTGGCTTCCTCCTGAACATGATCATCTTGAAATGATACAAGACAACAGCTATATGAATATCATAATTTACTTCAACAGGAAAAGATTCGCCATTGTTAATATATGAATTTAGAGATGCCGACCCCAATGAAATATTAGTAAAATAATCTTTTTGGAAATTGATTGTTCATTATAATCCATTCCCAGTGCTCTGGAATTACACTGTATTATTAAGAATTCCTTTGAATGAAAGAATATTTCAATTTCTTTTTTTTTCTATTCTTGGTCAAAAAGTAGTAATTAAATCTAAAAAGATAAAATTGGGAATGGGCTAATGAACACAAGTCTCTTTACTTCTGTGTTTGAAACGACATAGAATCTAATGCGATTTAATAAACACGAACCAACCTGTCATAAAAACTTGGGGTAAAACTTTTGCATTGTGTAATCCTATGGTAAAGAAAAAATTAAATCAAAAAGCAGTGTTAAAGAAAAAATGGTGTGTTCGTTAAAGCAGTTCATGAAGACCCAACTTCTGCTTATACAGTGGAATCTAGTTAGCTCAAAATTCAATGGATCACCCTTATTACTTTGATATTTGAAACTCGAGATAACAGAAATATCAATTAACATGTTTATCCATAAAAATCCAACAATTCGTTTCACTTAAGACCCCGTTCATGTGGTCAACTTTTACTCCCAAGAGTAAATTTGCATGCTATGAAATTTTAATCACATATGTAAAAGTTAATTTGCTTTGTGTTTACGTGGAAAAAATAGCATGTGTGTAAATTTGATATTTGCACTAGCTTTTACTAAACAGAACAATCACAATGGAACCCACTCTAGCTTTTTCTGAATACTTTGGATTTTATGACTTTGACTATGCTTTGTTTTATTTCAGTCTCCCTCTAAAGTATTTGCCTTACATATCGGTTAAATTTTCGTTTTGCATGTATGAATATGATAATTCATTTGTAAACAAAATCTGCATTGGATCAAATATACAGTACGGGCCACGCGGATTCCGCAAAAGTCACGTCATCGCGGCGGGGTTAGTTATGAGCAGTCGTCCGCGATGAAATCGCGGCTATTTAACGCGGTCGCGCCGTCATCGCGGCGGTTGAAATTCCTCGCAAATCGCGGGGATGAATCAAATCATCGCAAATCGCGGCTGTTGAAAATCATCGCAAATCGCGGCTGTTGAAAACCATCGCAAATAGCGGCTGCTGATCTCCGTATACTACTGGAATTGTCGAACGAAATTCTGTTTTGTTTTTGTTTTTTTTATGCGAGGTCAATCTATTGATTAAATATAAAAAAAATACATTACTATTCGCTTAAATGCGACAATTATCTTCTGTAGTACCCGAAATATGTACCTTCAAATTGATCCCAAACCAAACAAAAACCCCCAACTTTCACTTTGTTCAACAGTTCTGTTATAATGCATCAAACTCCAAAGTTCTTCTACGTCATGTAATGAAATTGATTACCCAAGCCGTCAAGTCAAAGTTATCCGTGCGTGAAGTGTAATCACATTTCTGCACAGAGTTGGACACGTGGGACCTTCTACCTTACACGTATATCGCTTTTCAACTATCCGTAACCGTGATATTAGACATCGTATGTCAATTTACACAAATTTTGTGACATCAATTAAAATATCGACAAAAAGAAATAACGGAACTTCGACTAATCCTATCGAGGTTTATTTTCTTTCGATCCTACCGACTTCGTATTACGTTTAGTTATCTACGATTTTCAAACAAAAACTGTAAGCCAAATTTGTGACGGCGCTTAAAAATTCGAAGTTCTGAAATCTCTCTCTCTTTCTCTCTCTCTCCACACATGTATTAGATGTATTTCTCATTCCCAATATTTTAACGGTACTATGTTTTGTTTCATTGGTTTAATGGTTTAAAACAGTTCTTCGCCTGCTGCATATAATATCAAGGTTCATCATGACTTTAAAATCACAAAAAAGTTTACATCAATAGAATTATCATGTATGCAATACTAGTATAAAGGTATAGAATTTCCTGGTCTCCTGACCATTCCACTTAAACTACCGGACGTTTATGATATACTAAAGCTAATGTAATTGAATTTGGGTTGCCGATACCTTTATCTACCTGACTTTAATATGAACTTCAGTTAAACTATTGTGCAACTGTGTACACTTTTTTTTAAATTAAGATTAAAAGTGGTACGAATAATATACATGTATTAGCAAAAGTTCAAGGAAATCTGTACCCGATTTCGTTATACGAAACATACAATTCATTCACGCGGGTAAAACTTTTTACAAAGTCTTTTTAAAAAGTTTTTACCATTCGATGCTTTTATAAAAGTAAAATTCCCAGGTTTCAAAAACTTATTTTTAACACCAACAAATGAACTCATACAGGTTTGGAGGAATAGCAATCGTTGGGATATTCTATTCATTCAAAACAAAAATCCTTATGTAAAAAAACTCTATTATGATATATCTTCAAAATGTACCCGGGGAGAGACCACAGGCCTCCCGCAAGTAAACCTTCGTTTGAAAATCGATTTCAACATCGATCAAACATGTACTGTAACAAGCTATAGCTGATCAAAATTGAACAAGTCGTGTCTGATTTTTCATATGCAAATTAATCTGGAATTATGATTCTGGTCATCGTCAACTACCGCACAGGGGTAAATAGTCTGGGGACTGGTGTTTTTTTTTTTTAAATAAAATATACAACATGATTTAAACTTGTATATTACAATTATTAATAATAAAAATCAGATTGACATTAATTAAATGTATTACAGTCCACAGACTGCTCAACCCCTCTTTGAAAATTTTCAATCACAAGGGAGTCATGATTGTTGCAAATCACGCCAATACATACATATTCAAGATCATATCAGGTGACATGAAATATGCAATGACAGCATAATCAAATGATTGGGTGGAAGATGGTTGAAAGTATCGACTACGTATATATATATATATCACTGACGTCGGAAGCAAAATGAATGTGGAGGGGCTTAACCAACTTAAAACACACACACACACACACACAAACCAGACTATACCCCAATTTTCAATTTGCAAAAAAAGGGTTCCGACGCCTATGTATATGGCTAAATGGATATATTGAATTTATGCAAATATATTATACTTTATTAGTTATTTTATTGTACTTAAATATATTTTACGCTCTTTAAAATAATTTAAAACCGTAAATGACGTTTAATGACCAAAAGATAAATAGAAACAATTACAAATGCACAGTTTCCCTTGATTGTGACCGAGTTCAATGTCAGCGCGTCTAATGATCCAAAAATACCATTTAATAATTGATTTCGAATCTGAAAATAAAACTTTTGAAATTAATGCATAGGCGTCGCAAGCAAATTGAAAGTGGGGGGGGGGCTTAACCAACTTAACACACACACACGCCAGAAGTGGGGGGGGGGGGGGGGCTAAACCAACTTAAAACACACACACGCGAGAAAAGTTTTTTGTCACCTATGCCGATCTTTGCCAAAAAAGTGTGTGTGTGTGTGTGTGTGTGGGGGGGGGGGGGGGGGGGCTTAGCCGCCCTAGCCCCGGCTCCCCGGCTCCGACGCCTATGTAATGCATGCTATATTTTAACAGTTCAAAATAAAATTTTGTTCGATAATCTGTGTTTATCTACATCCACCCTAACTCAGTAGCGCATTTTCCAAACGACAACTGTATACATGTTTTTTGTTATAAAATTGGTAAAATATACATGTAGCATTGATATCCCCGATGTTTTTACAATAGATTCCATATCAATTTTTTTAATTAGCAATATATAACTAGATACAGTTGACTTACGCTTATATCTGTGTACATAGGAATGCGAGTTTTATCTCTTGAGGCGATTTATGACCCTGTCACTATGGATACCCTGTTCACCCAGACTTGATGTTTTGTCCCTGTTATGTAATTGCTTTGATCTGCGAGCCATTATAACTGTAAGTTGGTCAAGTGATGTTGACTCTGATTAACGAAGATGATTCTTCGGGGGGGGGGGGGGGGGGCAATAGATTTTTTAAAAACACACCAGATTTGGATTAACCGTACTTTAAAATTTAGTCTTAAACGCTAAGATGCTCACAGACCTAGCCTTGTTTATTGCGATAGCCCTTTTTATAGCTCTGAAAATTACATAGAGATATATTTAGTTTAATAATTTTTGTTTTGATATTTTGTTTTATTTATAGGTCTACATGGTAGTTCTTGCACTTTAAATAAGTGGGGGGAAATGTCTTGAGTGAAAAACCACGTAGATCAACCGTAACAGTTACCATAATTACTCTACGCTTAAACTTTATTTTCATTTTTTTTTTCAATTTGTCAATATATGTTGAAATACAAATCGTGAAAAAGCCAAACTAAAAAGTCAAACTGATGGAGACGTCACAAAAAGGCTAAACTAAAATTTTGGCCTATGCTCGACACTTGAGGGTTCTTCATTGTGCCGACACCTATTGTGACATGGGGCCAGTCGTCTCCGGCGAAGTTTGAATCCATGACCCTCCACGTGTATTGCGGTATCTTATCCCCACAATAAACTCCACGCCTCTCCTTGAAAATTCCTTGATTTGTACCTTATAAGTGTGTCTGTTAAATGAAATATTTGGCCGGAATAAAGACGAGTCGCAATGTGATAAGCAACTCTGTGAAGTGGGCTTTTATATCTTACCATTTCTGCGAAGCAAAACACAGTTGGATCATGGAGAAACGGATACCTCATCGGGCTCTCAACGAAATATTTTTAACGATTAAGAGGTCAGAATTCAATCAATGTCTGGAGGTTTATAATTTCAAAAATAAAACTGATGAATTCCGTCAATCACACATCAGGTGACACGAAATACGCTACGGCATCATTATACTGCCTGCACTGTCAAAATGATTGGTTGAAAGATGACTGAAAGAATTGACTATTATGGCGTAAAGGATGTACGCCCCTACCTCATTTGAACTACCGGTCGAATATGAAAGGAGTTTTTCATGCATTTTAACGCGTATTCATCTTACCAATATATTGCTATGCTATCAGTATATCTATTCTGAATCAGTCTGGAGAAATTATTTTCTGCAACTTGTAAATAGTTTTTTAAAACTTTGAAAATAAATTCAAAAAGTTCTTAACAGAGAATCACGGAGAATTTTAGATTTTTATTATTATTATTTCATTTGTACTTAAAATTTTTTACGTGTGTAATATATTTCACACAGATGCTACGTTTGACGTCCCACTAAAGAATATTTCAGTCATATAGAGACGTCACCAAAAATTTGCATATGCTCGGCACTTACGACCATTGAGCAGTAAAGGTTCTTTAACATGCCGACACCTACTGTGACCGACATGATGGGCATTAAGAAAATATATTATCAAATGCATAACATGAAATCTATTTTCTGTCATACAAGATATTAAATGCATATATCCTTTTTAATTTTTAGTATTTTTTATGATTACCAAAATGTTTTTTTCGATATGCCCTCTGATAATGAAGGCATACATGCGTCGATGTAAGTCCTTATATACACTCACATCATCCGAGTTATCTTTTGACAGTGATTTATGACGCTGTCGATAAGGCTCAAGTTCAAGTAAGGATACCCCGTTCACTCAGAATCGATATTTTGTCCCTGTTATGTAATAGCTTTGGTCTGCGGTCTTGATCGAGGAGCCATATTTGTAACTTGGTCAAATAAATGTGGATTTCTGTTTAACGATAGTGGATCTTCGGGGGAGTCAGCAATAGAATTTTTTTTTCGAAAAGAAATATGTAGAGCTTGGGATCAGTCGTTCTTTAAGATTTAAATATCAGAAAAAAATATTCTTGACTTACTCATGTTTTGGAATCTATATTGAAGTTAAGAATCTTTTTAACAATATTGCCACAGTTTTCAGACTGAGTAGGAAGTATAAAAATAATTAATTTATCAAAACGATTTTTTTTAAATTAACTGTCAGAGATCGTTTTCCTGATTAATATATTGCGGAATATGAATCGTCAGAAATACTTTAAAAGTTATAATTTTATCAAATATAAATCACAGAACTGCCATTTTGTATTTATCTCCTCCCAGTAAAGTAAAATTTTACAACATGACAGAACAATCTCAGCCGTTTACGGTTTGGATTGTGGGTATAGTTCCAATCCTTTGAATTTTAATACCCGAGATCATTTTTTTGTCCAATTACTTTGGGTGAATATTCTACAGTTTGTTTAATAGTTTTAGTTTTGTTTACGGTGACATATCTTTATTTTTACTTCGAGAATTAATCAAGGTCATTTTGGTTTTTATAATTAGATTACATGGGGATAAAGCAAAATTAATTTTTAAAACGGAAAATTCCATCAAAGGCAAACAATCTCACTCTCCCAGAGTAGCGAATATAAAAACATCAATTTGATGAGGTTGGTCTGGAAATATATCATTTAGTTTCAATTGTTTTTCTCTCAAAACGATATATATATGACCCACAGAGCTTCATGAATTGATACGATGATTGACAGACAAACCGCCAAACTAAATTACGTATACAGGTAGGGGCGGGGTAAAATAATCACCTGAGGGTAATACGTTGACGAAAAGGCGGGACTTCATGACTTCAGGTAATGAAAAGCATATCAAATATCATGTGTTAGAAGATTAAATAATCAAAAATAAGAACTTGCCTGCACGAGGGGACCAACAGGTCAAGTATGACAATGACCATCGTATTCCGATATCGGTATTTCTCATTGCTCTATTTTTCTCAGCTTCAGCGATAGTTTAGAAGCGGGTCGATGTTTGTATCTGTAAGCGTTTTTTTTTTTAAAGAATGAGACTCGCGTCACTTATTTGTGAGATAAAGCATTATTCTCAAACGAACAGTTTATTGATAAATATTTAGAAAAACTAGGTTGCGTAACTAAAATAATTCTTTCTGTTGCTAGTTGGCGAACTCCTTGTTTTTAAATCAGGTTGAAACTGGCGACATTATGATGAATATGCTAATGATTCGAGATACAGTGCTTCAGCATTGTAGTCAAACTAATGGTAGGTTACAGAAAATAAACGTACTTTTGCTCCGTGATAACACGTTCACATTGATTATGAGTTGGCAGTGTCAGCGGAATAAATTGTTTTTAAGTCCAGTATAAAACACATTTGACAGAATGTTAACTTATGCTGACAAAACATCGATCTACTTTAGCAGACCACGCTGAACTGGAATTTTCCAAGTAATGTTAACAAATGTAAAGTAATGATAACCTAATTAATCATCGATATAATTTAAGTTGTTCACAAGCCGCGAACTGCGGCGATAAATTTTTACATCGCAAACTGCCGCGATGATTTTTTCCATCGCAAACTGCGGCGACCCGCGTTGAGCTCAATAGCCTGATCGCGTATTCGCGGCGAATTTATTGAGCAAGATTTATATGACCACCGCGATGACGTGACTTTTGCGGAATCCGCGTGGCCCGTACTGTATTACAGTTTCCCCATGTGTCATTTTCAGCTTAAGATAGCAAAATTTACTCATAGATGATATGCAATTCTTTACACAGAATAAATGCACCATTTTCACACGTACAGCGTGTTGTCACCATCTCCCTAAAATACCCCCCCCCCCCCCAAAAAACAAAAACAAACTTAAGGCCCCTCTTTGAAAATTCCTGAATCCGGAGTCCTAAATAGACAGACAGCTGGTTGACAATGGATTGAATGAATACAGAAACTTTTCTAATTTTTTTGGGGTTTCGTTTGTAACTGGCCCCCCAAAAAAGTGATTGAGTAGTAATCAGTTTTTCTGGTTCCCTTTGATATGCTGTTCATGTGTCACATTTGCACATGAGTAAATTTACTTTGAGTAAATTAACTTTTGCTCTACCTCAGAAGTCGGTGCAATTTTGCTCCACATGTAAATTCACTTACTTGAGTTAATGCATTCAAGTGCCACATTTGCATATGTGAGTAAATTTCACTATGCATTTTTACAAATCTTGCCACAAGAACGGGCTTTAGACATAACCAGAATTTTGCCTCATCTAATTACAACATAACTGGATTCCACTGAACATCAATATTTGTTAAATTCCAATTTTTAGAAAAAAAAGAAAGTCCATGGAGTCTATTACTTATCTAAGTAAAATCTCAAAATTCTTTTCCTTTTTTGGTGGTTTTTGTTTTTTTCCCTTTATCAAGAAATGTCGACAGTAATAATTCATAATAAGTTCATTGGAAAATATTGATGATTTTAACAGAAAATAGGTCTCTATAATTAAAGGCAAAAACACCACAGGAAAAACATTAATCAGATTGAGGAAACATAATGTGCAATTATATTGCGAATGAAACTAAATCTTAAAATTTCTAAAACCAAAAAAAAAAAAAAAAAAAAAATTAATAAAAAACCATCAAATATAATAACAAAAGGTGTATTAAAACTGAAATAGCAAGTCACAAGCCTGGATATATATGTAAAACAAACAGACCATGGATAAATAAAGGAATATTTTAGTAATAACTTAAATACAATAAATACAATTTATCATTCCCCTCCTATTCAGCCATCAGAGATATGATTCCACATTGAAAAGGAAGGACAAAAGGTCAATAGTAAGGGTTTAATAAGGGAAAATAAAGATTTAAAATCAGAGCAAAATTTTTTAAAAAGGAGGAATTCCTCCAATTGGACAAAAATTCTTATCCCTGATCCATAATAAAGACATTTTGTTGGTATTTAGTGATTTGTGTGATATCTGGTCAAGACATAGAGGATATTTGACAACTGTTTTTGAATAACATGGTTATTGCATCGTGTGAGTGCATAGCACGAGTGTTAAATGTGTCTTCTTCTGCCTAATGAGATTAGCATGAGTGTTAAATATATATTCTCCTGCCTCACTTGATGTAATAACCATGTAATTCAAAAACAATTGTCAAATATTCTATTTATTACATTTTTCAGCCATGTTTTGTTACCTGACATCTAAAAAAAAGAAGAAAAAGTAGTCCCAAATGGCAAATTTTTTAAAAGCATTTGATTGGCTAAAACAGAAAAATAGCATTTTCCATTTACTTAACATTGAGTTGTATTTTCAATCAGTTCAAAGTGTCAGTGAAAAATATCAATGAAAAATATAGATTTTATTCAATTGATAAATTTAATGAGAAATGAAATAAATACATATCTTATTATCTAGTCTAATTAAGACAGTGATTTATGTGATATCTAAGATGGAATAATTTAGAATAGGATATAATGGTTTTAAACACATGAAGTGTAATGACAGTCTTGTGTACTTAATTTCCATTACCCTACTTTCCAGGATATCCCTACTATCCATGGTGTAAACATGTTGGAAGTCATATTTATATTTCCAAATACTCCAGACCCTGGCACCATTAACTTTTAAATTCTCAAATAAGTCCACTTAGTATATCATATTTCAGGACTAGCAAAAGTTGAGTATTTTTTCTAAACTGAATTCTAAAGTCTTATTTCCCCAGGCCCTTGAAAGAAAAAATACAACTCAAATTTATTATTAAAATATATACATTCCTAATTTATCAATTAGATAAAAAACAAAACATGATTTTCTATTGGTATTAATTGTGGAGTGGGTAATGTTATTGTGGAGTGGGAAATGTTATTGTGGAGTTTAATATTATTGTGGTGTAGAGTGTGGGATGTTATTCTGGAGTGTGTAATGCTATTGTAGAGTGTGTAATATTATTGTGGCGTGGAGTATGTTATTGTGCAGTGTGTAATGTTATTGTGGTGTGGAATATGTTATTGTTGAGTGTGTAATATTATTGTGGAGTGTGTAGTGTTATTGTAGAGTAGGGAATGTTATTGTACAGTGTGTAATGTTATTATGGAGTGTGGGATGTTATTGTGGAGTGTGTAATGTTATTGTACAGTGTGTAATCTCATTTTGGCATGGAGTATGTTATTGTGGAGTAGGGAATGATGTTGTAGAGTGGTAATGTTATTGTGGACTGGGGAATGTTATTATGAAATCTGGAATGTTATTGTGAATTGGGGAATGTTTTTGTGGACCAGGGAATGTTATTGCTATAGTTACACAATATGGTGTGAAAAAAAGGAAACTTGTGAAAGTCTATCATGAGTTTTTAAAACTTAAAAATTTATATCAATATTCAAAAACAAAAGATCCAATAAATTTTTTTCACAAAAAATTATATAATAAAGAAAAACAAACATTCCACGAGTTGGAAAAATTCCAAAGCTGTTTAAAATATCAGTAAATTTTTAAAATCCATTTAAATGAACCAAAACCCAGTATAATGGCGAGGATACTGGCAGCAAAGTAATATTAAACATTCACAGTTAAAGAACACGGCAATATTTTTGGACAAAGTGCTAGAAATTAGCATATGTTAAGACACAGATATACACAAACCTGAAATGAATGATGAAGACGATGTAGTGTGTGCTGCTGCTGCAACTCCACATCTTTTCCTGGATCTCTGCTGCTGACTTGTTTCTGAAAAACCAAAAAAAAATCTCACATATATAAATACATATTGTTAAATCAGTTATTTTCATGGGTAAAATTTTCATAGTTTTTCCTTGAAAAGCAATTACACTGTATATTGATATAAATTTTCGTTGATTTTGAGATATCCTATTGTCCATCATTTAAGTAAAAGATTTTGTTGTGGATTATTTTCAATGTTTTTTAGAGTTACCAATGAAAATAACAAAATTAAATCCCCAATAAAAATTTCTGATTTTTGCAGTATATAAATATATACATAGTATTATATGAAGATAAGCCTTTCGGATGAGACTTAAAACCAATTTCTTGTGTCACGGTAGGCATGGCACGTAAATGAACCCTAACTGTATTGGCATTAGTCCATACCACAGGTCAAAATTTGTAGCACTTCACCCAAAGCTAGTGACCTCTCAATGTAAGTAAAAAATTAGATGTAAAATATTAAACAAGTAGGGCTTTCATTGACAGATTCGATATCAATTTACATATTGATTTGATACGATAATCGATACAATGTTAAAGTATTGATTTATTTCATTATGCATTTCAGAGGATGTATTTTTTTTTTACAATTTCCAAAATTTTCCATTTGTTTTACTTCATGTTATTGAACTATGTTATATTTTTTCTAATTGTTCCAATTGTTCAAATAAATAATATTTTCTTTACAATGATTGCTTTTTTTCATCTTCAGACGGTCATATATACAATAAAACACCTAAATATTACAATGAATCTATTCATTTTGAATGCATTTATAGAAGTACCAAATTATTCAAGATATTGATATATCGATACTTTTTACTTATCGATATAAAATTTCTCATCAATTACAGCCCCATAAACAAGTAAACAAAAGTGAAGATAATGTATGTGAGTGTAACCATATCTATCTATGATAACCATAACATCTATCAATGATAACCATAACATCTATCTATGATAACCATAACATCAATCTATGATAACCATGGTATCTATGATAACCATATCTATCTATGACAACTGTGGTATCTATGACAACCGTGGTATCTATCTGTGATACCCATGGTATTTATCTGTGATAAGCATGATATCTATTAGGGCTGCAACAATACACTGTAATGAAGATACAATACGTATTGCGATTCATACCTGACGATACGATACATTTATGATACACAGGAATAAAACAACCAAGTCGAAAATTCAATAATGACATTATTGCATTTCTGTGCATAAAATCAACGTACCATGTATCGTATCGAAGGTAAAATTCCGCGATATATCATAGTTCAGTATATGGTTGCACTACTAATATCTATCTATGACAACTGTGGTATCTATGACAACCGTGGTATCTATGACAACTGTGTTGTCATAGACATGTCACATACACAAACTTACCTGTAATTCCTGACACTCATGTTGTAACTGTTTAAGACTTGATTGGCTGTTGTGTCGTGATCCGGACTGCTGCATGCTAACTGTTTGATTATACAATTTTTCTAGATGAGATTGATATTTGTGTAGATTGGCTAGGCCATCACTTGCTCGTCTAACGGGTGAAAATCTCTCGTTTGGTAGGTGTAGTTGATTACTGAATGATGTTGGAGCTGAAATACAAAGTCATACAAAGTTACAAATACCTTTCTACTACAACACTTTTTATTTTTAAGAATTGAGGTCAATGACCTCAGTGTTGAAGTGATTACTGATGATCCAAACTCTTAATGACTTAACCCTTTCACGGCCAATTATCTTAATGGTATGCTCTACATGAGGTCAGTCTATTTTGGACTGTGGGGTTGAAAGGAAACATGTGGTAAGAATCATTAGATGTATACACCATACAAGTTTAGATGACATGAGATGAAGTAGAAGTTGTTTTCTCTTACATGTATGTCAGTTGTAGTTTATAATAATATTTCAGGTAAAAATCAAAATTGAAATGGATAAATAAAAATGAAGTCAGTGGTATCAAAACAAGACAGCATGCTCTCAAACTAAAACATTTAAATAAGAGTATTTGAAAGCCTAAGGCTTAAAAATCTTTCACTCTCTTCATCATAATAAACATAATTACTATTTTTTTATTTCCAAAAAGCTTTACATACATAACACAATCCCATTTAAAACAAAACATTTTTTTCCCCTTTCTATTCTTCTTACTTTAATTTAGATACAATCCTATTCCCACAAAACACACACTCAATACACATAAATGGGTAAAATTACTCATTTACATGAAAATAATAGTTCAATACAAAAATGTTGACAGTACTTGAAGAAACCCTTTCTGGTAAAAGATGACTGCCACCCCTTCGGGGTGCTCTGATGGGCTGTAATGATAATTTTCGCTGTAACTCTTCTGGAATTTCATGCATTGGATTGGACAGTGCTAATGTGTGTCGCTTTGAGCGCCCTCTACTGGAAAGGTATCTGTAAGAGAATAAGATATGTTAAGTTTCCTTTTTTTTAATATCATATTCCTGATATTAGGGTCTTGAGAACCCTTTCATGACCTGGATTTTAAATTTTAGGTAACAAAGTATTACCACATCAAAATTATATTGCCATGAGTAATAGTTCCAACTTGTCACTCAATGTCCAATGAGGAATAAAAATTTTTTTTTGTCCAATCGAAATTCTCATAACCTAAAAGCGAGTAGAATCATCTGTATGACAATCAAAAGGTTACCCTGTCCTGCCATGTTATGGGAATCAGACAATAGCATTACATATCAGTGAATAAATCTGCTCTACACAACGTCTTTCCTTCATTAGGATTTTTTTTTAGTTTTTGTGTTATGTCCTGCCATGATTTTCACACACCGAAATTTCATCAAGTACATCAAGTTCATAGTTGACAGGAATCAGGATTAAAACAAGCAACCTCCCTTTTTCATGAAAGTATAACATATGAAACAAGAGTTAACAGAAGACAACAAAACTCACTGAAATGGGTAAAAATAATCAAAATAGGTATTTGACCCACAGATTAAGGTCTGGTAAATATTTGGATTCCTTCAGCTTAGGTTAAAAATTTTGAAAAGTAGGTCAAAAAGTCAAGGTCAAGGTCACTAAGTAAAAAGTCAAGGTACCAAATGAAAGCTCCGGTCATACGAAATCTATATGTGAACAAGGTATAATTGTAACAGCAGTCTGTAATGAATGTCTTCTAAACCACTACTTATCGACCAACTGAAAATTCCCAAACAAAAATCACCACAGCGACAGTTAAAAACAATTATTCCAGCATTAGCGTACACAAAGATATATTCATTCAATAAACTAACAAGTGTATTAATTGAGGCAACAACAGAGGCACTTGCTAATACTAAGCCTATAGTGAAGCCAATACATCTTAACCGGAGTCCGCACTATGATGTCACACAAAGTTCCACCCCATATTGGCTACTTGAGCTATTCATAAAGGTGAGTTTTGCAGTTTCTCTCAAATATCTCCAAAATGTGTGCACTGATTCTGATCGAGTTTTCGCTTTGTTCTTAGAATCTGAAAGCTATGGTCATAAGAAATCTATATGTGAAAATCAAAGCACTATCCCTCATGGTTTAAAAATTGTTGCTGAGGTTATAGTTTTTGAAAAGTAGGTCAAAGTTAAAGGTCAAAAGTCAAGGTCCCATATGAAACCTCTAGTCATAAGGAATCAAGATGTGAAATATCAAAGTCCTGTCCCTTGCAGTTAAAAAGATATAGGCCAAGTTAAAGTTTTGTCTACAGATGCTGATGACAATGCCAACACTAGGGGTATGACATTAGCTCTCCAGACTTTTTTCCCGCAGAGCTAAAGATGAGAAGCTCTATATACCTTTGTACTGCATCTGGGTCGGGCTCTTGATCAGAGCCCCCGTCTTCATTTTCTTCGACTGTGACTGAGCCTTGCAGTGGCTGCGTAGGTAATGGTAGACCAGTTGGAGACAGTGGTGACTGCAAAAGAAAGTTAACTTAGCTGTAGTTTACAGCCTTTTCACATTTTTTTTAAAATCATTCAAAGTTGATGAAGCATTTCCACTTTATATTCACTTACATTGTTTTAAAGCCCTACAAGCAGCCATTTACACTCTGGGTGTCGATTTTAAAAAGTCTAAGAGGTCCATTGACTTAAACGGTCACCTTAGTATGCATTTTTCTTTTTTTGGTCTTTAGAAATCAGTGTGGGGTGGGAAATGATCCTTGGGACCTCCCCAAAATACCATTATATAATTTCTCTTGTTATGGGTGGTAAGAAAATATATGGCTTAGGGGTGGGATCTCAATGGTTTTTGAGATAGCTGAAGGTTTCCGAAATTCAGAGGTGAAGGATGACCCTGAGGACCATCATATATCACCCTACAACTTGTCCTGTCATAAGTAATAAGAAAATATAAGATTTGGGGTTGGGATATCAACAATTTTTGTGATAATTAAAGATTTCTGAAATAAGGAGGCAGGGAATGACCATAGGGACCCCGCCCCATTACCACCATACAACTTGTATTGTAATGAGGAATCAGAAAACATAGAGTTTAGATGTGGGGACCTCAATTGTTTTTAAGGTAATTGAAGATTTCTGAAAGAACGGGGTGGGGAATGACCCTTGGGATCCCCAAAATACCACCATACAACTTTTCTTGCAATGGGTGATAAGAAAATATACTGTTTAGGGGTGGAGATCTCAACTATTTTTGAGATAATTTAATATTTCTGAGATAAGGGGGTGGAGATGACCCTAGGGACCTCCAAAATTTAGCAATACAATTAATATTACAAAGAGGAATCAGACTTTTAAGATAATGAAAGACTCCTGAAATGAGGAAGGCTGGGAATGGGCCCCTTACATCATGTTATCCAAGAAAATATTTGGTTTGAAGTACAGTGTAAATAGAGATTCTGCAACAAATGTTAGCCGACTGTCATGTATATCTAACTCAAGTTAGATAAATATGATAATTAACTTACACAATTTGTTGTATCTGTTTCTACCATAACTGAAAACTTGCATAGTGTGGAACATTAGCCTACAACATGTCTAGACACCATTTTTCTCAGTTAAAATGCAAGTAAAAATGTAATGTTTAATTTTTCCACGTTTCTATAGTAAACCCAACCCCTATTTGAGGGTGTAAAATATACCACCCCCATCTGCCACTGACATGTGAAATGATTTGTAACCTCCACATAACCTGAACAATTGCTCTTGTGTTATTTTGTGGTCTGCTAACTGAGCATAAATTGGTAATCATGTGGCTATAAATTGATGCAGTTAAACTTGTCATATAATTACCCCCCCCCCCCCAAAAAAATATTAATACAAAAATTAAATTTTTACTTTACTACCCACAACACAGTTAAACTGCACTTTTTAATGATGTATGGATTTCAATTCAAACATGTGAATAACATATGGTTAAAACTTACACCAGCCACTGTCTCCTGGCTGCCATGTGAACCGGGTAGACTGCTACCGCCCTGACATAATTGACGAGCAAACAAATGTATATTTGCACCACCATCTGATGCTCTTCTATTCCAGTTACCCATTCCACCTGGAAAAAAATATCAAATATATGAGAGCAATCAAAGATTACAAAGCTCACCTCAGAGTAACATTTTGACCTCAACCAGTCTTAACCACAGCATAAATAATAGGCCAAAAGAGTTTCACTCTTTAGGTAAAATATAAACAGATGTTTCTAGTATTCACTTGATGTGTTGAATCTCAGATACTGAAATATTGACTATAAAGAAGTTAGGTTAAAACGTACCAGTATTATCTAAGTCACAAGGTCAAAGTTCATTGCACTAATTGACTCATCATCAGGAATGCACATGTGAAATATCAAAGCTCTAAGTTTAAATTTTAACTTTTCAATAACTGCAAAATCCTGCAATACTTTTTTGCCTTCTTTTGACATTTTAAACAAACAATATGTCATCTGACGCTATGCTCCGTTTGAAGGCGATAAATCCTGAGGTGTCCGGTTTCATAAATTCCAAAGTGTGTGATACGGATTTTTGCATGGCCGGTCTGATATTGATACAGATTTTTGCATGGCCAGTCTGATATTGATACAGATTTTTGCATGGCCAGTCTGATATTGATACAGATTTTTGCATGGCCGGTCTCATATCGGTTAGTTGATTTTGGCGATATCATACCATGCAAAACTTACATATAAAGTAGTAAGTATATCATAAATTTCAATATATATAGCTCAGATTAAAGTATTTGTCTGCAGAAGCCATTGATGGGGGTATAACATTATTCATCTGGACATTTTATCCCTATCAGCTAAAAAGTGCAGGTTTATCCAGTTTATATTAATGAACCCACAAAGCATCTAAGATGCGATGAATGGAAAGTTTTTACGCACAATTAAACAAATCTGTGATTCTTGACAACTTACTAAACATATTAGGTAGTTGTAGTAAATGCTGGTCCTTCACCTCGACACTTGGGGGAGTTTCATTTGGCACCTGAGGTAAAGTCTGAGGAAGATTAACATCTGGCAAGAATCCTAAAGGCCAGAAAAGATTTGGCTGCGGTGAGGCAATGATTGGCTGGTGATTAGCAAGTTTAACTCGTACATCTTCTGGCACCTCATGTCGCGAGTCTCCAACACCCACTGTGTGACGTCTCATTGCCAAATAACGTGCCAGTGCTTCTGGTGATGGCTCTTCACTATCGGAATCGGAATGCTGACTATTATTATCTTCCGGCTGTAAATAAAGTCAATAAATCATTTAGAATTAATGTAAATCGTCTACTTTCAGTACCTGACTTTATCACTTGGGCAAAAAAAAAATAAAAATAAAAAAATTGGGGTTTGACATGGCCCACGCGACCATCCCACCTGAAATGCTCTGCCCTAGTAGTTCTTTTTAGGCACTCTTGTCCTTTTATCTATTTTCTAATCAAAAATCTCAAGTTTAATCCAATTTAAATATAAAATTAATCCAATTTATGTATGAAAAAAATTTACTTATCAACTGTCCAACTTTTTCATATTTCTATAATTATGAAGGGATTTTCCCAGGCCATTTTTGGGTCTGATTACAGGACCCATTTCAATGCCAAAATGATTTGTATTTTCTCAAAAATATGCAAAAATTCACAATTGGGAGTTTCTAAATAGAATATAAAGTATTTTCAAAAATTTTTTTTTTATTTTAGCTAAACAATGTATATTTTCCCAATTTCCGGACTCTAGTCCCGGAATTTAGGAGGTAAGAAACATCCTAATATAGCAATTTCTTGAATGTGGCAAAAGTTAAGACTATTCGTTAACCAAAATACGACAAAATTATTTTTCATGAACATGACACAAGCCAATACAACACTAACATCTTTACTGGCTTCTACATACTAAGATATAAATGTAACATAACACATGTACTTCAAACTGAAGTGTCCATATTGTCATAGTTACGTATTATAAGATACAAACCTCTGTGAGCTGGTTACATCTTTACTGGCTTCTACATACTAAGATATAAATGTAACATAACACAAGTACTTCAAACTGAAGTGTCCATATTTTCATAGTTACGTATTATAAGATACAAACCTCTGTGAGCTGGTTGTTTTCATTGTAGAATTGGACTTGTGGGATAGCTCCAAGGGCTGCTGGGATACATGGCTTCGTTTCTGGTGGAACTTCTACAGGAACCTCAACACGCTCCACTGAAATGCATCACATCATATGTCAATACATGCTGCCTACATCATTTGTAAGTACTAATGTATCTTACTTACATCATACTAGGGTTTTTAAAACATTTGTTTATATGTTGTTAACTTGATTTGTAAGTTTACAATTATTTGCATTTACTTGCTAGATAGGTAATCCAGATTTTGTTAATTCAATCTCTTAACACCTGGTTTTGGGGAACTTTCTTGCTAGATAAACAGGTAGAGTTAGATTTAGTTATTTTTACTTACCCTGTTGTAATAACTGAATTTTCTTGGATAATGGAGGAAAGGTCGCTAGTTTTAGTTACCTTTACTTATAGAATCACTAAGACTTACCGACACCTGTTGTTATGCTGGACCGTCTCTCTGTTCTCACAGCTATGGGAATATTTGGCATTAACACATTCGGCAATTTGCTGATAATTGTACGCGGATGTTTCCGTAATTTATCCAGGAGTAAATGATAGACAGCACTGTGGTGGTCATATGCCTGCGACCGCACAGACTGAAAAAATAATATGAAGGCAGAACAGTGAAATGTAAAATAATTTATATGAAGGCAGAACAGTGAAATGTAAAATAATTGATATGAAAACAGAACAGTGAAATGTAAAATAATTTATATGAAGAAAGAACAGTGAAATGTAAAATAACTTATATGAAGACAGAACAGTGAAATGTAAAATAATTGATATGAAAACAGAACAGTGAAATATAAAATAATTTATATGAAAACAGAACAGTGAAATGTAAAATAATTTATAAGAAGGCAGAACAATGAAATGTAAAATAATTTATATGAAGGCAGAACAGTGTTATTTATAGAGTGTTTTATGTTTTATTGTTATTTCAATTCCCACCAAGAGTTCCTCACTTCTATGTCACCAGTTCTAGGTCAAGTGCCTACAATTATGTGCTATGGACTAACACCAATGAACTGCAGGCTCTTTCTTGTGCCACACCTGATGTGACACACGACACCAAATTTCAAGTTATACCCCCAAGAAAGTCCTGTGACTTTCATTTCTTATACTGAGTGTGTTCCTTTTTAAAGTCAGGTATGATCCAATATTAGGAATCAAGCCCTGGACAATCCACTTTTGAGGTAAACGCTCTACCACCAGACCACCGCAAGTCATGAATTTGAAATGGATATAAATAGAAGATAAATTTATCTTCAATTGAAATATGAAAAATTTCAACAATTAAAGAAATGTAGGAGGGATGGAGTTGAATTGTTTTGATCTAACAAGTGGCACCACTACTTAAAGTAAAGCCATTGTCACTCATCTATGTCAAGTATGGAGAGTGTTGTCTGGGAATGTGTATTTGTCTCCAACTTGATTGGTCCATATATACAAAAGCCGTGATAGTGCCACTTTACTTGAACAACTCAACAAATGAACGAACTGCACAGCATTTACCCTTTTATTTCCTGTCTAAGAGGGCCAATTGCAGACAGGAGATGAAAAATCACATCGTGGAAATATTTTTCCCATTTTAAAAGTATAATACAAAATTTGTGAACAATTTCAAAATAAGAAAATTACCTCCTCTGTCTGCTCTCTATTGAGTTGAAGACTTTCGGTGTAGGACAATATTTGTTCATTGAGATTCTCGATGTCTGGGTCGACATCACTTGGACGACTATATTCATACACTAACTCTTCAAACTCGGGGTCATTCTCTCCCATCTTCATCCACTGGTGATTGATAATCTGGTCTATTGTAATACGCTTTGCGGGGTCAACAGTCAGCATTTGCTTGATTAAATTTTCACATTCTAAAAGAAAAATAAAACTAACTGCAGTGAAATCTTGTCATAAAGATGTCTCTCTATAAAGGTCACATGTCTTAAATGGATACTTTCATTACCAAAACCCTAAATCGTGACATGTTAACTCTTCTGATTTCAGCCACTGACAACTTTTATCAGATTTATTCCTTTGTTTCATTTTGAAAATGACCATATAAAAAAATCAAACGATATTTCTTCAGGCTGTTTTTAGTTTTGTATTACGTTTATTCTGAAATGTGAAATTTATCCATGACATAGGCTTTGGCTAATGTACATAGGGGCATTATTTTGATATAGATAAGGAAATGTGTAAAAATATAAAAATTAACAAATCTAGGCATAGTATAATAAAATCAATCAGACAGCAATTGATGTAAGCTCTGTTTGGTAACCGAAAAGTATAATATCCTATGTTTGGATGCCATGAACAAATCAGATACCATGTAATGAGAATAGATTAGTAATGTAACATAAAACCACTCAGTATATGGAATGAATAACAATATTTTTGAGTCTTCAGCATAAATACAATAGTAACAGGCAAATCTCTTCAATACAAAAACACCCCCCCCCCCCCAAAAAAAACCCATCGGTATATCACACAGCATCTTCACTATAACTATAGTGACAGAATACGTCATCTAAATCGTACCATACAATATATCAGAACTGTGCTTAAGAATGTGTCATTTATGTGTACTTTGCTTCTTCAAATAAACATTTGCCCTTATTAAATACATGTATTATCTAGACTGCCAACTGATGTGTTATATTTCAAAGTATTTTTCTTCATTTCAGGATAAGAAATTTCTATCTATTTTATAAATAATCTCCACAAATATCATCTTACAGTTAGACAATAATGAAAGAAAGTACACCAGCTCATTAATCTGTGACATATCTTGTTGTATAGGTTGGATTTTATTGGCATTACTTACATACTAGATAATAATATTGCCCCTCAATAAAACGGCATTTAAGCTGCCTTTTTGCAGTACAATGCATGAAAATCTAACTTGATTCATGTTTCACCTCGCTCATTGTCATTTTGATGTCATCCAAAAATTTTGCGTCCATTGCGATTATCATACAGAGTTATAGTCCTTGATCACATCTAGTCACAAATGTATACACAGTAGAACTTGTCTTGAAAGACCACCTTTCCTGCCACCGAAATTTGATCCTATAAGACAGGTGGTCTTAAAATGAGGTTTTATCTAAAGGATATTTTAACTACAGTAAAACCTGCTTTAGTGACCAGCTGTGTATAAAGACCACCTGGTCATAAGGACAGTTTTTTTACTGTCCTCAACAATACTGTTTGCATACAAATCTACCTCTATATAAAGACCATCTCACTTTAAGGACCAGTTTTGTTGTGTCCCAAAGGGGGGTCTTTAAATACAAGTATCACTAAGGTTTTTGGAATATGGTCTCTCAAGACAGGGTCTATTGTTTTTGACATCAAGAGAATTTAATATAGTCATTTTGGTGGTGTTGATGGCTTTCCATCATGTTATTAGATACAGAGTACAGTTCCAATACTAGAAATCTTTATCAGAGCTCTGCTGTATTTAACAAAAACCGTAATTTCCTGCATACTGCCTGCTGCACCATATAACCCACATTGACCTTAAATCCTTGTTTTAGGAAAAAAACCATACTTAGATAGGCTGCGGGTAATACAGGGGACACCAAGTTTGATTGGTGGTAGGATAAACATTCAAGTGTGAATGTTTTATAATTAAATTGGTGCTTAAATAAATGATAATTATTCAAATTTTAATAGATAAATAATACCTTCTCCAGTGGCGGTTTATAGTATTTATTTCAAAGCAAAGGAAAAAGTATCATATTACTCACAATGACAGATAGCCCATATAGCCTTATTTTCCTTGGGAAAAATGCATAACCCACGGGCAATACACAGAAAATTATGGCATATTCATTAAGTTTGCTTTCTTTTTTATTATTTACTATAGATCTTTTCAAGATAATCAAGGTCTAGTAACTTTGTACGGCAAAATGACACAGATACCCCCAAAATAGCAACATCTTCACATGAAGTAATTGTTTCACATCATTATTTTCCAGAAAGGATTCTGTATCATTTTGCCATTCAAAATTACAGAATCAGAGTTACCATGAAATGAACTGGGACTGTACATTTTTATGAGTGACAGCTAATTGCCTATTTGTTAAATCTATGTATCGATATACTTATGTATTCTGTGATGTAAAATTGTATAAATAAAGATTTCTTTAAAAGTAAATAAATTGTTAAGGTTTTCATCGTTACTGCTGTTTTTCATAATTTTTCTATCTAATTATAAAGTTACCCATAACATATACAATGGACTCTTGAATCTATAGAATCATTACCTGTTGACATGAAAAAGGGAACACGAAATTTGCCACTAAGTACCCGCCCTCGTAGACTGTGTAATGTGCTGCCATCAAATGGTAGTGCTCCACACACCAAAACATACAGAACCACTCCCATGCTCTGAAAACAATAAGAAAATGAAAATCATTGTCCTATGATACACACAGATATAAAATAAAGTAGAGACATCACCAAGAATGAACGATAATACCCCCTAATCTTCCTCCAATGTGCCTTAGGCGGAGCTGCTGTGCACAGTATTGATTTGGTCCAAAAGATTCTAAAAATATTTCAAAATTATTCATGCTTAATTAAAATTACAAAAAATCACTGTTAATTATTTTATTGTATTGCTTCTATGATTAAAAAATGATGATAATTGAAGAAGTTGTGGCCAAGATAAGAATTGTCTATTTATAGCAACAATGGTCATCCCTGATGTTGGGAGTGCTGGACACTATTTTGGAAGACCACCCAATGACTAAGTTTTGTGAAGTTTTATCAGGATATATAACAAATTGTCTAATTAAAGCCCAGAAAAGATTGTTTGTTTTTTTTTTTGGAAGGGGTGTTTGGGGAGGAGGTGTTCAGACGGACGGTCACACACTAAATACTGATCAAGGTAAATCCTGCTTTTACCTTCTTTAAAAGGCAGGAAAAAGTACAAACATATCATTTTCCCAATTAGAAATGTACCTCTGAATACCAACAAATAAAATCACTGACCCTTGAACAATTTACCAACAGACAGACAGCACTTAAAATGTGAAACTGAAGGGAAACAGTGACTGTCTTCTATAGTGATACATACCCATATATCAACACCAGGGGCACTATACTCTTTGCCCTCAAACAACTCTGGAGCTGCATAGGGCGGGCTGCCACACCAAGTCTTTAACATTTTATCTGGTGAAAAGTAGTTGCTAAAACCAAAATCTGAAAGGAAAAAACAGAAAAATTTAATATAAGAAGACAAATGAATCTATGATTTATAGTTCCATGCAGGGAAGATAGGCTTTAACTTATCAACGGAGCTGTCCTGGCTCAGTCGGTAGCGCACTTGACTCTGGATCGTGAGATCGTGAGTTTGAGTCCAGCCGGCGACAGGTTGGTTTTCCTGTTTTTCGGAAGAGACAGTAAAAACTGGAGGTCCAATGTCACAGTAGGTGTTGGCTTGTTAAAGAACCCTCACTGCTCAATGGCCATAAGTGCTGAGCATAGGCCAAAATTTGAACCCCTTCACCGGCATTTGGTGACGTCTCCATATGAGTGAAATATTCTTGAGTTGGACGTTAAACAACAATAAACAAACAAACAAATAAACAAACTTATCAACCCTGAAAAATAATAGACTCTTCTGTAAAAAAATTATTTGGGACAGTCCAAATGTCTTTAGGGGTAAATAAGTTAAACAGCTTGTCACCAGAAACTATACAGTAATTTTCAGATTATTATCAGTTTATGGCATTATGAAAAGAAAAAGGTCTTTTGCTCCTTGGAATAGTTAGAGATGATTTTTCATGAAATTTTCAAAATCATTAAAAAGTGAATTGAATATGCTTTACTTGTAATTTCTCCAACTAAGTTTGATATTGTTCATCAACATAAACTAAGAAATTCTTAACGTTCACTTTCTTAATAATACATGTATATTGGAATGGAGGGCAATGGTTAAAGTCAATTTGATGTTGTTTATTGAAATAAAATCAGAAATTCTCTTTGTAAAACTGACTCATCAAAATTCTAGAAAAAAGGAACAATGATTGGATTTAAGTGTCTGAAAATTTTCAATATTTGAAAAATATCTATTTTGACAGCTTGCATGCCTTTATACAAACCAACTGCACCAGCGGCAGTGCCCTACTTTGTACAATAGAGGTAAACTGTAAATATACTACACAGGTGGTGTGAGCAAAAATAACTTTAGCAACAATGATGGTTCTTTCAAACTAATTTACAGTAATTTATAAGTGTTCATGATGGCAGTCAAACGTTAACTTGTTTATCAGAAACAAAATGTCAAACATGTCATTAAGGTAATCTTAATGACTTTGATTAAAGACAATTGTTAATGTACAGACAAAAAATTAATTAACAATACACAAGTCCATTGTGATTTTCTGTTTATGTGTTATTTATCCAAAAAAACATGTTTACTGCTTCGAAATCTTGAGCATATACGAATAAATTACCATCAGAAATGAGCAAACTGAAAACTTGTTGTAGTGTTCAAATGTACTTAATCATTTTACTTTCATGCTAGATGTCTGAGATCAGTCCTTGTAAATGATATTATTATCAACTTAAATATATCATAAGTAGAACACAATACATTTGTAGTTGATACTTAAATTACAGTGAAACTTGTATATAACGACCTCTTAGAGACACAGGAAAACCGTTCTTTATAGGGAGGTTGATTTGTACACAAATGGTACTACTGGGGACAGCAAAAAACTGTCATTGTGACCAGGTGGTCTTTATACACAGTTGGTTGCTAAAGCAGGTTATACTGTATTATTTTTATTTATCTCAACCGATCCCAATCAAACCCAGAAAAATCAGCAGATCATTTTTTTTTCCATTATTGAAAAAAATTCTTCTGGAGAATTATTTTGTGAGGCACATATAACACAAATAAAACACAAATACATATTTGTTGTTAAACTTACACAATGTATTGCAGGGATTTTCCACTATCATACAGAGATAAGGCCCCATTACCAATACAAAAACAATGTATTTCCCCCCAATTTGCAGTCATAATTTCCCAATCGAAGTCAAATGACAATGAATTTGAGGAGACTCTTGTATTTTCACATAGTTTTGTATATCTCTAGATTTCCCAATTTAAATGAAATATTGCTAAAATGCCGAATTCAAAAAACTCAGGCCCCATTCCTAAAAGAGTGAGGTAAATTCCTGCATTTCTTTATAGAGTTTTTTTTAGAAATGAAATAAATTTCCTACCTACCTAAGCAGATACAAGAATCTGGGTTGGGGCTGACAAAGCAAACAATTTTTCTAACCCATGTAAAATGTACATTGTGGACAATGCCTAACCTTATACCATGAATCTCTTTTTATATATACATACTTAAAAGTACATGTATAGTATACAAATTTACACATTACACATGTTGACTTCATTTTCTTCTTTATTTGTGCATACTCCATGTCAGCCATGGGACATTTCTGAAGTTCCACCAGACTTTTTTTTCAACCACTTTTGTTTGTTTTTTGAGGGGTGGGGTATATGCAGAAATTCTGCCCTGAATTTAAGTTATCATTTTGTCAAAATGGGATTTACCAAAACAGTAAATTCTAAAATCTGGGCATAATTCCAGCAGCGATATATAATAATAATAATGATAGTACTTGAGGACAGGAATTTGTATTTTTTTTTTTCATTTTCTTAATCTATTGATATTTGCAATATTACTCAATGCTATTGATGTAATTTTATTTACTTTATTTAATTTTGAGGTTTTTTCCCAGTTTAGATTATGCCCTGTTTCTGATTATACATGTACATGTACTCCAATATATACAGTTAATCATCAGAAACAGGGCATAATCTAAACCCGGAAAAAACCTCAAAAGTAAATAAAATTACACCAATAGCGTTTAGTAATAATGCAAATAATAATAAATTAACATAAATAAATACAAATTCCTGTCTCAAGTACCTGCCCAGCAGATTGATTTGGTCTTCATTCTAATCAGCTAAATATTTTTTTAACCAGTGTAAAGCTGTTGCCTAAAATACTCTTTTAAATAATTAAACATTACTGGAAAAATGATTACATTAAATTTCGGTAGTAAGAAAAAAATAGCTGACATTTGCAGATGCACTTCACAGTTAAGTCACTCAAATTTTACTCTGCCAAAGTTTGATGAATAAAGTACAAAAGTGTGTTGGCATTTATGATGTATTTCTAATAACAATCTAAGATCACATAAGATAGATTGGAGTGCATGTTAGCATGAGGACAAACATGAACCACTGACGGGCTTCGGATCGGCAATTCACAGTCATTAACAATCAGCAGTTATAATTAGGTCTAGTTAATCTTGTTAAAAGATTTGTTTATTTTGTGACGGACAGGTGAGATTAAATTACACCACCCACTTGAAACTGACCACTTGTAAATAAGCACATGCTATCAAATTACGCAATTTCATTGGTTATCGATGTACATATCTTCTTGAAAAACTTAAAATTGACTTCTCGGGAAAAATTATTGAGAGTCAAAATGACTTCTGTGGCAAATTTGTCAAGTGTTAAAATGGGGTTAAAGTGAAATTTGGGGGGGGGGGGGGGGGGAATATAAAAAACCAGGACATCGAGTCAAATGGAATCCCTGGAGCATGTAAATTTTGTCAACTACGACAGCTCATATCCCTTGAAGCTGATCACCTGGCAAAATTGGTCAACACTGCGGAAAACATAAAAAATGTGTAAAAGATAAAATGGCTAATAATCATGAAAAACAGTTGGCTCATTGTTCCTTGATAATCACCCGAGTGAAATGTAATTTACTGCCAGTATACTGAAAAGCAACCAAAAGCATGAAAAACTCATTGAAAAGGAGAATTAATTTACATAAACATGGACTTGCAATGCCAACTTTTTATAGATTTTTCAAGATAATGTAAAACAACAGTCGAAAACATGAAAAATCCATTTAAAAGGGGAAATAACTTTCACAAGGATCACCCTCACAATTTTTGCACAATAATTTTTTTGTAAATCTTTGTGGTGATCACTGAATAATAGGGAAAAAACAGCTATAAACAAAAAAAAATCCACATAAATGGGGAATTAACTCCCATAAGGGTCAACCTGACAATTTTATTCATATTGACTTTTTCGTAGATCAGGGTTCGAAAAATTGGTAAAAATGCACTTGCCCTTTGGGTGAGTGATTACATAATTTCCACTCACCCAAACTCATTTTGCACTTGCCAAACTATGAAACAGTAGTATTTCAAAGTAGATGTGTTAAGTGTGTATTGTTTTTCAAAGTAAATAGATCTTATATGTATATGACTTAACAGATTAGATACTCTTTATTTGACATATTGTCATTTTTTTCTAATCAAGTACTTATAACAAAGGAAAATGTGTGAAAATCTTTCAACTTTTGTATGCTCTCATTTTAAGTTTTCAGAATTCAAATTCTAGACTGAAATTTTTGTTGCCTGCCAGAAAATCTGGTTGCCCGCCAAGAAAATAATATTTTATTTAATTTTGTGCTTTTTAAATTTATTGTTATTTTAATAGATAAATTTTTATACAAAATATATACAATGCGTTGTCTCTGAATGATGCATTTACAATAAAATTAACTGTAAAGGCATCATTATTATTACTATCATCAATTACTATTATTACTATTTCATGATGTTGCTACTACCAGACATGTCTTTAAATCAATATAATTACAAAAGTAAGTTTTCACTATTGTTAGATGATAACAATAGTCATACATTTCTATATATTTCATTAAAACTTTTATTTACAGTAACTATTTTTACTTTTATCATTCACTTACATTAAATTCAGATTTTAAAACTTTTTTGAAACATTGTATAGTGTTATGATTATTTTACCAAATCCAGAAATTCAGGTCCGTTCAGTATTGGTTCCTTTAATTACACACAACCAACTTCCACTTCCTCCACAAACTGCAAGTATTAGCTGTCAAAACACAATGTTTTTTGTGACATTTCCGGCCATGAGGTAAAGACTTACGTGTTTAATTATCAATAAAATAATCATTTAAGTTTCTAATTGATTTTTGTAATGTATTTTGAACTAAAAATAAAAGGAAATGATCACTTTTGAAACTTACAAGGGAATCCAGATTTTCAGTACGGCGTCAGTGGGCCTACTCGCCAAACGTTTTCTTACTCGTCAATGCGAGTGGGTGATTGGATTTTTCGAACCCTGTAGATCTTTGCATACTAAACTTTTTTCTTCTTTTTCTTTCTTTCTATCTATCGTACTTTTCAAGATAATAGAACAAAACTGTCAAAAACATCAGAAATCCACTAAAAGGGGAAATAACTCCCATAAGGATCGACCTGACAATTTCAGTCCTTTGACTTTTTTGTAGATCTTTGCATGCTGAACAGTTTAGCTTCTTTCGCGTTTACTCTAACTATTATACTTTTCAAGATAATGTAAAAAAACATCCAAAAACATGAAAAATCCACTTAAAAGGGGAAATAACTCTCATAAGGGTTGACCTAACAATTTCGGCACTATGACTTTATTGTAGATCTTTGCATGCCGAATATTTTTGCTTCTTTCATTTTCACTCTACATATTATACTTTTCAAAAATAATGTCAAACGGAAGAAAACATTTAAAAAGAATTTTAAATATTGCCCCCTTTTGACCCTTTATGCCAAGTTATGGGGCCCCAAGGGGGCACGACCACTTTTTTTTTTTTTTTTTTACACAAATCTAGATTGACTTCACTAGGGGATACCTATCTTCCAACTTTGGTTGAAATCTGACAAAAATGAATTTTTAACCAAAGTTGGAGCCCCATTTTATGAGTAGAATTTTGTTTTTGTTCGCAAACTTTGTAGCTCACCCCCTATACAGACTCAATACTAAATATGAATCCAATCCATACACCGGCTGGTAAGAAGATTTTTTAAGAAGTATACAATTAAAATTTTTTTTTGGCCCCTTATGAGGCCCCAAGGGGAGATAACCACACAACTTTAGCAAAATTGGAGAAGCTTCTCATGTTGATGCTACCTGCCAAATGTGGCTAAAATTAGCACAGTGGTTTTTGAGAAAAAGTTGTTTAAATGAAAAGTTTACAGACGACATACAGCGGACACGAGGCTATGACAATTGCTCACTTGGTCCTTTGGGCCAGGTGAGCTAAAAACCAAAGACATTTACTCAACAGGTCTACTGCAAAGTATTGGTAAGATGCAGATACATGTACCAGTCAATAAATAAAAAAATTCTCATCAAACCATAGCTGTAGAACTTGACAAGAAATGTCAGTAATGTTTCTTAAACTTATTATTGATCAAAGTGAAATTGATCATTTCATAAAAATGAGTTAAGTTTTCCCAAATATGGATATCTTGAATATGTGGTCTTTCAAATTAAGTGGTCACTTTTAAAGAGGTAAAATGTACATGTATAGAATAATATGACTGGTTCCCTGACCACAGTCTTTTATGACATATGCTCCTTTATCACATTGGTCTGGTTCTTCATAGTTTTAAGTTGCTATAATCATATTCTGCAGATTAAGTGATTATCCAAAGCACAAAAGTACATGAGCTGACCTGGCCCAGTAGGCAGTGTGCTCGACTCTTGATTGTGAGGTCGTGAGTTCAAATCCAGCCGGCAGCAGGTTGGTTTCCTGTCTTTCGGATGAGACAGTAAAAATCAAGGTCCCATGTCACAGTAGGTGTAGGCACGTTAAAGAACCCTCTCTGCTCAATGGCCGCAAGTGCCGAGCATAAGACAAAATTTGAAGCCCTTCACCAGCATTTGGTGACATCTCCATATGAGTGAAAGATTCTTGAGTGGGACATTAAACAACAATAAACAAACAAACAAAAGTACATGAAAATAAAACTTGACCTGACACATGGCAATCTATGAAAGTGCAACTTTACCTCATTCATCCCTAGAGACACATTTGGACTGGCCTAAGTCATTGATTTACAGTAGAGTCCATTGTTTTTCAGGGGTTGATGAGTAAAGAAATATCTATGTATATAAACGCTAACAATATATATGAGCAAAAATTTAAAATGTCTATTTCATAGGTGGGGGAAGCTTAAATATCTAATAAATAATAATAATATAATGGCTCTGCAAGAGCAAAAAGAATCAAGCCCATACTATATGTACATTACTTTGTAATGTTTGGGTAAAAATAAACAGATGCTTTATTAAAAAAAATTAAAAAGTCTCAGTTTAAAAAAATCAATAGAAGGAAGCCAATGTTATGTGTGTGACAATACAACAAACGTTCAATTGACCTAGACTAAATTTTACATGTGTCTTTTCCTTTTGATTCATGACAGCATTGTCAAATGTCGTAGAACTGATATAGATTAGAATTTGAAATGAAATGTTTATTGTAAATTAGTATGATACATCAATCAAAACAAACAATATTTAATTAATTCACAATCATTTATGAACTTAATTTTTTAATTTCATAATTCAATACCTGATTAATATTTTTGAAAGGTATTTGAATAATTTTCATTGGATAACAATAAACCACTAAAGGTTGAATGACTGGAATGCAAGCCACTGAGAGACATTGTTAAAAATGTGTTCATGAAATTTAAATGGGCCAGGCACAACCCTTGTATGTCCTTCCATATGGAACAAGAATATTTTTATAGTGTAGCGATGGGGATGTGAATGGTTTTTCAAGTAACACTCATGAGTATTTATGTTGTGGGGGTGGGGATGTGAATGACTTTCAAATATTACATAAAATCATAAATTTAAGGGGGTGGGCATATTCCTCAATGATCCAAATGTTCATCAGTGAATATTTCTTTCCATAAGGAGCAAGAACATATACTTTGAACTGTTGTAAGCTGTACTAGTTTTAGGGGTGTATCAATATATATCGATACATATCCATATTTGATTTCATATCGATACTCGCTACTTTGACCGTCAATACAAGTCATAAAATGTTGGGTTCGAGTTGATGTCCAAACAAAGTCAGGATTGGTGTACATTCAATGAATGTACTTAAATTTGTTGATTTCCACCAGGTTGTTGATTTTTGAAACGGAAAGTTGTCTGCATAAAAAAGCAAAGTATAGGGGAAAAAAGCTTAACGCTGAAGATATATGCTACTTTTCTACCATAGTTGTTATATGTCAGGAGGCAAAACAAACTTTTTTTTATTCAAACCGCCATCATAAAATTAATATTTTGGACAAGAACAATGTCTGTACCACCGTAAATGTCAGGTCTACAAAATTTTCATATTATTAATATCTGCAGTTGAAAACATGTCAAACTACAGTTAATACTTGCACATGTTGTAGTGAACTTAGAAAAATTACAGCATGAATATGAAATTGGCAAGAAGAGATTTCAGCACTTTTTAATTTTTTTTAAAAGCAACAAGACTGTTAAGAGTCTGTTTAAACCCATGTTGTTGCTCTTATATTTCAAGGAAAATAACTGGTCTAAACACTGCCACTTAATTTTGTCCATCAATTGAAGAGTTGCGTTCATGCGTTCACATAGACCCTTGTTCAGTATTTTATTAAAATTAATATACAAAACACTAATTATTGTTGTCTGTTCATTACATTTTGAAGAATATATAAAATCCAATATATCTGGCATCATTATTCAAAATATCGTACATATCGAGATTCTCTTGCCAATACACAGCCCAAAATATTTTCAGTTCTAATGAAATATAAAACTACAGTAAAACCTGTATATAGGGGCCACCCAAGGGACCAGATAATATTGACCTTTATGTTCAGGTGACCCTTATACACAGGTTCAATTTAGTTGAAGTATGCAGTCAAGGGACTTTTCTAAAGTGGCCTTTATAGACAGGTGATCCTTATATAGAGGTGACCGCTATAGCAGGTTTTACTGTATTCCCATAGGTTTCTATAGTAAACCCCATTTCCCTTTGATTACATCAAAATTTTACTTTTAACACCCCACTCCTGTTAAAACAAAGACTTCAATGGATAGCTCTTATCAAGATTTATCAGCATTTGAAGTTTCAAACAAATATGATCATTGGTCTTTCCACAATGGAGTTAAACTGAAGCGCTAAACAAAATTGTTGACACAAGTGGACAGACGGATGGATGGACATTACCATTTCATTAACCGTATTTTGCTCTGCAATATAGCCAATAGAAACAGAATTAAATAGTGTAAGCAGAAATATATGGGACTTTTGTTTTTACTAAGATGATATTGATAATTGATAACTTTAATTCTGTTACTTAGCAACAGTGAATTTAGGCTTCGCAAGTTATTTTTGGCTTCAATCCTATCATATTTAGATAGTCAACATTGGTTAAGCCGATGACTTAGCTTCAATCATATTAACTAATATGTGTTAACTTCATCAAATGTTACATCTAAAACTCAGGTAACTAATTATAATTTTAGTCTATTAGGCAAAAATCTGTCTATAACACCAGCTTAACCAGTCATGAAAGGTGTGTGTGTGTTAATTTTAGAATATAAATATGTCCAGTATGAATAATCACTTCTGACAATCTCTCTAAAAGATATGATGGCTAAAATAACATTTTGATAGATCATATCTGTAACTTAACAACTCTGTACACAGGGCAGATTGATTCTAGAAGTTAGTAAGTCTGTACATAGGGCAGATTGATTCTAGAAGTTAGTAAGTCTGTACATAGGGCAGATTGATTCTAGAAGTTAGTAAGTCTGTACATAGGGCAGATTTATTCTAGAAGCTAGCAAGTCTGTACATAGGGCAGATTGATTCTAGATGTTAGCAAGTCTGTACATAGGGCAGATTGATTCTAGATGTTAGCAAGTCTGTACATAGGGCAGATTGATTCTAGATGTTAGCAAGTCTGTACATAGGGCAGATTGATTCTAGATGTTAGCAAGTCTGTACATAGGGCAGATTGATTCTAGATGTTAGCAAGTCTGTACATAGGGCAGATTGATTCTAGAAGCTAGCAAGTCTGTACACAGGGCAGGTTGATTCTAGAAGTTAGTAAGTCTGTACATAGGGCAGATTGATTCTAGAAGTTAGCAAGTCTGCAAATAAGGCATTTTGACCACTTCTGTAACATAGCAACACTGCAGAATGGACAGAGTGACCACTTCTGTAACTTTAGCAAGTTTGCAAATAGGGCAGTTTGACAGTTCTGTAACTTAACAACTCTGCAGATAGGACAGTTTGACCAATTCTGTAACTAAGCAACTCTGCAGATTGGGTAGTTTGACCAATTCTATAACTAAGCAACTCTGCAGATTGGGTAGTTTGACCAATTCTATAACTACCGTATTCGGCCGTGTATAATCTGCATTTACGTATTATCCGCACCCCCCATTTCAGCATCAGAACTCGGAGAAAAAAGGACTTCGTGCGTATAATCCGCGTTGACTATTTTCCACGGCCGTATGGCCGAAAATCGTCGGCGAGATTGATTATTATTGTGTATAAGTGCAGTATGACGATCGGAAATATTTTCAAAATTCGCAGATCGGTATTTGGAAGAAATAGATAAATATTTATTATAGATATATATATTCGAGATATTAGATAAGGGATATGATAAGCAAATTAATGATTTGAAATAAATAACAAAAGAAATATCAAAACATCAGTCGAAGTCTTTGTAAAATTACATTCCATTAATTACAGCGCAATCATTTGCTTTTGCTGACGTGGTAGCCTATATATTTAATTAATAGTATGTGTTAGAACAACATTTGAAATAGATATTATATTTGCGGAAATCGGCGACATAAAAGTTTGTAACAATTTTAATTAGCGGACAGCACTTGTACACAAGCGATCTATATATCCAGAATACGCGTGTATAGCGTAATTATTGAAACAAAGGGATATAATACAGATCCAAGTATACTGTTGTCTGTTACACGACATCATTGATTATGAATGGAGACATATACTACAAACATTAATTACCTTGGTGTGGCATTGTGTTATTTTACACCTTTTATCATATTTTCAATTTAAAATTAACTCATCGTACTTACCTGTATAATTAGCATGTTCCATAACTTAGTACTACACTGTAGATGTACGGTAGTAAGAGAGTTACTGGTATATACCTTTTGTACGAATGTGTAAAATAACATTCCTCCACAGAACAAAACACCCAGAAAACATTGTTTTATTTATTAATGTATAGTCATCGTCTCAAAACAAACAACGCAAAACTACATAAAATACGAAACTACAAGATACTACATATTTGCTCTTCCATTTAGCCCCCTCATTTACAGTTACAACATGGCTGTTCGCTTCGTCGTTCACCAGCGTGAAATAATTATTAGAATTCTTGTTGAGATTGTTTTATTTTTCAATAATAAACAAAACTTCATGATGAAGATAAGCAACAGGTACTGTACTATTCTGTTTCCTCGCCAAACATCGCAACTAGGCTAGCCTTGCACAGGCACTTGCGTTATGCAATCCACCGATCACAACACCCTCAATCAAGGGATTGCATTACACAAGTGCCTGTGTAGTCTAGCCTATTTGTAAACTGAAACACACAAAATAAAAAAGACAACAAGATTCATTTATTGATTTATTCACCGTCACTGTAGACATAAATGATGATATACATTGACTCGTACATCGTTATTACGAAAAAACTTTGTCAGTGCTTACCACCCACATCGAATCTCATGCAGTAGTTCCTGCGGAAAAAATGTCCTAAGATTCTGTAGTACTGTATTATCCGCACCCCCATGCCTGAGACAAATTTTAGAGTGAAAAGAGTGCGGATTATACACGGCCGAATACGGTAAGCAACTCTGCAGATTGGGTAGTTTGACCAATTCTATAACTAAGCAACTCTGCAGATTGGGTAGTTTGACCAATTCTATAACTAAGCAACTCTGCAGATTGGGTAGTTTGACCAATTCTATAACTAAGCAACTCTGCAGATTAGGTAGTTTGACCAATTCTGTAACTAAGCAACTCTCCAGATTGGGTAGTTTGACCAATTCTATAACTAAGCAACTCTGCATATTGGGTAGTTTGACCAATTCTGTAACTAAGCAACTCTGCAGATTGGGTAGTTTGACCAATTCTGTAACTAAGCAACTCTGCAGATTGGGTAGTTTGACCAATTCTGTAACTAAGCAACTCTGCAGATTGGGTAGTTTGACCAATTCTATAACTAAGCAACTCTGCAGATTAGGTAGTTTGACCAATTCTGTAACTAAGCAACACTGCAGATTGGGTAGTTTGACCAATTCTGTAACTAAGCAACTCTGCAGATTGGGTAGTTTGACCAATTCTGTAACTAAGGAGAATCATCTGTATGATAATCAAAAGGTTACTCTGACCTGCCATCTGATGTGAATCTGATAATACCCTTGGACGTAGTGTATTGCTTCAAGTAATAGAATTCAGTTTTGTTCAGAACATTTTAATATAGTTGCATCCATTCAGAAATAAGGTACATGTACATGTCAAATTTGTTGGCGCATTTGAAAAACAAACAAAATACCACTGAATGGAGGTTATACATGTACACGTAATTATATACAATTAATGAGAGATTGTTTTAGCAGTAAACTAAATCACTGTTCTTGTTTTTTCATCCACTAAGTTTGGAAATTGAAGATCAAACTAAGGTCAAATTGGTATGCAATGTGTATTGTTAAAGTGTGTATGCACTTAGTATTCATCACATCCTTTAAAGAGAAATGTTCAATATATACCTGAAAGTGACTACATCAAAGACATAATTTCTTTGATACATGAGATCATTGTAATCAAAGCATACACCTCATGAGATTGTAATTCTTCTGTTATCTTCGGTGTTGTTTAGCAAATGATGAACAACATTCAATAATCATAAGTTAATATTTCTATAATGTCCTCTTGTTACCACCAAATATAAATTGTAGTCTTTGGTTTTTAAAACAAGAGACCCAAGGGGCCTTAAGTTGCTCACCTGGCAAAATTGGTCAACATTGCAGAAAACATAAAAAATGTGTAAAAGATAAAATCCCTAATAAAGATAAAAAAAACAGTAGGGTCGTTGGACTTTAAGAATCACCTGAGTAAAATGTATTTTACTAACAATATACTGAAAAGCAACCAAAAGCATGGTGGTGATCATTGAACAATAGGGAAAACAGCATAAAATATGAAAATATCCACTTAAAAGAGGAAATAACTCCCATTAGGATCAACCGGACAATTTAATCCTGTTGACTTTTTTGTAGATCTTTGCGTACTGAACATTTTTGCTTCCTTCTCTTTCTATTATTCATCTCAAGATAATAGGACAAAACTGTCAAAAACATGAGAAATCCACTAAAGGGGGAAATAACTCCCAAAAGGGTAACCTGACAATTTACACCCTCCTGACTTTTTTGTAGATCTTTGCATGCTGAGCATATTTTTGCTTATTTCACTTTCTTTCAATCAGTTATATTTTTCAAGTTATTAAAACAAAACTGTCAAAAACATGAGAAATCCACTAAAGGATGAAATAACTCCCAAAAGGGGCAACATGACAATTTACGCCCTCTGACTTTTTTGTAGATCTTTGCATGCTGAGCATATTTTTGCTTATTTCACTTTCTTTCAATCAGTTATATTTTTCAAGTTATTAAGACAAAACTGTCAAAAACATGAGAAATCCACTAAAGGATGAAATAACTCCCAAAAGGGATAACCTGACAATTTAGGCCCTCTGACTTTTTTGTTGATCTTTGCATGCTGAGCATTTTTGCTTATTTCACTTTCTTTCAATCAGTTATATTTTTCAAGTTATTAAGACAAAACTGCCAAAATCATAAAAAATCCACTTATAAAAAGGGGAAAAAGCTCCCATAAGGGGAAATCTGACAATTTTGGCCCTATGACTTTTTTGTAGATCTTTGCATGCTGAACATTTTCTCTTCTTTCACTTTTACTCTACCTATTATACTTTTCAAGATAACGTTCAAAAACATCTCATGATGGGCTACCTGACAATTTCAGCCCTATCAACATTTTTGTAGATCTCTGCATGCTGAACATTTTTGTTTCTTTCATTTTAATTCTACCTATTATATTTTTCAAGATAATGTCAAAAACATCTAAAAACATGAAAAATCTACTTATAAGGGAAAATAACTCCCATAAGGGACAACCTGACATTTCGGCTGTGTTGATTTTTGTAGATCTTTGCATGCTGAACATGTTTTCTTATTTTACTTTTACTCCACCTATTATACTTTTCAAGATATTGTTAAAAAACATCCAAAAACATACAAAAAATCCACTTACAAGGGAAAAGGTCCCATCTCTTTTTCATTCGCAAACTTGTGCAGCTTCACATGGGGATACTATGTGCCAAGTTTGGTTAAAATTGGCCCACTGGTTCTTTGGAAGAATGTTTAAATGCAAAAGTTAACAGATGGACGACGAGGATGGTGCCGGAGCTTTGGCTATAGCAATAGTTCACTTGGCCCTTCAGGCCAGGTGAGCTAAAAAATGAGAACTATGTAGAATTGCTGTTATGAATACCACCAAGAATACATCAAGATATCGGAGTTACCTTGATTTAATTTGGTAAAATGCTAACATGGGTACATGTATATACATCCTTGATGTGGGAGTGTTTGTGTGTTTATGATTAAGTGTGACTGTGTGTGTGTGTTTGAATGTGTGTGTGTGTGTGTGTGTGAGTATGACTGTGTGTGTTTGAGTGTGGATGTGTTGTGTGTTTGAATGTGGCTGTGTGTGTGTTTGAGTGTGGCTGTGTTTGAGTATGACTGATTGTGACTGTGTTAGTGTCTTTGAATGTGACTGTGTGTGTGTGTGTCTTTGAGTGTGACTGTTTGTGTGTTTGAATTTTACTGTGTGCGTTTGATTGGCTGTATTTGTGCATTTGAGTGTGTCTGTGTGTTTGAGTGTGACTATGTGTGTTTGACTGTGACTGTGTGTGATTGATTGTGATTGTGTGTGTTTGTCTGTGACTGTGTTTGGCTGTGTCTGTGTTTGAGTGTGACTGTGTGTTTGAGTGTGACTGTGTGTTTGAGTGTGAATGTGTTTGAGTGTGACTGTTTTTGTGTTTGAATGTGACACTGTGTGTATGTGTGTGATAGAGAGACTGTTTGTGTGACTGTGTTAGTGTCTTTGAATGTGACTGTGTGTGTGTGTGTCTTTGAGTGTGACTGTTTGTGTGTTTGAATTTTACTGTGTGTGTTTGATTGGCTGTATTTGTGCATTTGAGTGTGTCTGTGTGTTTGAGTGTGACTGTGTGTGATTGATTGTGATTGTGTGTGTTTGTCTGTGACTGTGTGTTTGGCTGTGACTGTGTGTTTGAGTGTGACTGTGTGTTTGAGTGTGACTGTGTGTTTGAGTGTGAATGTGTTTGAGTGTGACTGTTTTTGTGTTTGAATGTGACACTGTGTGTATGTGTGTGATAGAGAGACTTTGTGTGACTGTTAAAGTGTGAAAGAGTATGACTGTGTGTGTATGTGTGTGTATGAGTGTGACTAGGTGTTTGAGTATGAGAGTGTGACTGTGTGTATATTAAAGTGAGTGAGTATGTGAAAATGTATGTCAGTATGTGTTTATGTGTGTGTTTGTGTCAAAGTGTGTATATCTGTGTGAAAGTGCAAATGTCTGTAAGTATGTGTGTGTGAAAGTAAGTGCATGTCTGTGTGTGTATGTCTGTGTGAAATTATGTGTGTGAATGCATATGTATGTGTGAAAGTGAGTGCATGTCTGTATGTAAGTAAAAGTGTGTGTAAGAGTGAGTATGTATGTTAGAGTGAGTGTTTGTGTATGCCTGCAAGCAAATGTATATAAGCATATTAGTGCTTGTGTATGTATGTGTATATATGAGCAAGTTTGTGGTTGCAATTGAGTGTGTGTGGGTTAGTATGTATGTCAGTGTATGTGGGTTAGTATGTACAGTACGGGCCACGCGGATTCCGCAAAAGTCACGTCATCGCGGTGGTCATATAAATCTTGCTCAATAAATTCGCCGCGAATACGCGATCAGGCTATTGAGCAACGCGGGTCGCCGCAGTTTGCGATGGATAAAAAATCATCGCGGCAGTTTGCGATGGAAAAAAATCATCGCTTTGCGATGGAAAAATTTATCGCCGCAGTTCGCGGCTGTGAGCAACTTAAATTATATCGATGATTAATTAGGTTATCATTACTTTACATTTGTTAACATTACTTGGAAAATTCCAGTCCAGCGTGGTCTTTTAAAACGATGTTTTGTCAGCATAAGTTAACATTCTGAATTAGTATAATGTGGATAGCAAACATCAAATGTGTTTTATACTGGACTTAATAAACAATTTATTCCGCTGAAACTGCCAACTCATAATCAATGTGAACGTGTTATCACGGAGCAAAAGTACGTTTATTTTCTGTAACCTACCATAAGTTTGGCTACAATGCTGAAGCACTGTATCTCGAATCATTAGCATATTCATCATAATTTGACTTTTTTCTTACGCGACTTAAAGTCTCGCCAGTTTCAACCTGATTTAAAAACAAGGAGTTCGCCAACTAGCTGAAAGAATTATTTTAGTTACGCAACCTAGTTTTTCTAAATATTTATCAAAAAAAACTGTTCGTTTGAGAATAATGCTTTATCGCACAAATAAGTGACGCGAGTCTCATTCTTTAAAAAAAAAACGCTTACAGATACAAACATCGACCCGCTTCGAAGCTGAGAAAAAATAGAGCAATGAGAAATACCGATATCGGAATACGATGGTCATTGTCATATTTGACCTGTTGGTCCCTCGTGCAGACATGTTCTTATTTTTGATTATAAAAAATAATCTTCTAACACATGACAGCGATATATAAAGCTATTGCTGCACATGATATTTGATATGGCTTTCATTACCTGAAGTCATGAAGTCCCCGCCTTTTCGTCTACGTATTACCCTCAGGTGATTATTTTACCCCGCCCCTACCTGTATACGTAATTTAGTTTGGCGGTTTGTCTGTCAATCATCGTATCAATCATCATGAAGCTCTGTGGGTCATATATATATATATATATATATATCGTTAGTTGAGAGATTGAAACTAAATGATATATTTCCAGACCAACCTCATTTAATTGATGTTTTTATATTCGCTACTCTGGGAGAGTGTTTGATGGAATTTTCCGTTTTCAAAAATTAATTTTGCTTTATCCCCATGTAATCTAATTATAAAAACCAAAATGACCTTGATTAATTCTCGGAGAAAAAATAAAGATATGTCACCGTAAACAAAAACTAAAACTATGATAACGGTAGATTATTCACCCAAAGGAGTCGAGTTCATTAATTGGACAAAAAATGATCTCGGGTATTAAAATTCAAAGGATTGGAAACTATACCCACAATCCAAACCGTGGCTGAGATTGTTCTGTCATGTTGTAAAATTTTACTTTACTGGGAGGAGGTAAATACAAAATGGCAGTTCTGATTTATATTTGATAAAATTATAACTTTTAAAGTATTTCTGACGAGTCATATTCGCAGTTATTAATCAGGAAAAACGATCGCTGACAGTTAATTTAAAAAAAAAAGCCGTTTTGTTAAATTAATTATTTTATACTTCCTACTCAGTCTGAAAACTGTGGCAATATTGTTAAAAAGATTCTTAACTTCAATATAGATTCCAAAACATGAGTAAGTCAAGAATATTTTTTTCTGATATTTAAATCTTAAAGAACGACTGATCCAAGCTCTACATATTTCTTTTCGAAAAAAAAAAAATCCTATTGCTGCCTCCCCCGAAGATCCACTATCGTTAAACAGAATCCACATTATTTGACCAAGTTACAAATATGGTCCCGATCAAGACCTCAGACCAAAGCTATTACATAACAGGGACAAAATATCGATTCTGAGTGAACGGGGTATCCTTACTTGAACTTGAACCTTATCGACAGCACTGTCAAAAGATAACTCGGATGATGTGAGTGTATATAAGGGACTGTATGCCTTCATTATCAGAGGGAATATCGAAAAAAAAAACATTTTGGTAATCATAAAAAATACTAAAAATTAAAAAGGATATATGCATTTAATATCTTGTATGACAGAAAATAGATTCCATGTTATGCATTTGATAATATATTTTCTTAATGTCCATCATGTCAGTCACAGTAGGTGTCGGCATGTTAAAGAACCTTTACTGCTCAATGGTCGTAAGTGCCGAGCATATGCAAATTTTTGGTTGACGTCTCGTTAACTGAAATATTCTTTAGTGGGACGGAACAACGATAAACAAACGTAGCATCTGTGTGAAATATATTACACACGTAAAAATTTTAAGTACAAATGAAATAATAATAATAAAAATCTAAAATTCTCCGTGATTCTCTGCTAAGAACTTTTTTAATTTATTTTCCAAGTTTTAAAAAAAACTATTTACAAGTTGCAGAAAAGAATTTCTCCCGACTGATATTCAATAGATATACTGATAGCATAGCAATATATTGGTAAGATGAATACGCGTTAAAATGCATGAAAAAACTCCTTTCATATTCGACCGGTAGTTCAAATGAGGTAGGGGCGTACATCCTTTACGCCATAATAGTCATTTCTTTCAGTCATCTTTCAACCAATCATTTTGATAGTGCAGGCAGTATAATGATGCCGTAGCATATTTCGTGTCACCTGATGTGTGATTGACGGAATTCATCAGTTTTATTTTTGAAACTACCTCCAGACATTGATTGAATTCTGACATCTTAATCGTTAAAAATATTTCGTTGAGAGACCCGATGAGGTATCCGTTTCTCCATGATCCAACTGTGTTTGCTTCGCAATGGTAAGATATAAAAGCCCCACTTCACAGAGTTGCTTATCACATTGCGACTCGTCTTTATTCCGGCCAAAGACACAGTTATAAGGTACAAATCAAGGAATTTTCAAGGAGAGGCGTGGAGTTTATTGTGGGGATAAGATACCGCAATGCATGTGGTGAGGATCATGGATTTAAACTTCGCCGGAGACGATTGGCCCCGTGTCACAATAGGTGTCGGCACAATGAAGAACCCTCAAGTGTCGAGCATAGGCCAAAAATTTTAGTTTAGCCTTTTTGTGACGTCTCCATCAGTTTGACTTTTTAGTTTGGCTTTTTCATGATTTGTATTTCAACATATATTGACAAATTGAAAAAAAAAATGAAAATAAAGTTTAAGCGTAGAGTAATTATGGTAACTGTTACGGTTGATCTACGTGGTTTTTCACTCAAGACATTTGCCCCACTGAACTACCATGTAGACCTTTAAATAAAACAAAATATCAAAACAAAAATTATTAAACTAAATATTTTCAGAGCTATAAAAAGGGGCTATCGCAATAAACAAGGCTAGGTCTGTGAGCATCTTAGCGTTTAAGACTAAATTTTAAAGTACGGTTAATCCAAATCTGGTGTGTTTTTAAAAAATCTATTCCCCCCCCCCCCCCCCCCCCCCCATCTTCGTTAATCAGAGTCAACATGTGTGACCAACTTACAGTTATAATGGCTCCTCGTTGACGACCGCAGATCAAAGCAATTACATAACAGGGACAAAACATCAAGTCTGGGGTGAGGGTATCCATAGTGACGGGGTCATAAATCGCCTCAACAGATAAAATTCACATTCCTATGTACACAGATATACGCGTAAGTCAAGAACTGGTCTAGTGCTAATTAAAAAATTAATATGGAATCTATTATAAGAATATCGGGGATATCAATGCTACATGTATATTTTACCAATTTTATAACAAAAAAACATGTATACAGTTGTCGTTTGGAGAAATGCGCTACTGAGTTAGGGTAGATGTAGATATACACAGATTATCGAACAAAATTTTTATTTTGAACTGTTAAAAATATAGCATGTTACATAGGCGTCGGAGCCGGAGGCTAGGGGCGGCTAAGCCCCCCCCCCCCACTTTTTTTGGCAAAGATCGGCATAGTGACAAAAAACTTTTCTCGCGGTGTGTGTTTTAATTTGGTTTAGCCCCCCCCCCCCCACTTTCAATTTGCTTACGACGCCTATGCATTAATTTCAAACGTTTTATTTTCAGATTCGAAATCAATTGTTAAATTGTATTTTTGGATCATTAGCGCGCCAACATTGAACTCGGTCACAATCAAGGGAAACTGTGCATTTTTAATTGTTTCTATTTATCTTTTGGTCATTAAACGTCATTTACGGTTTTAAATTATTTTAAAGAGCGTAAAATATATTTAAGTACAATAAAATAATTAATCAAGTATAATAAATTCAATATATCATTTAGCCATATACATAGGCGTCGGAACCGGGGGATGGGGGCTTAGCCCCCCCCCCCTTTTTTGCAAAGATAGACATAGGTGTTGAAAATTGGGGTATAGTCTGGTTTGTGTGTGTGTGTGTGTGTGTGTGTGTTTTAAGTTGGTTAAACCACTCCACATTCATTTTGCTTCCGACGTCAGTGATATTTATATACGTAGTCGATACTTTCAACCATCTTCCACCCAATCATTTGATTGTGCAAGCAGTATTATGCTGTCATTGCATATTTCGTGTCACCTGATATGATCTTGAATATGTATGTATTGGCGTGATTTGCAACAATCATGTCCCTAGTGAGTTTGTTATCATGTTTATGTCATCATCAATACCGGTAAGAAATAGTCACACACCCCCCCCCCCCCCCCCCCCCCCCCACCCCCCCAAAGCCTGTTAGACTGTAAATATCACTGATAGACTTTTCCTTTTCATAAAGTCGGTAGGTTTATTTTAGCAACTATGTGCGAACAGACGTAGATACATAGTATGTTGAACAATAAAAGATCAAGTGGGTATTTTTTATTTTATCTAAACCATTATTCAGAATGGAAATAGGTCTTTGCCATGATATGATATGATCATGTAGGTCAACAATAAAGGCAACTCAGTATTCACAAATTTTATATTCGAAATATGATGTCACGCTAGATGCCCCTATATTTTCCCAATATTAAGAAAATCATAAAGTACGGCTGATCCAAATCTGGTGTGTTTGTAAAAAAAAAATCTACCCCGCCCCCCCCCCGAAGATCCATCTTCTTTAATCAGAGTCCACATTATTTGAACAACTTACAGTTATAATGGCTCCTCGTTGAAGACCACAGATCGAAGCAGTTACATAACAGGGACAAAACATCAAGTCTGGGTGAATGGGGTATCCATAGCGACGGGGTCATAAATCGCTGTCACAAGAGATAAAACTCAGCTTCTTATGTACACAGATATACGCGCAAGTCATGAACTGTATCTAGTTCAATGGTGGTTATATATATACGGCTAAATAAAAAAATTGATATCGAATCTATTATTAAAACATCGGGGATATTAATGTACATATATATTTTACCAATTTTATGACAAAAATACATGTATATAGTTTTCGTTCTGGAAGAATGCGCTACTGAGTTAGGATGGATGTAGATATACACAGATTATGGAACAAAATTTCATTCTAAACTGTTAAAATATAGCTTGCATTAATTTCAAATGGTTTATTTTCAGATTCGAAATCAATTATTAAATTGTATTTTTGGATTATTAGACGCCCCGACATTTAACTTAGTCACAAACAAGGGACATAAAACGTCATTTACTGTTTACAATTACAATTTAGTACAATAAAATAATTAATGAATGATAATATGTTTGCACAGATTCAATATATCCAATTAGCCATATTGATATATATATCCATTTAGTACTTTAGCGGACGGTTACTTAGTCGGACGGTTTCTTCCAGTCTGTAATTGATTCTAGATAGATATACTGAAAGGAAAACACGCAAAATTGGTAAATAGAAAGTCCGTTAAAATGCATGTATCATTCTGTGTCCTTTCTTATGGGACGTTGTCAATTCTTTCAGCCATCTTATTATGCAGACAGTATTGTGCTGTCATTGCATATTTCGTGTCACCTGATATATGATTGACGGAATTCATCAGTTTTGATCTTGAATATGTATGTATTGGGTGTGATTTGCAGCAATCATGACTCACTTTCAAAGAGGGGTGAGCAGTCTGTGGACTGTAATACATTTAATTAATGTCAATCTGATTTTTATTATTAATTGTAATATACAAGTTTAAATCGTGTTGTATATTTTATTAAAAAAAAAACAACACCAGTCAGACTATTTACCCCTGTGCGGTAGTTGACGATGACCAGAATCATAATTCCAGATTAATTTGCATATGAAAAATCAGACACGACTTGTTAATTTTGATCAGCTATAGTGTTACAACATGTTTGATCGATGTTGAAATCGATTTTCAAACGAAGGTTTACTTGCGGGAGGCCTGTGGTCTCTCCCCGGGTACATTTGAAGATATATCATAATAGAGTTTTTTACATATGATTTTTGTTTTGAATGAATAGAATATCCCAACGATTGCTATTCCTCCAAACCTGTAGATGTTAAAATAAGTTTTTGAAACCTGGGAATTTTACTTTTATAAAGCATCGAATGGTAAAAAACTTTTTAAAAAGACTTTGTAAAAAGTTTTACCCGCGTGAATGAATTGTATGTTTCGTATAACGAAATCGGGTACAGATTTCCTTGAAATTTTGTTAAATACATGTATATTATTCGTACCACTTTTAATCTTAATTTTAAAAAAGTGTACACAGTTGCACAATACTTTAACTGAAATCATATTAAAGTCGGGTAGATAAAGGTATCGGCAACCCAAATTCAATTACATTAGCTTTAGTATATCATAAAAACGTCCGGTAGTTTAAGTGGAATGGTCAGGAAGACCTGGGCCCAGCACCATAAAAACTTAAGAATTACTTAAGTATAAAAATTTTACTCAAGTTTGGCTAATCCTGAAATCTGATTGGCTAAGGCCAATTTGAGAATTTTCTCAGACTTAAGTAAATTCTCAAGTTTTATGGTGCCTGGGCCCAGGAAATTCTATACCTTTATACTTAGTATCGCATACATGATAATTCTATTGTGTTAAACGTTTTTGTGATTTTAAAGTCATGATGAACCTTGATATTATATGCAGCAGGCGAAGAACTGTTTTAAACCATTAAACCAATGAAACAAAACATAGTACCGTTAAAATATTGGGAATGAGAAATACATCTTTTGACCGAGAAAAAATACATGTGTGGAGAGAGAGAGAGAGGGAGAGACAGAAAGAGAGAGAGATTTCAGAACTTCGAATTTTTTAAGGGCCGTCACAAATTTGGCTTACAGTTGTTGTTTGAAAATCTGTTTTATAAAACCAGATACGTAGATAACTGTAATACGAAGTAGTAGGTAATGACATATTTGTATTTTTTGTGAAAATTAAAAACATGCATCAGTCGTCATTCATGCATGTTTTAATTTTCACAAAAATTACAAATATGTCATAGGACAGTAGGATCGAAAGAAAATAAACCTCGATAGGATTAGTCGAAGTTCCGTTATTTCTTTTTGTCGATATTTTAATTGATATCACAAAATTTGTGTAAATTGACATACGATGTCTAATATCACGGTTACGGATAGTTGAAAAGCGATATACTTGTAAGGTAGAAGGTCCCACGTGTCCTACTCTGTGCAGAAATGTGATTACACTTCACGCACGGATAACTTTGACTTGACGGCTTGGGTAATCAATTTCATTACATGACGTAGAAGAACTTTGGAGTTTGATGCAATTATAACAGAACTATTGAACAAAGTGAAAGTCGGGGGGTTTTTGTTTGGTTTGGGATCAATTTGAAGGTACATATTTCGGGTACTATAGAAGATAATTGTCGCATTTAGTGAATTGTGTATTTTTTTTTATATTTAATCAATAGATTGACCTCGCATAAAAAAAAACAAAACAAAAACAGAATTCCGTTCGACAATTTCAGTAGTATACGGAGATCAGCAGCCGCTATTTGCGATGGTTTTCAACAGCCGCGATTTGCGATGATTTTCAACAGCCGCGATTTGCGATGATTTGATTCATCCCCGCGATTTGCGAGGAATTTCAACCACCGCGATGACGGCGACCGCGTTAAATAGCCGCGATTTCATCGCGGACGACTGCTCATAACTAACCCCGCCGCGATGACGTGACTTTTGCGGAATCCGCGTGGCCCGTACTGTATGTCAGTGTATGTGGGAAGACACTTATAACTTACCTGCTATTTTTATATTCAAATTTGCATCTAATAAAAGATTTTCAGCTTTCAAATCTCTATGGACAACATGGCGACTATGACAGTACGATATTGCAGCTACGATTTGTTTGAATTTTTTTCTTGCCTCTTTTTCATTCATTCTGCCATGAGCCACAAGGTGATCTGAAAGAAAAGAAGAATTTATAGCAAGTTCTGGGATCCTATTTTTTTTCTTCATTGTTATCATAAATAACAGCATGCACTAAACATCATCAACTACTCATTCACCCATATAGACACATTTGGACTGGACTAAGTCATTGATTTAGAGAAAAGTCCATTGTTTTTTAGGGGTTGATGAGTTTAAGAAATGCTCTTTCAACAAATTTCATAAAATTTTAGATAATCATTTTCTTCTATCACAAATGTTACTGTCAACTTAAAAAACATCATTCACTGAACATGTATTGTTTTAAAAATGAATCTCGAATAAATATGCATGGGGGTGAAAAAGGTTGACACACCATCATTGGACTGATCAGTGCCCAGTATAAACTATATAAAACCTATGCTGAAAAAGACTGAATCATATTCATGTCTGAAGCTGATGATTCGATGAAGAAGCCAACCAAGATTAATCTGCAAGACTTTTTTTTCTCAAAAATATGGGTCCAGAAAATAACAAGTTGTTGTAACCCAATTACAGGTTACGCTAAAAGGAATGACTGTAACCTGCAGGTTATGATAGCAATAATGATAATGAAGATTTTAAAGTTAAAAATGAAATTCATCGAGAACAAAAAGGAGGTTACCTGATTTGTATTTGTGGTAACCTCCATGTAACCTGAAGGATGGCTCCCGTGTACTATTGTGTTCTAGTGTACAGCTAAAATGCTTGTCATGCTCAAGTGATTCTCTAATTCAACTTTAATATTTTGTGATAAAAACCTGTCACCCCTGGTATGATCTACTTTAGACTGGTCGTGTTGATAAAAATGTGCAATTATACTCATGTTAAAAAAATCACCTTGATGTCAAAATTAAAAACAGAAGTTTAAGCAGACATAAATCACCTTGATGTCAAAATCAAAAACAGAAGTTTAAGCAGACATACATCACCTTGATGTCAAAATAAAAAAACAGAAGTATAAGCAGACATAAATCACCTTGATGTCAAAATAAAAAACAGAAGTTTAAGCAGACATAAACCACCTTGATGTCAAAATAAAAAACAAGTTTAAAGCAGACATAAATCACCTTGATGTCAAAATAAAAAACAGAAGTTTAAGCAGACATAAATCACCTTGATGTCAAAATAAAAAACAGAAGTATAAGCAAACATAAACCACCTTGATGTCAAAATAAAAAACAAGTTTAAAGCAGACATAAATCACCTTGATGTCAAAATCAAAAACAGAAGTTTAAGCAGACATAAATCACCTTGATGTCAAAAATAAAAACAGAAGTATAAGCAGACATGAATCACCTTGATGTCAAAATCAAAAACAGAAGTTTAGGCAGACATAAATCACCATGATGTCAAAATCAAAAACAGAAGTTTAAGCAGACATAAATCACCTTGATGTCAAAATCAAAAACAGAAGTTTAAAGCAGACATAAATCACCTTGATGTCAAAATCAAAAAACAGAAGTATAAGCAGACATAAATCACCTTGATGTCAAAATAAAAAACAGAAGTTTAAGCAAACATAAACCACCTTGATGTCAAAATAAAAAACAGAAGTTTAAAGCAGACATAAATCACTTTGATGTCAAAATCAAAAACAGAAGTTTAAGCAGACATAAATCACCTTGATGTCAAAATTAAAAACAGAAGTATAAGCAGACATAAATCACCTTGATGTCAAAATCAAAAACAGAAGTTTAAGCAGACATAAACCACCTTGATGTCAAAATAAAAAACAGAAGTATAAAACAGACATAAATCACTTGATGTCAAAATAAAAAACAAACGTTTAAGCAGACATAAATCACCTTGATGTCAAAATAAAAAACAGAAGTTTAAGCAAACATAAACCACCTTGATGTCAAAATCAAAAACAGAAGTTTAAAGCAAGCATAAATCACCTTGATGTCAAAATAAAAAACAGAAGTTTAAGCAGACATAAATCACTTAATGTCAAAATAAAAAACAGACGTTTAAGCAGACATAAATCACCTTGATGTCAAAATCAAAAACAGAAGTTTAAGCAGACATAAATCACTTTGATGTCAAAATCAAAAACAGAAGTTTAGGCAGACATAAATCACCTTGATGTCAAAATCAAAAACAGAAGTTTAAGCAGACATAAATTTCAATCACACACACACCATAAATTGTCATGGTTGACCTTGATTTACTACAAGTCTTATGAATACATGTCTACTTACATGTATAAAAGGTAAAACAACCTTGTCATAACCACTATTCATAATTCAAAAGAAAATAATGCTTTGCTTTCATAACATTTCTAAAATCTGTCTGGCATTTACTTTGATATATAACAAAATATGTGAATCATATACTCTTACACCCATACTTAAACTAGGGCAAATAGCAATATACCATACTATAGTTTTCATTTCCATTTTGCTAGAGTTCTTCCACACAGCAATATTAACTTATTATTGATAGGGTGAAAACTGATTTTGTTTTTATCTCCCAAGTGAGTCAATGAATAACATAGAAGTGTTTGATAAGCTCAGGGGTCAACAATAATGAAAATTTCCACTTGTCCTGCAGGACAAGTAGTACATTCAGAAATATTATTTTGTGTTTAGACAATTAATTTTTCATATCTAATTAATTTTTGTCTTCAACAATTTCAATTGTCCTTTTGGACAAGTGCGAAGCAAAATCTACTTGATCGAGTGAAAAATGGGCTTGTCCCGGACAATCGGGCAAACCTTAATGTTGAACCCTACAGCTTTTTGTTTGATGTCCTTTTGATGAACTTAAATATCTGACCAAAAGTCAAGACACTCAGATATCTAACAGCAACACATTCAGATATTTAACCAATAATCTACACACTCAAATATCTAACCATTTATCAGCACACTTGGGTCTAACCAACAAGCACTCGGATATCTAACAATTAAACAAAACACTCAGATGTCCAGCCATTATACAAATCACTAATCATAAATATGTTACTTGCTATTCAAAAGCTCAAATAACTGCCCCAGTAGAACATCAAATTCTTTTTTGATTTGTTGAAAGTTGGTCATCATTCAGCTGAACAGCAACAGGGGCCCAATGGCACCAACAGCAGTCAAACTGAATAGCCTTAACAACTAGTAAATCAAGCACTCTATATTCCAAATTAAATTAACTTTTATGCGTTAAGCTCTTTTAATATCAACTGAATTTTTAATATAAAATGATGAAGCAAGTGATGTATATGTATCTACTTTGATTCTCAGGACATGCTGAAAAATAAAACAGTAGACCTAAAAACAATATGTTGGAGAACGACTATACGACAGAGCTGTAAAACAGCTGATGTTTAAATAAAATTACTTTTCACCCAGAAACTTGTTTACATACATTACACCAGAGTGTAATGACTGATTGCAATAGACTGAAATAAATTTTAAATTTTAGATGTATACGTTTTTCTAAATACTTTGAAAGATTTCAATAGATCTATCAATGTTTAATAATGGAAATTATAATTTACAGCGTAATGTAAGATGATTCTGTCACCTCGATGTTTATGTCAAAATGAGGGACTTTCTCCAATGTTGCAGTCATCGTATTTTTCGTTTCAAATGGATACATGTTTCCAGCTGAATAATGATATGAAATTTTGAATGAAGAAAATATACTTGTTTTAAATACAAGTGATCTTTTCTAATCTAAATCTTCCTCTATTTCCGAGTCGCCAAAGTTTTTCTTTTGATAGTTATCCTTGTTCAAGACGGAAATCGGAAAACGAAGAGTAATACTGGCAAAAATTAAAATCTGAATTTTCATTGGATGATAAAATTTTTTTTTTATGACGTAGAGATCATATCTATTTTAGTTCTAAAAATGCAGTGATGGGATTTTCCGGTGCTGCGAAGCTGAGAAACATCAGGTATTGACTACATTTGTACTGAAATGCCAATTTATTTCATATAAGAAAAACAAATTAACAGTCACTAATAAAAAAAAGATTCATGCATGTATTTATTTGATTATTTGTTTAACTTGCCCACGGGTAATACGAGTTTTAAAATTGACTTTCCCGTTTCCAATAGGTGGTATAGCCAGATTGCAAAGGTTCGACAGAAATTGAAAATCAGAGTTAAGGTGATGGTGCATGTCATGTTCGACCAATGAAAAATGTGGTTTACAAGATCTTGTATGGGGTGTAAATATTATAAACAACGCAAAAAATCAAGAAGTACATGTAGAGAATCCCCTTTACAACCTTGATTAGTGATTATAAATCGTAATCATATAATTGTATCAGAAAAGATGTTCTGAATGAATTCTGCAGACTGACAATTTGTTCATTATGAAAATGAGTTGCATCTCTTGACCATTCAATGGACTTTCAAGATCTTGTTAGTCATACTTTTATTGGTGACACAATACACACCTACAAGGTCGCCGACAGTCACATGTAACCACATAACCAGTTTAGATCCTATACACCACACATCAGAAAAACAGGAGCCACGATGAGAGATTGTTTTTTGAGTAGATTGACTGGTATGGGACTAATAAACCAGGTCAACTACCATTTGTGTGTAGCGATTATGTGAAAAACATTGCATTTCTATTGATTAAGGATTCCACATTCCTTGAGTCACTGTATGTGTTGTAAATAATTAGCATAATTCACATACAAGTAATACACTCCTCTAAGTTAGTATCATAATTACGAATATCAGGAAAACAACTTATGAGGTAAGTTACCTAACCTATCGCTTAACAGTTTTACAGCCTATACTTATTTTTGAAGGAGAATTCAATTGTCAGTTTTATCTACTGAAAATTAAAACATCTGTCAGCAAATCATTAACATATTGACAATAACCATGATGATCTCCACCTATATTATTCTGAACTATTTAACATATTACGATCTGCAATGTACATGTAGGACCAGAAAGCATTCTGAAATACGGATGTGCCAAGTCTAAATTACAATGTTACACCTGCCCCTTACTATGAGGTCCCTCTCATCTGTACACACGGTGAGACAAGTAATTTATTTACCATATATATGATATATAATTGTAATAAGATATGTCCAATAAATTAGGTACATCCAGCAAATTAGATCCATCCAGTAATTAGATATGTCCAGTAATTAGATACATCCAGTAAAATAGATATATTCAGTAATGGAAAAACACCAGCTTTGTTTACAACATGGGCGCAGACATTTTGGACACCCAAAGTTGTGCGGAGGGTAAAATGAGCCCAGTGATCTGATTGGTCATTAAATGAAAAAATTAGTTTTGCCATTAATAAGTGAAATAAAGGTAATAAAAAAGATACATGAATATTGGTAGTACTTTGGAAATTATAGGGTTGACGGTTGAAAATTGAAAGGGAGGGGTCATATGAGAATAAATATTTTCCTTTGGTGCGGAATACTACGAGTTGTAAACAAGTGAAAATTTGAAGTAAAAATGCAACGGCAACCTATACTTTTGATTGCAAATTTTGTTATCAAAAATTTTGATCTTTCACCACAGGGTACTTATTTGACCCAGATATAATAAACATGGGAGTGACAGTGACCTGAAGTTTTGTAAATTAGCATTGAGGGCTATGGGAAAATATTTGGTGGTGTCTGTCCTAATTAGTAGTTTTATACTTGTTTATGCTTACAAACTTACAATTGGAAGATTAAACGAAATATAAACAAAAGACAAACACCATCAAAATTAGGCTTGTGACAAATTTAAGACCTACGATGATATATATATATATATATATATATATATATATATATATATATATATATATATATATATATATATATATATATATATATATATATACACATACACAAGCTGAAGCTCTACAGCCCAAATTTGAAGAAATTCTAGTTTAAGGTGAGTATGGCCATTTGAAGATATTTTAGTTTTAGCTTACCAAATATTTCCCCTCCACTTGCATACTCTGTTACAAGATAAAGCATTCTATCAGTCTCCATCACCTGAAAGTAGAAAACAATTTTTTTTAAAGTATCCATAATTCTTTATAGCCCCAGATCATAATGGACTGAAAGAACACCATCAGCTCATCAACCACTGAAAAACAATGGACTCTTCTGTAAATGACTTAGAAAAACCCAAAAGTGTCTTACAGTGATGAGTTTGCGTAATTACAAAAATATCTGAAATAGGTTGGCCACCATTAATTCCCCCCACCTCATGGTGCCTGATGCCGAAATAACTTGACTTCCATTTTTCACTCCAATGTCAACATTTCTGAGCTCAAATCATTGCGAGAATTTCCACTATAGACATCCTGATGTATTTCACAAGCTGGTCAGGTTGAACACTTTTGAACGAGGCCCCTAGGCCACAGTCATTTTTCTCGTCCTCATGACAGTCATCGGATTCTACGAATTACCGAAAACAAGCCCAGGTCATGTACAAATAAGTACTGAAAACATACAGTTATGGACCAAAAACGGATATATGACTTCACAATTTCACTGCCACAACTGGACCGATTTTGCATGTTGCGCATGCGTACATAGGCATACAAACCATCATCATGGATTTAACACTGAGACAGTAATATAATTTCATGAGGTCAGGTTTCAAGTGCAAAAGATGTAAAGTTTGATAATATTGTTTAGCTTTTTATGCATAAATAATTCTGAAATATGATACTGATTCACAGAAAACAAGTAAATCTTTTTTTTATTTGATATTGTTAAAAGAAATAAACTTCATTTGTGAACTGAGAGCTTCAACTGTTGTTTCCTGTTTTATTAAATATCACTCATTGTCAAAAGATAATGATATGAGTCCTACATGTATTAAAAAGAATATTTGTGTACCAATATGTTTGCGAAATGAAAAAAAATTGAGATAACTTGGAATTGCTACTGAGAGTGGGCTGTCAAAAATTAAAAATATGTTTGATTTTGCATCGAGAATGGAACAAGTAATTGAACAAAAATTTGCTGTATAAACCCAGCGACAAGACAGTGGCCTATTAAGCAAATCAAAATGCGGGGGAGGGGGGGGAAGCAAGAATTTATTATTATTTTTTTTAATACAATAACATTTGAAACAATTTGCTTGCATATTGATAATCAATGTTGTAAAACCACAAATCTTTCCTACCTGACCAAAATCACATGTGCATTTTTTCATTATTCATGAAGTCTCAGCTAATGCCTGTATTTGTCAACCAATCAGATTGAGAATTTTAAATAGATTCAGAATTTTATAAGATCAACAGACCATATGATAACTTCCGTTGCCGATCACAACTACTGTGATTGGATATATTGGAGCCACATACTTGTAAATATTCACAATATTTGCAAATATTGTATTTTCCCTAATGTCACCAAATTTATGGAGTACTAAAGCTCATTTAACTTTTTGTGATTTTACGGTACGTTATACAAGTAATTAAACACAACGTTTATACAGCAACTGGACATGTTTGTATAATGATGGCATATAATTGTAAATATTGTTGCTAATTTGAAGAAAACTTCAGAAATATTAAAAAAAAAAATTGAGCACATATACTCAAATTTTGTGTATATTTTGAGAACAATACCCAACATATTTATTTCTTTTACAGAAAAATCATAAATATGATTTTTTTTTTTTTTTTTTTGTGTGTGTGTGTGTGTGTGAACAGTTTTCTTTTCCATCAGATCCAGAAGTTTTAAAAATGAATATACATTTGTATTGACAAAATAATAAAATAAAAATGAAGCTTGGGCATTGAGAAAATTTGGTGACTTCAGGCCTGGGTCAAAAAATGGCTCAATATGTTGAGAGATAAACAAAAACTTTACCTGATATAGCCGCACAATGTTTGGATGCTTTAAAAGCTTCATAATTTTCATTTCTCTAAATATTTTCTTTAAATTGTCTTCATCTAGCTGTGTTTTATCTATAATCTTTATTGCAACCTGTAAAAATAAGAAAATGAAAATATCATTTCAGAAAGAGCATATGAAAAACCAAAATCTGATCATAAAATCCTATGCAATAAATTTATCCTTATATGTAAACGCCTTCAGGATTTTAAGTCCTCTCTGATTGGATAATAATCCCAATCAGATGCTTGACACAAATCATTGTCCCTCCATTCAAACAAATGAATGATCCAGACAAGTTTACAATAAGAATTTCTGAGTTTATTTTGATAAAAGGGATAAAACTGAAAAGAAGAAATGACTAACTCTTTTTTTATATTTAAAACATATACCATAATAGTCAATGGTGAATTTTACAATTAAAGGAAAACATGGCTAGTTTCTCCCATTTACATGTACTTGGCCCTATCCCAAAGTACCATACTTTGGGTGAAAGCCCTGGCCTTCATCAATCATTAATACCACTCCTGAATCCACAAAACTATCTTAGATTTAAGTTCATGTAAAAAAAAACCTCCTCTTCAATGATATGCTTTTTCTTAAAAAAAAAATTCAAACTGAAATTTTGCAGTGAAAATTGAGTGTTGATTAACATATATTATCATACAAAGTACAATATATCATCATACAAAGTACAATATATTATCATACAAAAAAAACAATATATTATCATACAAAGTACAATATATTACCATACAAAGTACAATATATTACCATACAAAAAAAACAATATATTATCATACAAAGTACAATATATTACCATACAAAGTACAATATATTATCATACAAAGTACAATGTATCAGCATACAAAGTACAATATATTATCATACAAAGTACAATATATTATCATACAAAGTACAATATATTATCATACAAAGTACAATGTATTATACAAAATACAATATATTATCATACAAAGTACAATATATTATCATACAAAGTACAATATATTATCATACAAAGTACAATGTATTATCATACAAAATACAATATATTATCATACAAAGTATCATCATACAAAGTACAATATATTATCATATAAAGTACAATATATTATCATATTATCATACAAAGTACAATATATTATCATACAAAGTACAATATATCATCATACAAAGTACAATATATTATCATACAAAGTACAATGTATTATCATACAAAATACAATATATTATCATACAAAGTACAAAGTATCATCATACAAAGTACAATATATTATCATATAAAGTACAATATATTATCATACAAAGTACAATATATTATCATATAAAGTACAATATATTATCATATTATCATACAAAGTACAATATATTATCATATAAAGTATAATATATTATCATACAAATATTATCATATAAAGTACAATATATTATCATATTATCATACAAAGTACAATATATTATCATACAAAGTACAATATATTATCATACAAATTACTAAGTGTCATCATACCTGTACAATGTATCATCATATAAAGTACAATGTATCGTCATATTTCAAAATTTTATTTACAGGGCCATAATGTACTTAACTCTAAAAAAAATTCTCCTAGAGAAACCAGACATTAATGAGGACAACATGAAGATCATGTCAATTGTGTTTTGAAATTCAGTGCTCCAGATCATTTTCAGGGCACCTTGGTAAAATACCCACCATTTTCTAATGCAGCCAGAGAGTATTTTTACGTATAAAATTTCTGTCAAGTGGGTATTTTCCAATTTTTATTGCATAGTATAATTTCTATTAGACAAAGAATTGATTTTAAATTCAGTACTTTGTTTTAGAAACCAACTTATGACATCCAAATTTTTATTGAAAATAAATCTCTGTATAAATTTCTGTATCTCTGCATATTTTGCATATAAAATATAAATCTTCAATTGTGCAAAGTAATTTCGAGATAACAAGTGACAATTTTATTTTATTTTGATACTTCGGACCAGAAATATACTTTGAGATAAGCAAAATTCTGAGATAAATACTATGAGATATCTGGAGGAAAATTTTATATATATAGTAAAATAATTGACTGACTGTTAACTTTGACTAACCAGAATTTTGACTTAAAATATTAATATAATTAAAATATTTAAGGAGGAATTAACACTATCTGAATAACGTTGAACATTCGGAAGGCATTCATCAAAAAATGATTTAAGTTTATTGTGCTTTCTGACGTCATTGGATTATGACATCATAACCACACAAATGTTTGATGTTGTGGCGTCATGATGGAAAAGTTTGCCTAAAGGTACTGTATCAGGCAATGGACGAAAGTAATTACAATGATGACACTTATTTACTGGAATGATGGGTGTAATCATCGTAATGACACTTTTAAGGAAGTTGTTTTCATTTAACATATCATAAGACGCATTTTAACATTTAATCAATTGATTCATATTCAGTATTTAATTATCTAATTTTCAAAGTTTAGTTGTGCCAGAAAAATACCAAACCATACGTTACTAACGTGTCACAATAGTTAAGTTTTGGGGACCATATTTTCTATTTCTGTGGATAAATTCTTTTCATATTCATAATGTTATATAATAATACCTTAAGGATTATGGAAATATTTTGGGGGAATATTGAACTTACAGATTTTTGTAAATTGTCAATTTTTAGGAGAAAATGGTGTATTAATAGAAAAAAAAATGAAGAAAATTGAATTTGGGAGTCAGTTGTTTAATACCGCCTTAACTGTCTGTATACCCACACTCTTGGGTCATTACTTCTAATACCTAGTGAGCAGAAGTCCTAATTCAGAGAGTTCTTGTTTTATTTGTTATGTAACCGATTTATACTTGGATGAACGAAATGAGGGAGAATATGATTAATAGATATAATTAAGCTCTCTGTATGTACAGACATGAAGTCATATATCTGTGTAATTACAGATGATTTAAAATAAAATTAAGATTTACAATGTGTTAATTGTGAGGCACAGTGACATTTAAGACTTGTTGATCTACATGTAAACCAGAAATACAAAAACAAATTAACCATCCACTGACTAAGTTTTATTAACAGCCTGTTTATGTACTAAATAATTTTTGGAAGAAACTTAAAGTTCTATAAGAAATTAAGGAACAACATTAAGTTTTTATAGTTAAAATTTTGTCACGAAGCAGATAGTAATAGCCGAGTGAAGGTCAGTAGGACACATTGTTACTACATGGCTTGAACACACTTTATGACCCAAGATTTACTCCAAATAAACACACTCAATCTTTCATCTTTCAGTAGGTTTCAAATCCAGTGTGTTTTGCATTAAGTTGAAGTACCTTTAAAGGGTATTTTTTTAGCACTTTTCAAGGACTAACTCTATATTCAAGCACTGTTCAAGCTCCATGCTAACCATGTATATTTAAGCATTGCACTGCTGTCAGCAGGACAAAGGCAAATTCCATGTCACCCACTTCATGATTAATTTGCTTTGTCCAGTTTGCATGCATAAATCCATGAATGCCAAATGAAAGCAGGTCAATACTTATATTTACTTCTTTCTTATTATTTTCTGACTTTTCTTTCTTTCTTTTTTTTTTTTTTACATTTTTTAAAATTGGAATTCAAATTTCCATAAAAAATGTGCATTCGTTCTTGTATGCACAATTCCTGGAACAACATTGGCATTTACGAGATGTACAACATTAATAATGATTACATACTGTCAAAGCCAACAAATGGTAAATATAAATACATAACCGCTGTGTGAATATATTTTCTGAATTTGTACACAAGGGTCATGCAAAAAGACACACTCCGTCCACAATATTATAGTATCTACAATGTCCACATTATTATAATATAATATCTATATAAACAATTGTGTAAATAGCTTTGGCAATTTAAAGCACATCTATTGACATCCACAATCCATTGCATATATACTTAATGCTTTCCAAAAAATGAAAAACAATCATTGTACCCTTATATTGTACTTCCCCTCAGTAGCACTTTAAAAATCTCTAAGTCAATAGTGTCCATGTAAAACATTTTCAGTAAAAACCACTGAACGGTACAGCTTCTAAATCACTGTTTGACTTCATAGCGAGATGCCAATATACAGTAAGGGAATGACACGCAACTCAACCAAAAACTCATTTGCATATCAATCTGTGCAAGAATTGTTATCAGTCCAGTCAACCACATTTAACTTCAATTTTGTCACAAGTGTATAATGATAAAAAATAATTTTAATAACATTTGGAAACAAATTTTATCTTACCATAATTTATATAATGAAGGCGCCCTTTTTGGGGTATTTCAGATTTATGGGTGTCTTAATTTGTGTCAAAAAACTAACTTTCAGTTGATAAGGTGCCTTAATTGGAATTTCATGGTTCTGGGGTTTGAAATCAACCTCAAGTATCCATGCAAAATGTTGATGATAAATACGGTCTAGATGTTGTTTATTTATTTTAATTAGTTGATACAGATCATTATCAGCTACAAACATCTAAAAAAGTGAAAGTTTCTGTGAATAAACATTTCTTTTATGTTGTTTATTTAGTCTATAGCATAATGAAAACCACTTATGAGTCCTCGCTGTCACTCAGAATTATACTCTGTTCTTAACAAGTACTGATCCATAATCAATCATGTTTGTCATATTAAATACACTTCTTTATCATCATGCTGGTGTAATTAATGTAGCAAGTCTTTAAATTCAAACTGTTATAAATTATATCAAGAGCAAAACATTTCAAATTGAAAATGAAATCCCAGAAATGTACGAAATTATTTGTCGGACATTGAAGAAAGAGACTTTAACCTGTGCTGCCATCTCCTAACTGCTTAGACGTACCTGTTAGTTGGTAAATCAGCCAGTTACTAATTAGGCATGCCCTAAACAAACAATCCATGATGACTGTTGGTATCAATTATGTAACTGACAATGCTGAATTCAAAATGCCAATATGGAAATGTCAAAACACATGGTTTTTGAAAATCGGGATCGAAGTACCGTCTAAAGTGTATTGCCTAATGTCTGCTGATTCACACCGAAACAAAGTTTAGAAATCTATATCAAATACCGAGGCAAATAAAAGGCAAATAAATAAACGTCTGAAACCAGTACAAAGTCAAGAAAGTATTACAAAACGATTATAATGGACGCTTTAACACTCCAATTCGGATTAAACTTAGTAACTGTACTCTGCAATCACATAAGTGCCCAAGGCAAAATAGGTTCTGCTTTCAAGCTGAAGACTGAACTGAAGATGTTGTGAGTCAATCTAATCAGTCTCTGTTCATATCTAAAATCTATTCAGTAATGATTTAATCCACTTGAGGTTAAAAGATTGTCTGGTCTTATTAATTTACTGTATGTTATCATTAAAGCTGTCAAAAAATGTTTCATTTTCATATTTTTTTTTGGGGGGGGTGTAATTTTTTTTTTGTTTCAAAGGGCCCCTTAATTAAAATAAATAAACATAATTTTGGTCTTGTTGGCGCCTTAATTAGAGCAGCGCCTTAATTAGATAAATTACGGTAAAACTCACAAAGGATGCCAAACTTACTATTTATAGCATATATTTTTTCAAGTCTTCTAGAACCACTTTTTTCAGCGAATTGATACTTTTTTATCATCAATTCAAAAAGCAAATATCAATGAATAAAAATGTAATTTGGAAACTTTAATCTTGAAGTTGAGTTTATGTTGCTGAAATGCACATACTTGTGTAATTTCCTGTCAATATAATGTGCTATTAACGCTATAGTGCAAAATGTGCTTTGACTTGATCGCAAGAAAATAACACTTGTAAAAATTTGAAAAGGGGTGGGTGCATATTGGGATCAGTTAAGAGTCAAACTGAGGGAATTTTTTTTTTTAAAGGTGACTAAATCTGAACTTTAGGGGAGGGGCCCTTATGGGGACATGGGTGCTTATTGGGTAGAATACAGGTACATGTATAAAGACTAAGTTATATACATCTCCAGTGGATGCAAAATAAAGGGACACTTGCATTTCTATTTTGAAATGGAAAACTGTTTATGAATGACAATAAATTCCACTTAAAAATCAATGTTGGAGAAAATTTGAAAAAAAATAGAATTAATTTGATCAGATTTTTTGTTTTATGTCACACTCAAAACTCTTTCAGTCATATGATGGCATCCAGTTTTTATTGGTGGAGGAGAAACCCTGGTTACCCGGGTAAAGACCACCAACCTTCCGCAAGAAAACTGGCAAACTTTCTCACTTAATTCAAAATGACCCCAGCGAAATTCGAAACAGAGGTGAGAGGCCTTGTGATTTAAAGCGCAATGCTCTAACCACTCAGCCCCTTAAATTAAAAGTGCATCACTGCAACAATATTTTTAATATCTAATCATTAATTATGCATCAAAATCAATAAAAAAACATTACACATATATGAAAGTTTTATGAAGTTAAATAGTTACTAGAAATTAAAAAATTGCTTTTAACATAACTATTTTTTCCATTGCCACAGCAAACAAAACAAAACAACAATCTTTTGAGGTCAACAATCTCCATCTAAGTGTAAACTGTTCTGGACTGTATCTCTCCAATATCTGATAAAACTTTGATAAACCGGAAATGTATGAGATATCTTATCACCTGTATGTCTTAGTACTATGTAAAACAGTATGACCTCCTTATAATCTTGCTAGTAACAGTGATAGGTCTCCTACACACACACATACATATATATATATATATATATATACACACATACAAATAGATAAGTATTATACTTCTGTATCATTTTTATCTAACTTTGACATCCTTACAACGAAATCAAAACAATTCATCCTAGATGTATTATGTAAAGGAAGAAAGCTGATATCAAAACCATACATGTACATGTAACGCAGTGACTAGTGTTGCCACTGGGTCAGTCATGGCTCATCCCATATAATTTCTCCTCTGAGACAAAGCATCACTTATAAGATTTCTAAAAAACTTTTAAGAACATAGTATCAATTATTGTACATAATGTATTTTTGGAAAACAAAAGAAAATAAATTGTACTAAAAATCAGGTTTTTTTAGGGGGCAGTCTCCATTACAGATAATACCACCTCCTCCATGCCAAAAAATGATAGTAATAATTTAGATGAAATTTCCCCAAAATGGCGAAATTAACACTTGATAATCTGAAAAATTAGTTTTGCTCAATTCTCCGAATTTTAAAGAATAGGGAACTTTCGTGTTAGCCCGGATTATAATTATAATTATATAATCCTGCTTTTATTATCACCAGTTGCGTGATTCTAGAAAAATGTTCCTCAATGTTATTTCCGGTTTCGATAATATATAGATAGCTCCCATAGCGCAATTGGTAAAAGCACACTATATTGTTGGAAGGTCCTGGGTTCGATTCACGGTCTGTCCCTACATTTTTCTCTGCCTGATACATTTCAGTAATTTGGCGTTTAACTAAATAATCCATTGTGGTATGTTTTAAGAGTCTCTTGGATCTCTTAATGCAAAATAAATTTAATGCACTAAAAATATTTTCATTTACTTTACATACGTTGCAAAGGTAAATATGAAAATTGGAAGAACATATGAGGAACAAAATCGAGAAGGCACGAATAAATGCAGGATCATAACGGTAATCTGGGCTAACTCGAAAATTCACTATTGACACTTTCTAAAGTTAACAATGTGATATATTGATACAATCAAAATAAATCAGGAGAAATGAAATAATCACTAATCAATAACTCTGTTGATATATTGTTCAAATTCTTAATTTAAGATACCTCCCCCCCCCCCCCCCCCCCAAAAAAAAAAAAAAGAGTACCAAAATTAAACTATTTTCACAATTGTATTTAAAGCGATATGAGCTGTTGTAGGTGAAAAATTTTACATGCCCATTTTATGTAATATTTTATCTCATACACATGTATATCCCAAAAAGACCATCTGGTGGTTAGAAAAACAAATGCATGTGTATAATTGCAACAATCTTGCCAAATGTAACCCGTAATACAAGTAATTGTTCGTCCGCCATTACTTTGAGCATTGCAAATTAACTTATATTACTTATTTATTACTTAGATTACCGACTGTCCAATAAGCACTGCTATTTGCAGTTAATATACTTTCTTTTCTTACATGTATTACCCTTTGCATTTATTTTCGTACATCAACATTTCATACCTAAATCAGGCGAAGTTGATCTTTTCCTTCGTTTCAAAATATTCGTTTCTGAAACTGTCCACATATATGTCCATATATTGGGTGATCATGACCCATTTTTAACTCATCCCATCAAATTATTGGCTTTGTCATTCTTAACATACATGACCATACACTGCCCAACTCCAGCAGACATGGCGGCACGATTATAAAACATGAGGTACACAATGTCACCATACATTAAAAATTGGAAATAATTCATACATTCATCCAATTTTCTTCAAGTATTTAAAATAGCGTTGAAAAGCACGTATTTTACATAATACATGCACATTCCAATAAAATCACATCCTGTATTTTAAAAGGCGACTTTAACATACGTTGATTGTGTAAAAGGTCCAGATTGCTGATAGAATGAGCGTGTAAGGGACGAGACTCCCCTAACCGAATTACAAAGCACATCTGTTATGACGAAAGAGTTTATCTGAAAGGTCAGCATACGGAAATACAGCTGAATTTTTTAAAGTACGGAAAAACTTAAATTCTTATAAAACAAATAACTTTGAAAAGAAGATCTTTTACAATGTTTCACGTGTTTGATAATGTATTTGAACACATATTCTATCATATTCTCAACTACAGTGAACCCTCTCTACAACGACCGTGTTTGTTCCCACATAGACGTTATATCGAATTTGTCACTGTAACAAAATTGATGTGGTGGGCATTTTATAGTTAGCTCCCTTGAGTATCTTTTACACGTACAAATAAAACAGAAAGTCATAACAGTTCTTAATATGTTATTTCATACTATTTTCACCCTTTTAATTATCATATTTATGCAAGATAATCTAGTAAACATCGATGCACAATTATTTTTCGGTCACATATAGTAAATCGGTGATGTTGTAAAATGCACAGATCATGTACAAAATATCCAAATGTACCTGATTCCGAGTTAGATGCTTTATTGCTTAAATAAAAGGCGCAGAGATTGCTGATACAATTTAATAAAAAATGCCTTTCATAAATAAAATCTTACTAGAATGTTTACGGCAAAAATTGAAGAAATTCAAAGATACGCCATTGTAACCACATTGGTATAGACATATAGCCTAACAGAACCTGTCAACTATGTGTATTTATTTTTAATTATTTAATTATCTTTTTTTCAATTTGTTCATAGCTTGTATTTTAATGTTAGTTCAATTCTAACGAAACCTGTTTTATAAACATTACGCCTACCATAGTGCAGTACAGGTAATGCTAATGGTTGACGCCTATCCCCTATCAGTGCAGATCAGGGAACAATTGACGGTGTAATTGTTTTATTGACACAATTATTTTTACCTGTGATCTCAACCATGAAGAAAATCACGACTGATAACAACAGCCAAATCAGCAGGTGGCTTCTACGTCAGGTCGTTGTAAAGAGTTTATTTACATTGAATTTTGTACATTTGTTCGTGGAATCCTATGTCGGAGTCGGATACCGAATATTGCCAATCATCTGAACTGGAAGTGCATTTCTCACACCCTAGACCTAAGTACATGTATATGCATCTTCCATTTTGTTACAACAGAATTACATGCACTATGACATGACAATATATTATAGGATATTGTATGTGATGAAAATACAGCGCATTAATTAAATAGTTGCATAAGATGAAATTCATTAATACATGCATATGTACAATGTATGTGCATAAATACATATAATGTATATTTGAAACATGAGAGAAAATAGTCAAACACGGGTGTGTTGAATGGAAAGGAAAATCTCCACGCTTGTGGTAAGAAACTGGAAGTCCAATCCTTGGGAAATCCTTTGATTGGACAACCAGATTAGTCGTTCATGCCGGGGGGATAACAAATGAGTAAAAGTGAACTACAACGAAACATTATGAATTTTTTTTTCAAAGGACATAAAAAGTTCAAAGCATGCAAGTCAGATCGATCATAAGTTACATCAAATAACTTGATAATAGCTTGTTATGTGTGTAGGCTAATTAGTGCCTTGTTAGAGCTCGACTGTCAAGTGTCATTGACACCTAATTGAAGTATCACTATGCAGACCCATAATTAATGATGGATTCACCATGTGCATATACATGTACCTGACATTTTTTACATCATTGGATCAAAATAACAAATGTTTTCTTAATCAATCATGTGGGTAGTAAAAAAAAAAAGATCATTTTGTTTAAATTTAATGGTGCATCAGGCAGAGAAACAAAGGCCCTGCTAAGTTTCATATTTTAACTTTTATACTCAATCGAAGTTATAAAATGCATCCCCAATCTGATACAAAAGAGCTCCAAGGGGCTATATGTCTCACCTATGTCTCACATATGATCAATAATAATAATAACAACAGTAACTGTGATCTACTTTCCAGAATTCAGCTCCAATACCAAAAAAGGCACATCTAGGGTACATGATCATTTGTTTGAAGTATGGTTCCAATCCACAAAATAGTTTAAAAGTTCTGCTCTGTAAACTATTTTCACTGACTGTGACCTAGTTTCCATAAAAAAGGTCAGATTGACCTTTGTACACCAAAAGGCACATCTAGGACACAGAAGGATCATTTGAGTGAGGTATGGTTCCAATTTACCACGTAGTTTAGGAATTCTGCTCCAGAAACAATTTTCAGTGACTGTGACCTAGTTTCCTTAAAACAGGTCAGAATTACCTTAATATCTCAAAAGGCACATCTAGGGTACATGAGGGTCATTTGTGTGAAGTATGGTTCCAATCCACTCAGTAGATTAGTAAACGATTTTCAGTGACTGTGACCTAGTTTCCTGAAATTATCCATTTGCAAGGTGTTTCCAATGGGATAAACATCAGATGTCCAAAAAATTGGTTGTCCAGATGATCAATTAAATTGTTAAAGAATGTCCGTACATCCAAAATTTCGCTAGTGTTAGCTGATCATTCTCTGTAAACATGTCACTGAACTGAAGAAACATCAATGTTTTCACAGGCATGTTGTAATGAGTAAAAGTAAAAGCAATGTTTTATAAAGCCTGTGCTGGTAAAATATAGACCTAACATACATGTATACATGTACATGTATGTATGAAAAAAAAACCACGATTTCACTTCATATTAAACTGCACGAGTGAAATCACATGTAATTCTAGATCCTCATGTAGCCTACTTCATGTCATTAATTTTAAAACCTACATTTGTTCTCTCATTCATAAGAATTGGAAAATCGCGTAAACACCTACTCACTTGACATTATCTTTAGTCCTAAAAGTCACTGTGACTTGAAGAAATCTGGCACTTTGGTCTGTTGCAAACTCCTTCGAGTCTTGACCTAGATTTCCATAGCATGGGGCCTGTAGTGCATTGCTTTAATCATAATCAAATTGCTTGCTAAAGCTATTATTGTTTCTAACTGTCAATGTCTTAATTTGATTTAAAATAAAGAAACTGACAGTCCCAAGGATGTCATTAACTTTTTTAGTAACAGGTGAAACTGTCAAAGTAGCAGGAGAATTTCTATCTTTTTTGTAGAAGTTTATGTAATTCTGTCAAAAGTAGGTGACTATTTACTAAGAGTAGGGTGTTAAATTCACCTGTTACCTCCTTTTGTTCTAATGACATCCCTGGGTCCACAAAATTCATTCGGAATATGTTTGGTGATTAAATCCCACACAAGATTTTGAAAAGAATTCTCTACTACCAGATTTTGTGTGTTAGGTGTTGTTTATAATTTTTACATCTCATTGCCATCTCAAAAAGCTTACAAGATTACGCAAGTCTCATTTTAATCGGTCTAAAATGACACATCTACGAGGTCACTAGCATGTGACCCCCTAGCAGATTGCATTAGATCTTATATGTCACATATCAGAAAACAGGAGCGATTAGAAATCGTTTTTAAATACACTGGGTCTTAGCAGGATCCCAACAGAACATCTCGCCCTTTGACCCAATTTCATGGAAAACACTATAATCAGACTAGAGATTGCAATCCATAATTGCCTGACAAATGTGAGAGAAACAGCAGTCACAAAATGCAGACCTATGTAAAAAAAATGTCATTTAAAAAATTTAAATAAAAATTTCCATTATTTGTTGCCAACCTTTATCTTGTTCATCATATGTATGAAATTTGTTGTGAAGTCTGAATGAAATCCGTAGTATTGAGCTATATATAAAATATGAGCAAAGTGGTAATATATGTCAAGTTCCTCTGTGGCATTATGCCCCCAAGTTCATTTAAAATGAAAAATATGCACATCTGCTTTAATGTCAATGCACATCAACATCAATGCATTAATATTAATAATTAAAAAAATGGTCAAAACTGATGTGAATACAGCAATGGTTGATAGTTTCAGCACAGCGCTCCAAGAACAATTACATGTGGGTTTAATTTCTAAAACAGGTTGCAAAAATGTTTTAGTTGTAATGGGGCATTAGCTGTGTTTCCCCCCCCCCAAATTTTTCTTTCTTTTTCAACTACTGTACTTGGATTGATGTACAATAACAAAAAAAGGAGATATACACAGTGACACACATAAAAACTATTAAATTCCAATATATTTTGTATAAATTGCCTGAGAAACCCAGTTGGGCAATTATTCATTTGCAAATGATTAATTTGGCCTCACTATTTGTATATACCTTATTCGACCCATTAAGTGCCCATGTCCCTATAAATGTGCACCACTTCCTGGAATTTTTTTTCCATAATCCATTGCCTTTATACTCGATGCAGTCCAAAAAATGAAAAACAATCCTTATACTTATATAAATTACCATTTTCTTTTAATCTGTAGTCAGCTGGTTATGAAATTCATTCTATGTAATTGGCTTTGCGGTAGGAGGTTTTTCATATGATGTAACAGCTAAACAGCTGTGTGAGACGAGAAGTGGTTCCCCCTTTTCTGTCCGGAAATACTAAATGGAATTAAGGTTTATTTTCTTATTTTCATATCATTTTGAAAGAAACTAGTGATATGGAAAATTTTGTGTCAGAAAGTGTCAGATTTGTTTTTAAGTTATTTTAGAATATTCGTCTGCTTGGTAACCGGAAGGTTAAATGTGTCAGAAGAGAATTGAAATTGCAAATGGCTGCGCCCATGAGTATGCTGAATAATGTATTTACAACGAATTTGCGTTTGAATTCGGATATATTATTAATTGGATATACTAGAGAAAGATTTAGTGTGACTTACAAGAAGTGAGACAGCTAATATTCATTTATGACAACTGAAAGTAGCCATTTTATTTGACATTTTTTTACCAAGCAGCTGGGAACCACGATGACTGATTGGTACGTAACCTACGTAAGTACCGGTAGGCCATTTTCACACGACCTAATTTCACACGATGTGGGTGACGAATTGTTTCTGATAGGAATATCCAGTGAAGGCAAACAAATTGACTTGTTTATCAAGAGATGCTTGACAAAGTTGCAATAGGCCTTACTTTCTTTCTTTCTGTTATAACTATGAAGCCAGATGGTGGTCTGTGGTTCTGGTCATAACATGACCTAGATATATTGCGATATGGGCCTGTAAGCTGTACAATGTGCTACAGGTGTAGTCTCATGTTTCGGATTTCTTTCTGTGATTTTTATTTGTTTTGTGGTAGGCCAAAAGTATGGCTTTTAAGATTAAATATATAAGAAATAAACATGTGATATTTTATTCTTTATTGATTCGTTCATGTATTCTTACACTGAAAAGTAAAGTGGTTAATATTCGGGGCACGCGACTGCGTTTACCGGAATATACAATATATGTAAATATATATAAAATATTGGGACTATGGGCTGGTTACTACATGTAGCAGCAACAGTGTGACTAGACTTATTAAATGTGTTTTTTTAAACATTAACATTCACAGAGAATTAACATTTAGCCAAATGTGACAGACTACTAACCTGTGAAACTGAAAGTAGCAGATGTCCACTAGCTGTTTAGGCCGAAATTCTACCCCAATTTTAAGTTACTTTTTTGGTTAGTCCTATAATATAAGCCTACGTATATATTTTGACCAAAAAAAAAAAGCAAACAGATCCTATGAGAACAGCAAAATAGGTTAACTCAACTTTTGCACACAAATGAATCATTAATGGATCATACTTGACACGTGTAGACTGTAAGAGTCTGATATTAACATTGAAGTCAATGCCTGTATACTGCAGTACATCTTTTTAATGGCAGTGCCCAATATCCTAAACCTACTGACGAGTTACTTACATGTATTATGATCCCATATTGTTAATACATTGTATATGATAATCAGTGCCCCAGGTAAGCTGTATATTTGCATATTTTATGCATAAAAAAATCAATGAATACACATTACACAAGCAAATTCAATGGGTAAGATATCTTACACAATTTAAATCTGAAACATAAAATAAAACAAGCTAGATTTGAACTAATCTGTAATTTCTTTAACAGACTCAATTTTCCATACAGAAAAATAAAAGTAAGTGGGAATGATTTTAATTATAAAGTTTGTTCAAATTCTATAGTGATACATGTATTAAATGCCTTTTGCTGACCCTCGCCCAGATAATGAGATATTACTTTTGTTTACATGTCTGCATCATGACAAAACCTCAGCAACTAAAAATCAATGTGGTTTCTCAATTTCTTGTAGAACATACGGTAATGGAAGTTCCTCCAACGATTGTTAACTCATCAACCCCTGAAAACAATGGACTCTTCTGTTAATCAATGACCTAGACAGGTCCAAAAGTGTCTTTAGGGGCAAATGAGTTAAGAACTCATTGTTAATCAGGCTAAAAAGCTTGTTTTATTTTTGTGTCATTTATACGTAGATCTTGATCAATATCTCTAACAGATACATTTATTCAGTTAAAAATTTTGTCATTTTGTTGTCATTTTAATATTTATGTTGTTATTAATATGATTAATAAATATATTCACAAATCTATATAAGTTATGTGATAAATTCAAGCAAAAATAAGTAATCAGAAATTACCTGTACATTTTCCAACAAAACTTGTTACCTACATGTATATGAGTATAGGCCTACAGACTTACAAATTATTTAACAAATATTTTAAAATCATAAAAACATACAGCATTGCATATACATGTACATGTATATGTTTTATTTAATTCCCTATTTAAATCTATCATTAAATTGGTGTGGCAGAATATTTAAAGTATGATTATGAGTCTGTATTGTTAAATATTTTTTAACTAAAATATGTTTTTAGTTCTTTTTCTTATGAAAACAGAAAAAATGGAATTCACCAAAACTGAAAACAGAATTGAAGCAAATCTGAAACGGAAAATCACTGGCCCTTCATCATAATGCAGATGTTTTTTTGGTTTTTTTTGTGCCTGTTTTGTAATGAGACTGCGTGATTCACACAAGTTTTTGCATGTCTGGGAACACCGTAAACCTCTGAAAGACGCTGGACTCTTCAGTAAATAAATGAATTACAAGAATCCAAGGGTGAATGAGTAAAAGATCACCTGTGTATAAAGGGCACCTGCCTATATAGTCCAATCAAACATAACCTTTGTTACCTTTTTTTCTATAATGAATAAGCCACCTGTCTTTAACAGCTATTTTGTCTGTTCCCTGGAGTGTCTTAAGATTTTATAGACAGGATTGACTGTATATCGCTGTAGTTGTCAAAATAATATTCACAAATATGTACAAAAATGTATAGATATTTATCTTTCTTTGAATTGCTGTCAAAAGTTTTATTTAGCTAAATGCAGAAATTTAATGTGAATTTAACACTTTGTCTAAAGCACAATTTGTCAACAGATGAATACCCACTTGCAACTGACAGACATTTGTGGGCAGAAATACACACTGCATTTAGAGAGAATGCGGGTCATTTCGTACCAATTCCAGATCGCCCTGGGTTGTTTTGCCTTTATTTATAATATATCATGTGAAGGAGAAGCAGTCCAAGTTCGTGAGCATAGGCGAACCTTGCATGAAGTTGATTTTTTTTAATTATTTATTTTTGTTATTCAGTATGTACTTTTTTCTGACCATCCTCGGTTTTCACCAGCAATACTAGAAGATAAAGCTTTATATATCACTGGTTTTCACAGGTCTACCAACTGAGACTTGCCGAAAGATCGCAGATATCTAATATGTTATCTTAAAATAGATGCATATTTATAATACTATATAAATACAGAAGATGGTTTGTTGTAATTGTGCGCACCTAAGACGACTTTGGTCAAGCAGTCACAATAAATAAACATTTTGAATTGATTCAAAACATTGATTGAATACATCAAATATCAGGCAAAAAAGGTTACAAAACATTTTATTCCAGTAATCAATAAACTGTACAGCAAGATCGAAAATAGACTCACCCCTGTATTCAGTGAGTGTTCACCATCTTGTTGTAATTGTGTGCAAAAAATAGTCTTTCCCCATCTCTATTTTTTCATCATGTTTGTGTGTTAAGCATTGTTTAGACAGTCTATGTGTTTTTATCAATCATAGGTCGGGAGATTTTTTATTGTGATTGACAGTGGGCGGAGTAATGCCTCTGTTGGCATTGAGTGATGATATATATTGTGGGATTTTGGGGGCATTGGCTTAATGTTATTGATTTTAGCATAAAAATACTTACAGTACAAACGTGGTGTTTATTCTGTCAAACGCTCTACACCGTGAAAATGATGACAAAAAACACCAAAAAACACCGTGATTCTCTTTCTCACTATAGTGTAAACATACGCAAAATTTCACTCTACACTATGGCGGCATATTTCTTTGACATCGAGAAACTCCGTGTGACACCGTCAGCTGAAGCGTTTTGGATTAAACTTCTCCATGGGGTGCCTAGATTGATTAATTATTACTATAGCCTCGCACCCTACAGCTAATAAACAAGATGTAAATCCATGTCTTGTTAGACAGAATATCAGAGTCGCTTCGGTGATGTCAAGTTCAGTTGATATACATAAACTCTGCCCTTCACTACTACTACAACGATGACATGAAACACTGAAAGTTACAACAACTTCTTTTCTGAGAGCTTTGAAATTGATTTGCTAAATTATCCCAAGCAGACCAAGGACGCTTGATGTTCCGATCATCGTTGGCTGCATGCCAAACTTTGACCTTGATAGTAACTGTTGATCAGTCTTGAAAAAGAACTTCTCAGATTAACTTTACTCACATGTTTACACAATTATCATGTATTTCATAGGTGTCACAGTGGTGTAGTAATACGTAAATCTCTCTCTCTCTCTCTCTCTCTCTCTCTCTCTCTCTCTCTCTCTCTCTCACACACTCACACACACACAAAATCGAAAATGTTGACAAATAGCTTAATATTTTTAACTGTTAACTTCAACTAGATTTTTCATTGTTTATTTTATTCAAAATACAACTGACAGAAACATGACTCTAAAACTTTCAGTGCTCACCTGAAATTGACACCAGTCCAGTACGATCGTGTACATGTAATAAAATTGTTTTAAAAAGTAATACAGTCCGGTATTTCAGACTTACTATTTTATCAAACATTAAAAAGAATTAGTAACATTGTATAATTGTGGTGATAGTTGATTCACATACACTGTATCTTCGAGTATGTGGCTGAATACACGAGTGCAAAAGAAGTATACAAGTTATCTCCCTCAATATCATAAGAGGGATAAAAAAAAATCAGGTGTAAAATGATGCATCATAGATTTTTTAAATTTATGTAACCACATCTATAAAGATGCATATCTGCCCTTATTTTTATTTTCAAAAGTCAATAATTTTTAAGTAAATGTTTTTAAGACATTCGGAAATGGATCACCTTTTAATTGCGTCAGTGTTATTGACGTGTCTCCGTTTAAAGAATACTACTGGCATGCTACTACGATTTAAAAACTCGTTTTAGTCAAGTTTTACAGATATTTATATACATGTAGAACAAATCCTGATATACTATTGCCAGCAACTTGATCCCAGATGAACCGGCGATATATTACGCTTATTATATCGGTAATAAATTTCTATTACTTTTGTCTTTAGAATATAACTTCTTTGTGTGACTTTAAATACTGGCACTGGGCTTTAAAAAACAGGATGCCCCAAAAAGTTAACACTCAAGAGATTAACTGCCGAGGTAAACTTGTTACGCACTCGATTTTTATTGCATATTGAAGTGTCAAGTCATTCATGTTGATAGATAATCCTTTACACTATTTTTCACGGTGTGATAGTGTTTTTCTGGTGTTGCACACCAAAAATCACCGTACCGTACCGTATTTCACTCTACACCAAGTAGAGTGTTTGACAGAATAAACACCATGTTTGTACTGTACTTTCAACTGATTTCAAAAGGATTTACTTTTTCTGACCCTTGAATACACAAAATCTTAACTTTAGTAGAACCTGGGATGATGCTTTGTTTACAAAAATGATGTAATTTGTACAGCGCAAACAATTATAACATGCACACAATTACAACAAACGGCTGTATATATTTAAAGAACAAAGAAACTTGCTGGTAAATATAGTATACATACACATAGGTACGTTTAGAATCAGGGCAAAACGACTCAAGGCGAACTGGAATCTGGGCAAAACGACCTAGGGGTCGAACTGTAATCAGGGCGAATCGACCCGACTCTTAGAGAGTGGTGGGTTCTGTACCCTGGTGCTCTGAAAGCTATCAGTTGTACTGTATAATCCTACAAATTAACTCTGACATTAAACAATTGAGACATCTTTTTGATATATTTTGTTACACAAGATCCTGGAATCAGGTTCAGTGATATCATAGATGATATAAAATTGCCTTTACAATCTATTTAAGGCTAAAAGTTAAAACTTATAGCCAATCTAAACCCATGTTATTTTGTAAACATTAGGACCTGCTATTGGAAAACAAATTACGGTCAATTATCCCGTACGCCGTACATGTATCCTTTACATGAATGTAATTTAAAACATGCATCAAGTAAGTCGCTTTCTAAAGATCAGACGAAGGGAGAATACTTTACTGCAGGGGCCTAGGCCTAAACCGAACGACACTGGAGTCCGAGAATGTAGGCCTAAAGTCGAATTCGGAAAATTGTAGACATGTCAAAGTAAGATATTCCTGTTATCAAAAACTGTTTACCTTCGTTTTTGTGACAATGTGGGTTGCTAGCTTGACAACAGCAAAGTTTCCTTTTCCGATTGTTCTTTCCATCTCATAGTATCCCACTCTGACTATTCCCCCATGGCATAGGGCCTTCGATCCTGTTTTCGAGGCCGCCATTTTCTTTTACCCTGTCTCTATGCGCGTGCGTATTATCTTGAAACAAATTTCCAACACGAGTCTCTCTGGTTTTGTCATATAGCAAGAAGCTAAAACAGAATTATGGCAACATTCCGAACGTAATCAGTCATTTGACCTCGACTGGCTGATATTTAGGTCAATTAACACGCACTTACTTGGGGTCATGACCCCAGTTCTATTGTATTAGATACACAAACTTACGATCACTTCATTGGTCTCTGTACGGTCGATATTGACGATAAACTATTTTGTTATGAGTATCTGCATCTTTGTTTTCATTAGCATAGTAGGGAGTTTCTTGACAGATAAACAACTATATAATAACTGCATTTAATCTCGACTCAAATTTAATCAAACAGCATGTCAAGGCCTGAAACCGCAAAGTGCATGTGTCATTGTGTTCTATCAAAACATAGTTGTAAAGAAAATGAATTATCGTGTATCATTCGTGAACATCTTTTTAAAGATTTTTTGTGCATGTCTTCGTTAGATCTATATAAGAGACTCGTTACCATCATTTGAAATAAATCTAATTAACTTGTTTAATGTTGGCGAAGGACCGATCTATAATTTTGTTTAACTGCACTGGCTTTTCATGGGTTTGAGACTTATGCAATAATATGACGCTATCTCCCCGACGCCGTGTTTGAGCTAACATTTCAAGACTGAATTTTCTTGTATTTGTCACTGGACTTCGAGTAATCACAGATAAAGCAAAATGAACTTCAATTCTCCAGGAGCGGATCCAGGAATTTTCAAAGAGGGGCGTAACTTTTTAGAGGAACCGACAAGACGTCATAGGCGTGCATTCTTTATGCAGTGGTGTAGGTGAATGTATGTGTGTGTGGAGAGGGTGCTGTTTAGAACTACAATGGATACCTCATCAATAGGCGATTGATGATATAAAGTTGCAGTGGTGGGAAAATTTTTAGAAATTTGTCTTTAATTTTTCAATTTTTTATAGAAAAATTGAAGGGCACCCTCTTCCTCCTCACTACACACATTTCTTTGTATTAGATTATAATTGTGAGGCAATATTTCATTAGGTGTCAAGTTTTTCATCTTTCAGATACTGTCATGGGACATATATATCCGTCACTTATGTTATTTTCTTCTTTGTTTTATATAAAACCAACAATTTTTAAATGCCCACAAAATACACTAATTTAAGCAATATTTCAAGTATTTTATTTTTTTACATGAAGGAAATTGAATACATATTTTTAATCTTTTGGAAATTTAGATATACTCTTTGTTTATTTTGAGAAAATAATGATTCTGTGGAAGATGAAACTATTTCATGTAAATTTTGACATATTTCATTAGACTGGAAGAATAATTACGGAATTTATAAAATAATTGCATGAGAAAAAATACTGACATTTCTGTAAATAAACATGATAATTTAAAAATTCATATATTTTAGAAATATGAAATTATCCTACCATAAATTTGTACAAATTTGTCAAATTTTGGTATGATTTGTGGATTTTTTCAGAATTTAAAAACTGTTGGTTTTATATAAAACAAAGAAGAAAATAACATAAGTGATGGATATATATGTCCCATGACAGTATCTGAAAGATGAAAAACTTGACACCTAATGAAATATTGCCTCACAATTATAATCTAATACAAAGAAATGTGTGTAGTGAGGAGGAAGAGGGTGCCCTTCAATTTTTCTATAAAAAATTGAAAAATTAAAGACAAATTTCTAAAAATTTTCCCATCACTGCAACTTTATATCATCAATCGCCTATTGATGAGGTATCCATTGTAGTTCTAAACAAAACCCTCTCCACACACACATACATTCACCTACACCACTGCATAAAGAATGCACGCCTATGATGTCTTGTCGGTTCCTCTAAAAAGTTACGCCCCTCTTTGAAAATTCCTGGATCCGCTCCTGGAGAATTGAAGTTCATTTTGCTTTATCTGTGATTACTCGAAGTCCAGTGACAAATACAAGAAAATTCAGTCTTGAAATGTTAGCTCAAACACGGCGTCGGGGAGATAGCGTCATATTATTGCATAAGTCTCAAACCCATGAAAAGCCAGTGCAATTAAACAAAATTATAGATCGGTCCTATAGGCTCCCATAAGAGGTTTTATATATTAAAAAGATCATTTTTACTAGCGGTTTCCAAAATGTGGTCTCAGATGACAGGTGTTTTTTTCATGGGAGTGGTCATTCAAGACAGCTAGGTCCCACTGTACGTAATTCACTCAATATAATACTATATGTTCCATTTGTCTTGTACTCCAATTATTGTTGATCTAAATTATATTTTTATGTTTTACTGTTGTTTACACCCTGCCAAGAATTTTTCACTTACATGGAAATATGTCACCAGCTTTTGGCAAAGTGCCACAAACTTTTAACTGTGCTATGGACTGGACACCAATTGATTGAAGTGAGGGTCCTTTTACCTTACACAGTACTTCAGCTTTAAGCCTTATCTGAGTGAAGAAAAGTTACTAGTGCCTAGACTTGAGGGCCCAAAGTCACCTAGTTCACTCAATGCTCTAGATGAACTTTTTATACCTTATTTCTTTTCTTTTAACTATATAAAGTTGTTTGTCAAACTTCTGGATCTGACTTAATATAAAACACTTTGTTATTGTTCACCATCGACGTAAAAAAACAAACATGGTGACACATATGTAAATACATTTGTATACAGAGTATAGTCAATATCTGAGTATGTACCCAAAAGGTTTTTTTAATAATTCCAAAGTTTTCTTACAATAAATAAAGAATTATGTAACTCACCCCTAAAGAAACATTTGGATTGGCCAAAATCACCGATTTATAGAAATATCAATTATTTCATTTCTCAGAGGTTGATGAGTTTTTGAAGTGATTCTCAGGATGTGGTATCTCGGATTCCATTGTACTACCAAAATATTTCTTTTGTGTTTTATTTCATCGCTCTTGCCTTCTGCCTCTAGGCATCATATCAGAAAACATGAGCAATGCCCAGAGATAAGTTTTTAATTAGAATGAACTAATACCAGTATTTTGCATATTTATGAGTGAATAAAATTGATAATGTTTCAATGTAAATCTTTACCACATATCAACATTATAATCTTTGTTCAAACGATGCCTATTCTCGAAAAGCTTGTGTTCTCATATAATGTTTTCAATTAAAATGGAATTCACAGGCATTAAAATGTATAATTACTCTAAAAGTAATTAAAGCATTCCCAGTTAATCAGCCATTTGCATAGAGCATGGTCTTTCTGACCAGGTGAGCTAAAACATGTCAAAATAATTTGCTTTGAAACATCATATATCCTTCAACCTTTTATAAGATTTCCACAAAGAAAATTAAACAAGATTTGGTTCATTGTTCAAAGAAACCTTATAAAGTAAGATCACCTTGTAACAACTGTGGTTTTTTTCAGACAAGTTCGCCTACTGACCAAATTTTGCCAAGAACCAATATATCATAATGTTATTAACTATTGATACGATGAAATTTACAGCTTCCAATACCAAAAGAGAAAAGGCAGAAGAAACATGCATTTTTATTCCCAAACTCCTAGGATACAAGAACACAAAAGTGTCAAATTAAAATATTATCAATTTCAGGAATTGATATCTCATTTAATCAGCAGACATGATTGTTCCTTATCATTTATTCTGCAAATTTAGTGGTAAAAATGTCTAATAGATCTGTTAAATGTGATCAGATTCATCTAACATAACTTGAGAACAAGAATAACAGTTGGTAGCATTGTATCTCAAATACTCAACTTATTATGCAATTATGATGATTTAAAGAAGTGGGTCAAATGGCATTTTCTAGGTCATGAGGTTATGGTACCACATGAAAAGGCCAAATAGTAAGATTGAACATCTAGAACATCAAAGCACTACTCCTGATATTTCAAAACTTATAGCCAGGTAAAAGAGGTTTTATTCAATGGATTATTTAACCAAGTGGATTTCAGAATGTGGTCTCAGTAGACAACTGATCTTTCAAGACATGCCCCACTGTACATGAAAACATTTTGTAAGGAAAACAGAATTACTAGAACTTAACAAAAGTCTATGAAAAATGGAACCTGCATTGAAAGACCACACATCTTCTGAGACTACATTCTAAGAGCCACTTGGTCAAATTATCCTCAAAACAATGTGTTTGTGAACCACAAATGCCCCCAGTCCCAACAAATTTCTATGCTGGCAAATAAAATGACCCCACCCACCCCCTGGGATATGTGAACAAAGTGCACACTCAGGGGCATGTGATGTCGGTGAAGTAAGTAATCCTTAGATGAACTTATAGTCCATGTTGGTTACCGAATCACAATCCACCTACATTTTGACCTTACCACAGGGGCATGTGATGTCAGTGAAGTGTGAGCAACCCTTAGACGAACTTACAGTCCAAGTTTGGTTACTGTATCACAACCCAAACTTGAAATACTGCACTTTATATGTAAGCGGGACTGAATTATGGACAAACAAAAAAGACATACGGACATTCCAAACACTATATACCCCTGGTGGACCTTACAGGCCAGGGTCACAGAAACCTCTTTTGTGAGACCACCTGTCTTAATAGACCACATTTCAAGACAGGTTCCAATGTAGCAATGAAGGTGCCATTTTTTTCAGTACACAAATTATCAACTTATCTATGTAAGACTTAATCATGGTTCAGGAGAGCTAAAAATTGGCTGCCACCATACAACTGAAAAATTGTTGAGACTGCTTTCAACACTATCTAAAAAATAAACAAAAAATAATTTATCCATTGGTCTTAAGCATACACTTCATCAAATTATCATATAATTAATATCAACAATGACTTCCACTACTAAATTGTTTGACAAAAGACACAGTACTAAATATAAACTGATTTCAAGTCGGTGTGAATTCTTGTTTTAGACAGGAAAAGAATTATGGTAAAGAAAAAACAAAAAAAAGAAACAAAAGATCATAAATGGCTGATATGAGAATCAAATTTTATTGTTGAACAGCTTCTCATAACATTCATATACATTATGAACAACATCTCTAAATGAAATATGTTTACAATATCAGTATTATGTAATACATGTTACTTATACCTTGTCAACACAAGAGATTGAAATCATATGTTCCAAACGGCTTTTTGCTTTTACAGTTCCAATCATAATTTCCTTTTTGTCTGTTGCATGATTAACCAGGAGTATAGTAAAATCCATATAACCTGTTGTGGGTGGAGTCTTGTGAATCATGATTTATTAGAAGGCAGTAAAAGGCGAATTTAACCCCCTACTCTTAATAAATAGCTGCCTACTTTTGAAAAATTATGTATACTTCTATACAAACCTGCTACTCTGACAGTTTCACCTGTTACTAAAAAAGTTAATGACACCCTTGTGAACCCTTTCTTGACCTAGATACATTTAAAGTTTAGGTAAAAACTAATGCACTAAAACCACACTGGCCAGAGTAATCATTCCTACTTGTAATCATATGTACCAGTATAGTACAGAAGCACCTTTCCTGTGAAACTTGTCTTAACCGAGAAAAGAGTAGAATCTTCTTTATGATAATCAAAAAGGTTACTCTACCCAGCTATGTAATGTGAATCGGACAATATCATGGGCAATAATTTAATGACATCAAATTAAAAACAGCATATTTTCAATTGTTAGAGACGGCAAATATATGTTGTGGTTAACTTATACTATTTAGCAGAAGTATTATTCGAATGACTCCGAAAAAAGATTTACAATTGTGATAGAGTGACTATATTGTATTTCAAAAAATAAAAGATTTTATGTAATTTCATTGTTGGGTCATTACATCATCATCATCATCAACATCATCATCATCTTTTATCAATACATAGAGCACACAGACATATACATGTACTGGTATATAGCATTTCAACAAACAGGTATATGGGTATTGTTAATCAATTTATAATTTATTACTTTAGTTCCCCTAGGTTCTTTTACCTTTATGGTTACTTTGACCAATGTGACTTAGTCAGGTGATGACTCTTACTTTCCCGCTTTTTCTGAGTACCCTTTGTTAGACCAGCTTTGACCAAAGAACTGACTAGACATATTTCTGACAAGTTTATAATAATCATGTATAAGCCAGGCATAGACTTTATATACCAACAGAGACTTTTTCAAGAGGAATACTCTATTCCATAAATAGGGTTAAAAATTACTAAAGGATATAAATATATATATGCATTGATTCCAACCATCGGATCTGAATAAAGAACAATAGAACCTAACAGTTTGGTGTTTGTCTTGTTATATTATAACAACATCTGATACTGTAACACAATGAAGAGAACATCTTAGTATGAATTAACAAATGAAAAATATAGAAATTTATCCACTTGTTTGCCAAGAGAACGGAAATATTTTTCTCCCACACTCGACAATGATTACTTGTGAAATAATACATGTAATTCGGACTTTTCCCTAAGGAAAGACAGCTCACACGCGTTATGATGTCACAGACACACTATGTGATTTAACAACATGGTGTTATTGACATTTGTACTGTTGTAAAGACTGGAATTGTGGGAGAAAAAGAATCCAACATGATTGTTTGTTGTGAACAGAAAGAACATGATAATCTAGAACAAGACAAAGCCTCATTCTGGATAAATGTACTCTTTCCCTCTGGTTCTAAGATTTCCCTGTTCACAACAAACAATCATGTAGGATTCTAATAATCTATAATCTCCCTTCCAAACCCGACATACATGTAATTTGAATTCTCTGTATTACATACGTGCCATATTTTTCAGAAGTCATTCTGGGATTGTTTTGCGGGACAAATGACATTTTTCTGGGACAAATATCGCAAAATTCTTGGACATTTTCTGGGACACATTTTGGTTCACTTTTCAGGTGTTAAATAAATACAAAATTGTTTTTAATTCTTTATTTTAAAACTTGCAAACCTTTTGCAGTGAAGATTACACTGTATTCCTTTTTAACATATATTGTATGAATTTTGCAAGTTTATACACGTACCAGTTGAACAATAGATAACATCTTTGTTTACAATTAAAGAAAAAAAAATTCCCATAATTTAACTACCAGTCCGGTCCAGTTTCGTTTCTTATACTACTTCCGGAAGTATGTCTGCCATTACATGTGCTTTGTGACAATTTAGACCATGAGGTAAATGCCTTGCATGTTTGATTATAAATGTTGTGATAACTATTTTTGATGGCTGGTATCATGTATCTAATCATCAATGATCCAAGGTTGTGTCACATGACATAGATTCTACTGCACACTCTCTTAGTCTTACACTTATTGATAGTCTTACTCCAATTAACAGCCAATCAGTGGATGGGATGATGTTACATAATCATTAACACACTCAATATTTAACAGGCTATTTACCTGTAAAAGTGTCAACCTTTTGATAACCAGACGTTTGCTAATTAGTAAATGAGACTTCATGTGGACAAAATGGCGAAACAGAAGGAATCCGAGACAGAAGAAAATTTTACAGGAAAATCGGTGTCCCAACGGGACACGTTTTAGGAGGTAGATTTTCTGGGACATTAGCTGCCTTCCGGGACGTATGGCATGTATAGTATTACAAACGTCATGTTAAAGTGTGATGTGTGATTTATCCTAATGTGTTTGAATTAATTCACTTTGAAGGAACATCCAGAATGTTTTTTTTCTTTGGGAATTATTCCAATATATTTGTCACTTAGGCACCTATTTGCTCCCTTGACTTTGATCTGGTACGACCCAAATTTCCTGTTTTGTGCTAGATTTGGTTGTGTGTGGGGGATTTCTTTTTACTATTTTTTGTGGTGCAGGTTGCTCTTTTGTTTGTTGTGTTTTTTTGGCAGTATAAGCACAGAAATTCTTCCTCGGAATGATCTGTGGCAACTGCTTTACCTGTCCTGTTGATATTTTTTGCATTTCTTTGGTTTTTTCAAAGATTGTTTTCATTTTTAGCAAATTAACTGGTATGCAGAATGGATTCATTGTAAATAATACAGGCTTTTTCGGACATGTTGCAGGATTCATAAATGTACGTTTTCTTTTTTTCTGTTTCACAGTTCCCAACTCACCTTCAACATTTTCAACTCCAGACATTGCTAAAATTTCAGCGGTTTCCAGATTTTGATTATTAGAATCATTGGACAGATATCCCGTAAAGGAAGAGCCACTAGCAGCATCAGTCTCACTGGTATTATTTGTGCTCTGAGCAGTTGTCTGACTTTCATTTGCACTTGATGATGAAGTGCTGGGTGTGATAGTCTCCCTAGAAACAGTCGTTTGTTGCTGCCCACCTGCCAAATCTGAATCATTTGATTGGTTATCACTGCTTATTGATGTTAATTGATTTGTTGAATTCTGATTTTGACCTGTTGTTTGTGAACTTTCAAAATCTGAAAAATCTAAAAGAAAAGAAAAAGTTCAAAATAAAAACTTCACATGTTTGCATAAGTTAATTATAAAAAATTCTGCACTATTGATATTTTTCTCTTAACAAGTAACTTCGAACAACAGATGTCAAGTGATGGTGAAATCTCATCTAAATATTTATATTTGTTTTTCAACATACAGTAAAAATTCAAAGTTCAAAGGGTCATCTAGAAAAGTTCAAAACATTGAGACGACTTCTACTCATTAATGATAATAAAAGAACCATATGATAGTTTCAATTTCAAAGGATCTTTAGGGTGTGCACCATTGTTTCCAACCCATATTAAGTCATAATTTTTCATAATTACTGTTAAAAATGAATTTAATTATCAGTAATAAAAAAATGAGTGTGAGAATACCCACATCCCTATATATGAATGGAAACATGTACAGTGAGACTTGTATATAACAACCTCCTCAGGAATGCAAGAAAACCGGTCTTTATAGAATGGTGGTCTTTATATAGAGGTTGATTTGTACACAAATGGTACTATTGGGGACAGCAGAAAACGGTCTTTATAGAAGTCAGTAAGGATAAGGAGGAGTAGGTGAGGGAAGAGAAAGAAAGAGAGGAGAGGAGCGAGAAAGGAAGGAGAAAGGAGTAGGGGGTAGGAGGAATAAGGGGGAGGAGAAGGAGAGAGAGAGGAGGGAAGGAGAGAAGAGAGGAGAAGGAGGGAGAAAGGAAGAGAGGGGAGGGTATAAGATAGAGGATAGGAAGAAGGAGAAGAGGGAGGGAGAGAGGGTAGAAAGGGGAGGAAGAGAGGGAGAGAGAGAGGAGTAGGGAGGGGATAGGGGTGAGAAAGGGAGAGGAGGGAGGAAGAGGAAGAGAGGAAAGAGGGGGAGGGGTAGGAGGGAAGGAGGGGGGGAGGGGGAAGAGAGGAAAGGGAGGAGAGATACAGGGAAGGAGAAAGGGGGAGTAGAGGGGAAAGGAGGAGAGAAGAGAGGAGTCGAGGGAAGGGGAGTAGAGGTAAGAGAGAGAAAGAGAGAGAGAGGGAAGAAGGATAGAGGAGAGGGAGAAGACGAGGTAGTGGAGTAGAGTGTAGAGGAGGAGGGGGGAGGAGGAGGAAAGGAGGTAGAGAAAGGGGAAAGAGAGAGAGAGAGGAGGAGAAGGAAGAGGAAAAGAAAAGAGGAGAGGGGAGGGGGAGGAGGAGAAAAGAGAAGAAGAGGAGAGAGGAACTAGGGGGGCAACAAAAAAAAAAAAATTTTTAGGAGAGAAAGGGAGGAGAGGGGAAGGGGAGAGGGGAAGAGAAGGGAGTGGGGGGAGAGAGAGAGGGGGGAAGAGGGAGGAGAAAAGGAGGAGGAGGAAGGAGGAGGTAGAAGAAGAAAAAGAGATAAGGGGAAGAGAGGAGAGGGAGTAGGAGGGGAAGAAGAAGGAAGAGGGAGAAGGAGAGAGAAGGGGAGAGAGAGAAAGAGGGGGGAGATAATAATAGGTAGAGGAGAAAGAGGAGGGGGGGGAAAGGAGGAGGGAGGGGGTGGAGAGGGAGGGAGGGTAAAGAAGGGAGGGGAAGGGAAGGAATATAGAGAGTAAGAAGAGAGGAGAGAGGGGAAGAGGGGGAAGAGGGAGAGAGAGGAAGAGAGGGGAGGAGTAAGAAAGGGAGGAGTAGTCTAGGGATAAGGGAAATAGAAGGATTAAGGAGAGAGTAGAGAGCGAGGAAAGGGGAGGAAGAGAGGAGGGAGGGAAGTTGAGGGTCCGGGGAGGAAAGGGAAAGGAAAGGAAGAGAGGAGGGGAGGGGGGGAATAGAGAGGAGGAAAGGAAGGGAGGAGGAGAGAGAGAGAGAAGGAGGGGAAGAGAGAGGAAGAGGATAAAGGGATAGAAGAGGGGAGCAGGGGAGGGAGATAGGAAGGGAGGGGAGAAGAAGAAGAAGAGGGAAGAAAAATGGAGAAGGAGGAGAGAGGATAGAAGAGAAAGAAGAGGGAAGGAGAGGGGAGGGGGAGAGGGTAGAGAGGGAGAGGAAAAGGAGAAGGAGAGGAAAAAAGGGGAGAGGAGAGGGTAGATAAAAAAGGAGAGGGAGAATAAGTAAGAGATAGTTGAGGAAAGAGGGATAGGGGGGGAGGGGGAAGGGAGGGGAGTGGGAGGATAAGGGTCAGGAGAGAGGAGGTCCGTAAGGAAGGGAGAAGAGAAGGAGGAGGGGAGGGAAGAGGAGAGAAAAGAGAGAGAGGGAGAGAGGAGAAAAAGAGAGAGGTAGAGGAAGGAGGGGAAGGAGGAAAGGAGAGAGGAAAGGAGTAGGGAGAGGGAGGGAGGGGAGGGGAAAGAGGGATAGGAAAGGGAAGGAAGGTAAGAGGAGGGGGGGGAAGAGTAGAGGGGGGAAGGGTAGAGAAGGGAGGGAGGGGAGTAGAGGAGAGAGGGTGGAGAAGAGGAGGAAGGGAGGAGGAGAGAGAAGGGTGGGAAGGGAAGAAGAGAGAGGGGAGAGGGAAGAGAGGAAGAGAGGAAAAGGTAAGGAGAAGGGAGTAGGAGTGAGAGGGGGAGAAGAAGGAGGAGGATAGAAGAGCGTGGAGGGAGATAGAGAGGGAAGGAGAGTAAGGAGGGGGAAGGAGAATAGGGAGAGAGAGAGAGGGTCAGGGGGAAAGAGAGAAGAAAGGGGAAAGAGGAAAAGGAGAGAGAAGAGTGAGAGGGGGGAAGTTAAGAGGGAGGGATAAAAGAGAGAAGAGGGTAGAGTGAGTAAAGGAAGGGAGGGAAGAAGAGAAGAGATAGTATAAAGTAAAGTGAATGAGGGAGAGGAGGAGGAGGGAGGATGCCCAAAGAGAGGAAGGGAGAGTGTAAAGGGAGACAAGAGGATAAAGGGAGTGGAGGGGGGGGAGGAGATAGAAAGGAAAGGAGAGAAGGAGAAGAGGAGGAAGAGATAGGATAGAAGAGGTGAGGGAAGATAGGAGGGTAGAAGGAGAGGAGAAGAAAAGGGGAGGGGGAGAAATAGGAGAGAGAAAGGAGGAGAGAAGGATAGATAGAAAGGAGAAAAGATAGAAGGGTAGGGGGAAGGAGAGAGAGATAAAGAAGGGGAAAAGAAGATAGGAAGGAAGTAGAAAGAGGGAAGGAGAAGAGTAAGGAGGAAAGAGAGGAGAGAGAAGAAGGGGAGGTAGAAGAGAAAAAAGAGGATAAGAGAGGAGGAAGTAGGTAGAGAAGAGAGAATAGAGGAAGGGGAGAAGATGAAAATAGAGGAGAGAGAAGAGGAGAAAGAGAGATAGAAGTAGAGATAGAAGTAGAGGGGAAAGAAAGAAGAAAGGAGAGAAAAAAGAGAAAGGAGAAGGGGAGAAGAAGGGGAGAAAGGTCCCAGAGAGAAAGGGAGAAGAGGGGGGTAAAGAGAAGGGGGGGGGAGGAGAGAGAAGGAGGGAGGGAGAGGTAGGAGTATAGAGGAGAGAGAGAGGGAGAGAAGAGGGGGTAGAAGAGAGAGAGAGTAAGTAGGTAGAGGAGATAAGAGGGGATAAAGGGAAAGAAAGAATAAGGAAAGTAAAAAAAAGAGAAAGAGAGAATAGAAAGGGGGAGAGAGTGAAGAGGTAGATGAAGAGAGAAAAGTAGAAGGGAGGAAAGGGAGGAGAGAGGAGTAGGGGGAAAAAAAGAGGAAGTATGTGGGAGAAAGTGCGAGGAAAAGGGGAGGATGATAGAGTAGAGGGAGATAGATAATTGGAGGAGAAGGATGAAAGTAGGAGAGAAAGATAGTAGGTGAAGAAAAAAGAAAAAGAGAGAGAGAAGAAGAGAATGATGGATATGATGAAAAGAAAAAGAAGTATAGAGAAGAAGATAAGAGGGAAGAGAAGTGGAGGAGATGGGAAAGAGAAGAAAAGGGGGGGGAATAGGAAATAATAAGAGGAAGGAGAGAAGCGGGAGTAGAGGTGAAGTAGAGAGGTAGAGGAGAAGAAGGAGGGGAGGGTCAGAAGTAGGGGAAGGAGGAGGAAAGGAGGAGAGAGAGGATAAGAAGAGGGAAAATAAGAGAGAGAAGTGAAAGGGAGAGGGAGAAGAAAGAAGGAAGGAAGAGGAGAAAGAGTGGAAAGAAAGAAGAAGTAGGGGGGGGAGAATAGGGAGCGGAGGAGAGGGAGAAGGGAGGGTAGAGATAGTAGAGGAGAGAAGAGAGAGAAAGAGATAGAGGGAGAGGGGGGAACGAGGAGGTAGAGGAGGGAGGGTCCCCAGGAAGAGAAAAGGAAGGAGGAGTAGAGAGAAAGGAAGGAGAGGGAGTGTAGGAGGAGAGAAAGATAGAGGAAGGAATAAGAGGGGGGAGTAAGAAGAAGAGAAGGAGAAAGGAGGCGAGGGGGAGGAGGGGAGAGGAGAGGAAGAGGGAAGGATAAAAGGTAAGAGGAGAGAGAGAGAAGGAGAAGAGAGATAGGAAATAGAAGGGGGGGAGGGGAGAGGAGTAGGGGGAGATAGGGAGGAGAGTAGAAAGAAGAAAAAAAAAAAGAGAGGGAGAGAGAAAGAGGAGAAGATATAGGAAAAGAGGAAGGAGGAGAGAGGAGGGTAAATGAGATAAGGGAGAGGAATAGATAGAAGAGGGAGAGAGGGGAGAGTAAGAAGAGAAGGGAGAGAAGAGAGGGAGAGGAAGAAGAGAAGTAAGAGGAGGGGTGAGTAGAAAGGGGGAAGGAGGAAGATAAAAGAGTGGAGAGGAAAGAGAAGAGAGTTAGAAGAGAAGAGGGAGAGAAAAGAGAAGAGAAAGTCACGGAGAAGAGAAAGAAGGAGAGATAGGAAAAAGAGAGGAGAGAGAGGGGGAGGAGGAAGAGAGAGGAGAGGAGAGAGAAGAGGAGAGTAGAATAAGAGAGGTAGGGTAGGGTAGGGGAAGTAAATGCATAAAGGGGAGAAGAGAGGATGAAGAGGGAAAAGAGAGAGGAGAGAAATAGGAATGAGTGAGAATAGTAGGGGTAGAATGGAGATAGGAGGCAAAGAAGGAAAAGAGGGGGAGGGAGGAGAAGAGAAGTGACAGATATAGAGAGGAGAGTAGTATAAAGGAGAGGAGGATGGAGGAGGGAAGGGAGGGAAGGAGAATGAGAAGGGAATATGGTATGAGTATAAGTGGTTATGATAGGATAGTGAGTAGGAGCAAAGATGAGAGGAGAGAAGTGAAAGAGAAGAAGTAAGAGATGGGGGGTATAGAAAGTATAGAAAAGAGATATTTGAGTGTAAGAAGAAATGGGAGAAGAAAGGAAGAGAGAGGAAGAAGAGAGAGAGAGAAGAGGAGGAAGAGAGTCCACCAGGGGGAAGGAGAGGAGAGAGAGAGAGAGAAGGAGGGAAAGGAAGGGAGGGAGGGAGAGAGAGGAGAGGGAAGAGTAAGGGAGAGAAAGAGGAGAAGTAGAGTATACGAGGAGGAGGAAGAGAGAAGGAGGGGAGAGGAGGGGGAGGGGGTAAAAGGAGGAAGGGGTAGAAGAATGGGGGAGAGGGGGGGAAAGGGGAGGGAAGAAGAAAGAGGGAGAAGGAAGAGAGAAGGAGAGAAAAGTAGGAGAGAGGGAGAAGGAGGGAGAGAGTGGAAGGTAGAGAGAGAAGGGGAGGAAAAGAAATATAAAGGGGGAGGGGAAGAAGAAAAGGAGAGGGGGGAAGGGGGGAGGAGTAGAGAGGAGGTGAGGTAAAGGAAGTTATAGAAGAAAGAAGGATGGAAGAATAAAGAGGAGGAGAGGGGGGAAAAGAGAGGGAGGGGAGAAAGGGGTTAGAGAGGAAAGGGGAATAAGAAAGTAGGGGAAGTAGGAAGGGGGGGAAGGAGAGATGAAAGAAAAGATGAGAAGAGAGAATCATAAGGAGGAGAAAGATAGAAGAAGGGTAGGAGAAGAAGGAAGGGGAGAAGGAATTAGAGGATAGGAGAAGTAGAAGGAAGAGAAGGGGGGAAGAAGAAAAGGGAGAAAGGGGAGAGGATTAGAGGAGGAGAGGAGGAATAGGTAAAAGAGAAGAGAAGGGAAGGAGAAAGGGGAAGGGGAAGAGTAGGTTAGGGAAGAGAGATGAAAGGGGAAGGAGAAGAAGGAGAAGAGGAGAAAGGAGAAATAGAGGGAGTATAAGGGTAGAGAAGAGTATGGAGAGAGGAAGAAGAATAAGTGAGATGATAGGTATAAGAAGATGGAGAGGATATAATATAGGGAGGTAGGGAAGAAAAGTGAAGGAGGAAAAGAAATTAGGAACAGGGAAAAGATAGGATGATAGTAGGAGAGGTAAGGAGAGGAGAGGATAAGAGAAGGGAGAAAAAGAGTAGAGAGGGAAGTTAGTGGGAGAGTTAGAGGAAAAGAATAGAGGAAGATAGTAATAATGGTATGTGGGGTAGAGAGGAGAAGGAGGAAAGGGAGAAAGGAGAGGGAGAGGTAAAAGAGAAGAGAAGAGAGGGAAGTAGAAGATAGAAGAGGTCCAGGAAAGTGAGAGAAAAGAGGGTAAGAGAGTGGAAAAGAAGTGAGAAGGGGAAGTAATAGGAGAGAGATAAGAGGGGGATAGGAAGAAGGGGAAGAGAAGAGGAGAGAAGACAGAGAAGAGAGTGAGAGTAAGAAGGAGGGAGAGAAGAGGGAGGAGATAGGAGGGAGAGGGAGATAGAGAGAGGAGAGAAAGGGGGAGGAGAAGAGAAGGGAAGGGGAGAGGAGAGAGAGAAAGAGAGAGGAGAGGGTAGAGAAGGAAGAGGGAGAGGAGGTAAAGAGTAGGGAAAGGAAAAAGGGTTAGGGAGAGGGGAGGAGAGGGGAAAGAGAAGGGAGTGAAATAAATAGGGGGAAGAGAGGGAAACGAGGAAGAAGGAGGAAAGGTGAGGAGATAGATGGGAAGGAGGAACAAAGAGAATAGAGTATAAAAATAAATAAAAGAATAGGAGAGGGAAGAAGAGGAGAGAGAAGGAGTAAGTGAGATGAGAGGGAATGTAAGAGGAAGGAGGGGAGGTGGAGAAGTGGATAGGTATGTATAGGAAGTGTAAAAGAAAGAATGGATAGTGGGATTAAATAGAGATAGATTTGAGATAGGGATTAGGGGGGACAAGGAAAAGTGAGTGGTGTGATGTGGTATAGTTAGAGTATGTGTTTGGAAGAGTGTGGAATAGAGGGAAGAGTGAGAAAGAGAGTAGAGAAGATGTGGGAAGGAAAGGAGTGGGGAGAGGTAGAGATAGGGTAAAAAGAAGAGGAAATAAGGAAGGGTAAAGGGTTAAATAGAGGAGGAGGGAGGTAAGACAAAGTGAGTAATGGGAGAGGAATAGGAGGTGGAAAGGGAAGAGAGGAAGAGTGAGAAGAAAGGGGAGAATAAGGTAGGTAGAGGAGGGAAGAATGATGTGGAAGAGAAGTAGAGGGGAGGGAGATAGGGGGGGGTGTATAGAGATATGGTAGGGAGGTAGAGAATAGAGTATTAAAGGATAGAGAGAGTAAAAGGGGAAAGGAAGAAGGAGAAATGAGAAGTAGAAGGGGGGGAAGGAGGGTGATAAGGAGTAGGTTGGGTGTAATATGATGATAAAGGAGAAAAAAAGATATTAATGATTAGTTGAGAGAAGTGGGAAAGAATAATAGAGAAGGGAGGTGGAGGAAAGAGAGGGTTAGGGAGAGAGGGGGAGAGGAAAGTCCAAGGTGAGAAAAGAGAAGTAAGGAAGAGTAAAGGGAGAAGGAAGGATAGAGGAAGAAAAGAGAGAGAAGAAGGGGGGAGAGGAAGAGAAGTGGAGGAAGAGGGGAGAAAGAGAGGGGAAGGAGAGGAGAAAGAAGAGGGGAAGAAAGAAAAAGGGAGAAGGAGAGAGTAGAAAGATAAGGGGAAGGAAGAGAAGGAGGGAGAGGAGAGGATAGGGAGGGAAGAGAAATGAGCCCAGAGTAGAGGAAGAGGGAGTACGGAAGAGAGAAGAGGGGGAAGAGAAAGGGAGAGGTAGATAGAGAGAGAGGGTAAAAAGGGAGGGAAGGGGAAGAGGGAAGAAAAGAGGGAAGAGGAGGTAGAGAGAGTGGGGGTGGGGAAGAGGAGGGGAAAGAAAAAGAGGAATAGAATGAGAAGAGAGGAAGGAAGGGAGAGAAGAGTAGAAGGGAGGAGAGAAGAAGTAAGCAGAAGAGAGTAAGGGGTGAGAAGGGAGAAAGGAGGAGGAAGGGAGAGATGGTTGGGAAAGGAGAGGGAGGAAGGGGGGATAAGGGATAGGATGAAGAGGGATAGAGAAGGTGAAGAAGGAGAGGAAGATGAGGAGGAAGAAGAAAATAAAAGGGAAAAGAAGTGAGAGAGGGAGGAGAATAGGAAAAGAAGGTCGAGAGAGATGAGGAGAGAAGAGAAAGAAAGAGAGGTAAAGAAAAGAAAGAAGAAATAGAGGAAGAGAAAAAGAAGAGGCGAGAGAGGAAGAAAGGGGAGAGAGAGGGTTGGAGAGAGAAGGAAGGATAGAGTAGAAGAAGAGAGAAAGGAAAAGAAAGGGTAAGGAAGAGGGGGGAGGGAAGGGAAAAGGGAGAGTAGAAAGAGGAGGATAGAGAGGAGACGAGAGAAAGGAGGAAGAGTAAAAAAAAGAGGAGAGGAGGAGTAAGGATAGGGGTAAAGAGAAATAGGAAAGAGGGGGAGAGGAAGGAGAGAGTATAGGAGAAGAGAGAGAGAGAGAGAGAGGTAGAGAGAGGAGAGAAAGGGAGGAGAAGTAAGGGAGAAGGGGGGAGGAGAAGAGAGAGGGGGTGGATAGAGAAAGAGGGAAAAGGAGGAAAAGGAGAGAGGGAGGAGAGAGGAAATGAGAGAGAAAGAAGGGAGAGAGAAGGCAGGGAGGGGAGGAGAAAGAGTGTGAAGAGGGGAAGAAGGAGAGGAAGGATAAAAAGGAAAGAGAGTAAATAGAAGGAGAAAGAGTGGAGAGGGTGAGTCTAATAGAGGGGATAGAGAAATATAGGGGAAGAAAGAGAGAAGGAGAGAAGAAGATTAAAAGGAATAAGTAAGAGATAGGAGAGGAGAGAATAGAAATTTGAGGTTTAAGTTAATTTAAGTGAATATTGGTAAGGAAGATGGGGATTAGAGGTAATATAATGTGAATAGTGAAGGAGGTGGGAAGAGGAGGTGGGAGGGGAAAGAGAAGAGAGATTAGTATGTGTAGAAAAGAAAGAGATAGTAGAGTGTAAAGAATTTGAGTGAGGAATGGTATGGGGGATGATAGTGGAGGAAAGGAAGAATGAAAGAGTAGAATAAAGAGATAAAGAGTGAAGATGAAGAGAAGATTGGGTAGGGTGAGAGTAGGTGGATGAGAGAAGAAGAGGAGTCCCCCAGAATCTAAGAGAGGAGAGTGGAAGGAGAGGGAAGAGAGGAGGAGGAGGGGAGAGGAAAGGGAAGGAAGGATAAGAGATAGAAGGAAAGGGAGTAGAGAGTAGGGTACGAAGAGGGGAGGAAGGGATATAAAGGGAGAGGACAAGAGAATAAGAGGTAGAGAGAGAGAGGGGAGAGAAAGGAGGAAGATAAAAGAGGTAGGGTAGATAGGAGGAGGGAGAGAAAGAGAGGGAGAGAAGAAGAGGAGAGGAAGAAAGAGAGAAGAGGAGGAAGGAGGTAAGAAAGAGGAGAGAGGAGAGAGGAGAAGAGGAAGATAGAGAGAAGGGAAGGGGAGAGAGAGAAGAGGAGAGAGGAGGAGGATAGAAAGAAGGAGGAATAAGAGGGAAGGGTAAAGAAAGAAAGATGGGAGGGGGAATACAGAGTGAGAGAGAGAAGAGGAAGGTGTGAAAGAAGGGATAGAAGGAGGGAGGAGGAGTGGGATAGCAGAGAGAGTAGGTAAGGGGAGGGAGAAGAGGGGATAGAGAAGAGAGAAGAGAGAAAAGGAGGGAAGAGGAGGAAGGATGAAGAAAGAGGAAAGAGTAAGAGAAGAGGGTAGGTAAGGAAGGAGAATGGAAGAGGAGAGATAGAATAGAAAGATAAAGAGGAATAGAAGAGAGGAGAGAGTAGGGAGAGGGGAGGAGGGAGAGGAGAAGAGGAGAGAGAGAGGAGAATAGGAGAAGAGAGGGAACGAGAGGAGTAAAGGGGGAGAAAGGAGGAGGTAGGAGGAGTAGGAGTAGGAGAGGGAGTAGAGGTGGGAGGAGGTAGGGAGGTAAGGAGGTAGAGTTTAAATGGTGAGGAATAGAGGGGATAGAAAGGAATAGAAAAAATAAGAAGATAGGAGTAGCTGTATGAAAGAGGAGAGAAGAAGTAGGATATAAAGAATGAGTGGGAGAGGGAGAATGGAGAAAAGAAGAGAGGGAGGAAGTAGAAGGGATTTATGGTGGGGTAGTTTAGAGGAGGTGGAGGAGAGGAGTGAGATGTAATAGGAGATAATGATGGGAGATGGGTGAGTAGAGGAGTAGTAGAGATGAGATATGTATTGAGGAGATGAAAAGAAAGGAGAGATGTAATAAGATGATAGAAGAGGAGATTAATAGGTGAGAGAGATATAGAAGGGAAAGGTATTGGGGAGGATGAAGGTGAAAGAGAGTGCTGAAATAAGTTTATAGATGGAGAGAAGAAGGGTAGATAGAGGTAAGGATATAGGAGGAGAGGAGAAGATGGAGATAAGAGGACAAGGAAAAGAAAAAATGAAAGAGGGTGGAGAGAGTAGGAGGAAGAATAAATATAGGGAGGGTGGAGGAGTTAGAAGTAAAGATGAGTATAAGAGGAGGGAGATATAAAGGAAATGTGGGATGAATAGAGTAATTTGAAATATGAGTAGTATATGGGGGAAGTAAGGAATAGATGGGATAAGATAGTAGGATAGGAAGGTGGGTAGGTTAGGGAGTATGATAGAGATGTATTAATAAAAGAGTAGAGGGTAGAGAGTGGAGTATGATATAAAAGGAGGAGTGATAGAGGTAGTAAGTAGAATATTATAAAGTGCAGTTAGAGGGTATTTAATAGGAGGTGTAATAAGAAAGATGGTGAGAGAAGGTTAGGTTATGAGTAGTGAGAGGAGTATAAAGTTGATGTAGGAGGATATGTTGAGTTAATGAATTGTAGAGATATGGTAGGTAGTGGAAGAGGGAAGAGAGGATGCGTGATGGTAGTTGGATATGAGAGGAGTGTAATAGTGAGGTGAATTGGGTGTGATTATAAGAGATGAAAGTGTATAAGGGAAGAGATAAGAGAGTTTATGTAATATGAAGAGTAGAAGGAGAGGAGGATAGAGAATTGAAGTGGTAAGAATTGAGGTAGTGAGGAGAGAGAAGTGAGGAAAGTAGAGGGAGAGGGAGATGGTGAAGGTAATGATGTTGTAGTAAGGTGGATAAAGAGGGAGTGGGGGGAGTGGGAGGTGATGTTGTTAGGGTGGTTTGTGATTGTGGAGTATTGTAGTAGGTTTGTGTGTTAGATTTTTAGAGATTGGTGAGGGGTTAGTGGGGGGGGTAGGTAAAGAGTGGGGATGAGAGAAGGGTAATATGAATGTGTATTTATGATGGTGTGTGTGTGTGATAGGAGTGATTTAGGATGTGTAGGATTGTTTTGAGGTTGGGTAGGGAGTAAGAGTAGTGATGGAAGAGTGAGGTAGGTTGGATTTAAGGTGTATTAGATGGTGAAGGGAGAATAGGAAGAGAGTAAGGGGGGAGTAAATTGAGAGATGAGGAGAGAAAAGTAGAGTGAGGTATTGATATGTAAAGGTTGATGATGTGAATAGAAGTATAGGTTTTTGTGGAGTGGGGTGATTGTAGTTATTGCGGTAGGGTTGGTGGTATGTTAGGATTGTGAGTGTGTTTGTAGTGATATTGTGTTGATGTTATTATATAGAGTATGAGTGTTGGATGAGTAGAGTGGTTATATTTGGTTATGTGTGGTTGTAGGTTTGTTTAGTTTGAAGTATTGGGGAAGAAGATATGGGTTGAATGAGGAGGAGGGGTGAGAAAATAGAGGAAAGGGGGGAGAAATGAAAGGGGTAGAAGAAAGAGATGATGGAGGAAGTTAGATAATTATATTGATTGTATTATGGGTAGAAGAAGTGGAGGTATAGAGGGTAGGAAGAGTAGTAAGGGAGAGGTCCGAGGTAAGAGGAAGGGGAAGGGAAGAGTAGAAGATAAGGAGAGGAAGAGGAATAGAGAAGTAAGATAGATAGGAGGAAGGGAGAGTCGAAAGAGAGGGGAGAAAGATAAGGAGAGAGTAAGAAGAGGAGGAGGAGGGAAGGAAAGAGAGAGGAGGAAGAGAAGAGAGAGGGAGAGGGAGAGAGGAGAGAATGTAAAAAGAGAGGAGAATGAGAGAAAAGGAGAGGGGAAGGGATAGAAGTAGGGAGAAGAGAAGGAGAGAAGGTAGAAGAGATAGAAAGAGAATGAGAGGAAAAGAGGATAGAGAAGGAAGGGAGGAAGAGGATAGAGTAGAGCGTGAGAAGGAGTGAATAGAGAAATGAAGAGGAGGGGGGAGGAGAGAAGAGAAGAGAGGGAGGGAAGGGGAGGAAGAAAGAGAGGGAGGAGGGGAGATAAAGTAAAAGTAGAAAAGAGAATGAGAAGAAAGAGAGGAGGGTGAGGGGGTAGAGGTAAGAGAAGAGAGAGTTAAGGAGTAGATAGGAGAGAGGGTCGAAAGGAGAGATAGAGGAAGATAGAGATAAATAGAGTGAAGGAAAGTGAGGGAGGGGGAGGGTAGGGATGAAAGGAGGGGAGTAGGTAGGAGGTTGAGTATGTAAGGTAGAGAGAGAAGAGAAATAGGAGGAGGGAGTCCAGGGGAGGAGAGAGGAGGGAGAGGGGAGTAAAAAAGGGGTGGAGAATAAGGAGAGAGAGAAGGGAAGAGAAGGAGAGAGGAAAGGGAGGAGGGAGAGGGGAGGGAGAGGGAGTAGGAGTGGAGAAGGGGGTAGAAGGAAGTTAGGAGGAAAGGAGAGAAGGGAAGAAGAGAAGGAGGTGGAGGAGAAATATAGGGAAGGGAGGGAAGAGGAGAAGAGGAAGAGAATAAGTAGAAGAGAATGGTGGAAAGGAGGAGAGAGGAGGAGGAGGGAGAGGGGAAGGGAAGAGGGGAGGGAGAAGAGAGAAAGTAAGGGGAAAAAGAGAGAGATAAGATAGAGGGGAAGGAGAGGAGAAGGAAAAGGAGGTGAAAGAGGAGGAGAGGAGGGGGGGTGGAGGGAAGAGAGAGTAAAGGGGAAGGAGAGGGGGGGGGAAGGATAGACAGAAATGGAAAAAGAAGAAGATAGGATGGAGGAGGAGAGAAAAGAGTAAAGTGAGGAAAAAGGAAGGGGAGAAAAGGAAGAGAGAGAAAAGGAAAGTGAATATGAGGGAAAGAGAGGGGAGAGAAAAGGGGAGGTGTAGGAGAAGAGTAAGGGAGTCGTAGAGGAGAGTGAAAGAGGAAAGAAGGGAGTAAGGTGTAAGTGTAGTTAAGAGAGGAGGATGAGAAGAGGAGAGAAGGAAAGATGGTTAGGGAGAGAAGGGGGAGAAGATAAGGGGAAGGAAGGGAAGTAGGAAGAAAGAGGAGAAGAGAAGGAGAGAAAAGAGTAAGAAGTTTGGAAAGTTGTGAGGAGGGAGGAGAGGGGGAGATGAGGAGGAGGAAAGAGTTGAGGGAGGGATAGTGGGGATGGGGGAGAGGGGGAATTAATGAGTAGTATGATAAAGAGAAGGAGGAGGGTATAGAGTAGTGGGGATAGGGTAAGAAGTATGAAAAAGGTAGTAGAAAATGATAGGATATGAGGAAGGTAAGGAGAGGGTTGAGAATTAGGTAGAATGAGAAAGAATATGGTAGTTAAGAATGTGGTGTAGATGGGATGAGATAGAATGTAGGAGGTAGTATGTAGTAGCAAAGTTGAAATGTGATAGGTAGATAGGTTAGATGTATGTAAAGTGTATAAGAGTTAAGTAGTGAGTTTGTGGTAAATGTGAATTTTAGGTATGTGAGGTGTAATTATGTAATATAGGTATTGATATTGGATGATTTAGTGGTTAGAGAGGGGTGAATTGTGTTGTTGTGGTGAGTATAAATAGAAGGGAGGAAGATATGTGGTTTATGGTGGTGAATAGTAGAAGAATTGATGGTTGATTATGTGTAAAGTGGTATGAATTAGTTATGTGATTTAGTGTGTTTGTTAATGTTATAGGAAAAGTTTTGGGGAAGAATGGAAGATGTAAGGTGTGTGTATAATATAGGAGTGAAGAATGGAGGTGGAGGAGGGGTAGAGAGTAGTGAGAGAGTAGGAGCGGAGTGATTGGTGTGATGAGGGAGTGTGAAGTGAAGGGATGATGGTGGGTGAGGATATGTTGTGTGAAGTGGATGGTGGTGGAGTGGTTGTAGGTGAGTGTTTATGGGTGAGAAGAGAAGTTTGTGTAGGTGTGGGAGTGAGTGTTGTGGGTGGGTGTGAGAGGTAAGGAGTTGGATTGGGATAGGAAGTTATGAATTGAGGGAAGTTAGATAGGGTGAGTTAGGTAGAGATGTGGTAAAGAGAGGAAGAGGTATGGTTGATATTAGAAGTTTGAAGGAGATGTATGTGGATGAGGTAGAGAGATGATAGGTGAAAGGGGGAAGAAGAGAAGGGGAAGAAGAGTAAGGAGAAGGGTGGTGGAATATGGGAAAGAAGAGAGATGAATGTGGTAGATTGGGATATGAGTGGGATAGTAGTGGGGGAAGGTTGTGGAGGTGGGAGGGTAGTATAGAGATAATATTAGTGTGAGAAGGAGGAATGTTAAGGTGTATGGTGAATAAGTGAAGGTAAAGTGTGAATGAATTAGTTGGTGAATGGGGTAGTTTAGGTGGTTAGGAAGGAGGAGGAGGTAGTCCAAAGGAGGAGAGAGGGGAGAGGGAGAAAAAAGAAGAGAGAGGAGGAGGGTTAGAGAGGAGGGAAGGGGTGGAGAGGGGGAGATAGGGAGGAGAGAGAGAGAGAAGGGGAAAAGGGAATAGAGGGATAGGGAAGAGAGAGAAGAGGATGATAGGTTAAGAGAAGAGAAGGAGGCGAGAGGTGAAAGAGGTTGGGGTAGAAATGAGGAAGAAGAAGGAGGAGAGAGATAGGGGAGAGAGGGGAGAGGGGAGGAGAGGAGAGAAGAGAATAGGTATGGAGGAGGAGAGAAGAGGGGAGAGAGAAGTAAGAGAGGGAGTAGGAGGAGAGAGGGAGGAATAGAGGGGAGAGAAAGAGAGAATGGAGAGGAAGTAGATAAAGAGGGAAGTAAAAGAGTGGATAGAGTAAAGGAAGAGTTAGGTGAGGGGTGAAGAGAATAGAGGAGTAAGGGAGAGGAGAAGAAGAGAGGGGGTGAGTAGAGATAGTAGGGAGGAGATAGGGTGTTAAGGAGTAGATGAATAAGAGGGGGGTAGGATGGATGGAATAGATGAGAGTGGGGGGATGGATGTAGGGATGATGTGTTATAGTGTGAGTATGGTAAGTTGGGTGATGGATGGGGGGTGTGTATAGTAGAGGTAGTTGGTAAGATGTGTGGTGGTGTTGTGAGAATGAGTGATATAATTTTATAGATGGTAGTGGGATTGTTTTAGGGTGTGGGTTTTGTTGTTTGGAATTGTTGGGTTAGGTAGGTGGTAGCTTTGTTTGTGTGTAGTAGTTTTGTGGATAGTAGGGGTCCCGAAGGGATAAGGAGGAGAGAGAAGAAAGAGGAGGAGAGGAGAGGGAGAAGAGAAGATAAAAGGGAAGGAGGAAGGAGGGATAGAAGGAGGGAATAGAGAGAGGGGGAGAGGTGGGGAGGAGTGTAGGGACGGAGTGAGGGGAGAGTGAGTAGGAGAAGGGATAAGAGGAGGGTGAGAGGAGGGGAGGGAGTGGAGGAGGAGAGGAGGAAGGGGGCGAAGAGAGATGAGGAAGAGAGAGAGAGAGTGAGAGTGGAAGAAGAGGAGAGGGTAATAAGAGAGAGGGGGAGAAAGGTAAATAGGAGAGGGAGTATTATGAGGATGAAGAGGGAGAGGAAGGAGTTAGGAAGGATAGAGAAAGCAGAGTGTGAGGAGGAAGTGAGGAGGGATAAGAGGATGGATTAGGTTTGGAGTGTAGGAAGGAGTGAAGGAGAGGAGGAGGGAAGGGAGGAGGAGGGGAGAGGAGAGAATAAGGGGAGGAAGAGGAGGAAGGAGTCGGGGGAGAGGTGGGAGGGGAGATAGGGAAGGAGGGGGGGGGAGGAGAGAAGGAGTGAGAGAGGAGGGATAGAGGAATAGAGAGAGGAGGAGGGGATAGAGAAGAGAGAGGAAGGATGAATAGAGATAGAAGAGGGGGGGGGAGGGTGAGGAGATAGAAGGTAAGAGGGAAAGGAGAGGAGAGAGAATAAGAAAGGGAATAGGAAGTATGGGGATAGTGGGAGGGAGAAAGAGAAAGAGAAGGGTGGTGAAATAGAAAGAAGGGAGGGGAGGTTGAGGGGGGGGAGAGAAGGAGAAGGGGGGGATAGAGAAGAGGGTTTAAAGGAGAAGAGGAAGAGGAGGGGAGGAGAAGAAAGAAGGGGAGGTCAGGGGGAGTAGGAAAGGGGGGAGGGAGAGAGAGGGAGGGAGAAGAGGAGGGAGAAGGAGAGAGATAAGAGGAGGTAGAATAGGGAGTCCGGAAGAAGAGGGAAGGGGATAGGGGGAGAGGATCAGAGGTCCGGGGAGAGGTCGAGGAGAGAGGAGGAGGGAGGTAGGAGGAGGGAAGTAGGAGGGAGGGAGAGAGATAAGGAGAGAGGGAGAAGGAGGAAGGAGATAGAAGAGAGGAGGATAAGAGGGAGGAGGGGAAGGAGAGGACAGAAAGGGTAGGGGGAGTGGGAAAGAGAAGGAGGAAAGGGGGAGGAAAGAAGAGAGAGGAGAGAAGGGAAGAGGAGAGGGAGAGAGGGGGGGGCAAGAGTAGGAGAGGGAGGGAGGGTAGGGGGTAAGGGGGAAAGAGGGGGGAGGAGGGGAGAAGAAGAAGTGAGGAGAGGGGAAAAGAGGGAGGAGGAAAAGGAGGGGAAGAGGGAAGTAGAGGAAAGGGGCCGGAAAGGGAGAAAAGGATAGGAGGGAGGGGGAAGGAGAGAGAGTAAGGTGGTTAAGGGGAGGAGAAGAAGAGATAGGGAGAGGAGGAGTGAGAGAGGGAGAGGAGAAGGGAATTGGTATAATAGTATAGAGAGAATATAGGGGGGGTAGAGAGGAGTTAGAGGGGTTAATGTGAAGTGAATGGAGATTTATGTGAGAATGGGGGGTGTTATTGTGTATGTAGGAAGTGGATGAGGGTTAGGGTATGGAGGTTTTGAATAGAGTATGAGGTTTTTATGAGATTGGTGTGTGGGAGTTTGGAGAGGTGAGGGGTTGTGTTGGGTTAGATGTGATGAGGTTGTATGTGATTTTTGTTGTTGTGGGTGGTAGGTTTGGGGTGGTATGGTGTGGTTTGGGGTGTAGGTGTATTGGGGTTTTGTTTGGTTTATGTGGTTTTTGGTTGAGTGTGTTGGGAGTGGAGTTGTGGATTTTGGTGTGTTGGTGTGATGTTTTGGTGTTGTAGTGTGTTGTGTGGTTTGTTTTGTTGATGTGGGTGTTGGGGTGTTATTAGTTTGTGTGTGTTGTTGTTTTGGTTTTTGTGTGGTGTATAGTTGTGGTGTGGGTGTTTGTTGTTTGTTTTTGTGGGTTGGTTTGTGTGTGGTGTGTTTGTGTTGGGGGTTGTATGTGTGAGTTTTGGGTGTTGTGTGTTTTTGTTTTGTGTGTGTGTTAGTGTGGTTGTGTGTGGGTTGGATTGGTGTGGTTGGGTGTGTGGGGTGGTTTTGTTTGTGGTATTGGAGTGTTTTGTGTGTGTTGGGGGGTGTTAGTGGTTTTTGTTGTTGGTGATGTTGTTTGGTTGGGTTGGTGGTTTTTTTGTGTGGTTTTTGTGTGAGTGTTGGTGTGTGTGGAGTGGGGTTGTTGTTGTTGGTTTTGGTGATTGTTGATTTGGATAGTGTGTTTTGATGGGTTAGGGTTGTGGTGTTTTGGTTTGATTGGAGTGGTAGGGTTAGGGTGTGTTGTAGTGAGTTGTGTTTAGTATTTTGTGGTTGTTTGGGGAAGTTTAGTTGTAGTTAGTGTTTGTAGTTGAGGTTAAGTGTATGTTGTTTATGGGGTTTATTGGGTTGTATGGTGGTGGTGTTGGGGAGTGTGTAGTTGTGGTTTTGGTTGGTTGTTGGGTGGGGGTTAAGTTTGTGTGTAGGTGGAGTGTGATGGATGTTGTTGTTTGGTGGTTGTGGTGGGTTGTATTGGTTTTTGTGGTTTTGTGTGTGTGTGTTGGTTGAGAGGTGTGTGTGGGTGGGTGTGGGTTTGTTTTGGTGGGATATTGGTGGTTGTTTGTGTGTTTTGTGTGGTAGGGGTGTGGTTTGGTTGTTGTTAGTTTGTTTGGTGGTATAAAGAGAGGGTAGGTATAAGGGAGAGAGGGGAGAGTCCGAGAAAAGGAGAGGATAGGGAGAGGGAAGAGGGAAGAGAAGAGAGAGAGGGAGGAGGGGGGAGAAGGGAGAGGGAGAGAAGGGAGAGGGTAGGTAAGAAGAAGGAGAAGAGTGAGAGAGAAAGAAAAAAGGAAGAAAAGGAAAAAAGAGAGAGAAAGAGGGGAGAGAAGAGAGGTGAAAGTGAAAGAGAAAGAGGAGAGAGATGAAGAGGAGAGAGGAAAAGGGAAGGAGAGGAGGGGGGAGGAACGAGGGGTAAAGGGAGAGGGGGGAGAGAATAAAGGGAGGAAGAGGAGAGGAGAGGAGGGAGGAGAGAGGGAAGAAGGAGAAGGAGTAGAGAGGAAAGGTAGGGTAGAGAGAAGAGGAGGATGGAGAGGAGAGGAGTAGAAGGGAGAGATAGAAAAAGAAAAGGGAGAAAGAGAGATAGGGAAGTAGGGTAAGGGGGAAGAAGGAAGGTGTAGAGGGAGAGTAAGGAAATAAAGAGAGAAAAGGTGAGGAGGGAGAGATGAGAAGAGAAGAAAGGAAGGAAGAGAGGTGGGATGAGAGAGGAGTGGGAGAGGATTGGAAGAGAAAAGTAAGAGGGAGTAAGGGGAGAGAGGAGAGTAGAAGGAGGGAGGAGAAAGGGAGAGGAGAGGAGGAGAAAGGAGTTGGAGAAAAGAGAGGGAAAGAAAAGCAAGAGGAGTGATAGAGAGAGTGAAAGAGAGAGAGCGAGAGAAGGAGAGGAAAAGGGGAGAGGGAGAAAGGGAAAGAGAAAGTAGATAGAGGAAGATAATTGGAAGGAGAGGAAAAGTCATAAAAAAGGAGAGAAAGGGAAGAAGAGAGAAGAGGAAAAAAGAGGGGAGGAAATTAATAATATAGATAGTGGGGAGGGGTGGAAAGGAGGGAGATGGAGAGAGAGGAGGGGAGGGGGATGAGGTTTTGAGTATTTGTAGTAGAGGGTGTGAGAAGAGAGGGTAGTGGTGTAGATGTTAGGGGGTTTGGGATGTGAGAGTAGAGGTAGGGTAGAGTAGATTAGTGAGTTGAGTCAGAGGAGAGTTTGGTGGGGTTTGTTAGTAGATAGGGAGTAGATTGAGGTGTATGGGAAGGGGGTGTAGGGTAGGGTGTAGAGGTGGTTATGTGAGAAATTGGAAGGTTGGATAGGTGGAAGGGTAATGAAGTTGGAGAGTTAGTAGTAGAAAGATGAGAATGTTAGGTGGGGAATGTAGAGTATGTATGTAGTTGGGTGGAATGTAGGATTTAGGAGGGTTGTTTACAAGAGAGTAGACTTATAGTGAAGGAGGAGATGGATAGGAGATTATTGGAGGGAGATAGTAAAGGAGGTGGAGGGGTAGGAAGAGAGATAGAAGAAAGGTAAGAGAGAGAAGGGATTAGAAAGGGGAGGAAAAGGAAGAAGATAGGGATATAGAGAAGGTAAGGAAAGATAGAGGAGGAAGGGTGAAGAGAAGTATAAGGAAGTAAAAGAAGGGGAGAGGGTTAGGGGATGATAGGGAGGGTGAGGAGGAGAAGGCAAGGAAAGAGAAGAGGTAAATAGGAGGGGAAGGAGAGAGAGGAAGAGGGGGGAAAAGGGAGAGGAGAAAGATATAGAATAGGAAGAGTAAGAAAATATTAAAGAGTGAGAAGGTAGAGTAGGTAGGAGAGGAAGTGTTATAGGAGAGAGGATGGTGGGGTAAAATGAGAGATTATAATTAAAAAGATGAAGAATGAGGGAGGAGGAGAAATTGAGGATAGGTATGTGAGGGAGGATTGTGATAGTGGGAGAGAATGAAAAGAAGAAGTATGATATTAGGGAGGAGGGAGTTGATAGAGGTTTAGGAGTTAGTGATGTATTATGATAGTAGGTAGGTGAAGTGAAAGAGGAGTAGTTAGAGGTAGAGAAGGGGAGGTAGTGATAGTAAGGGGAGAGTGGTTATAGAGTCTTTAGTAAGGTGGAGGGATGATAGTTATGGGGAGTGATGGAGGAGTTGTTTAGGTGAGTGGGGAGTGATTGAGAGAGGAGGGGAAGTTAAAAATAGATGAGGGATAGTGAAGAGAAGGTAGAGAGGGTAGTTAGATGTAGCACCACACAAAGGAGCACAGTAGGAAGATTTGTGGAGTGTGAGAGTGAGGGTAAGTAGTGATTAGTGAGAGGGAAGGTATGTGTTTATTGGGTGTAAGTATGAGTTATTTGGATGTATGGATTTTATATGTTGGTTATGGTATTGGTGTGAGTGAGAGGGTGGGGGGGGAGAAGTATGTGTAGTGTAATGTGTGGTTATAATTTAGTTTTGAAGATATAAGGTGGGGAGTAGATATAGGTAAAAGATTGAGTAGTATAAGGGAGGGGAGAAGACGGAAGAAGAAGGTGAGGAGTAGAAGGAGGAGGTCCAGAGAGGAAGTAGGTAGAGAAGGATTAGAGAGGAAGGTTGGGGTAGATGGAGGGGGAGAGGAAGAGAGTGAGAGAGAAGGAGGGGAGAAGGGAGGGAGAGAAGGAAAAGGAGAGAGAAGAGAGAAGAAGAGGTAAAGAGAGGAGAGAAGGGTAGAGAGTTAGGAGAGAAGAAGGGAGGTAAGAGAGGAGAAGAAGAGTAGGAGAGGAGAGGGGGAAGGGTAGGAGGAGGGGGAGGTAGGGGAGATAGGGGAGGAATAGAGAGTAGAGAGGAGGGAGAGGGGAGTGAAGAGGAGATAGGAAGGGAGAGAGAGAGGGGATATAGGGAGAGAGGTAGAAGAATAAGGAGAAGATAGAGGAGGGGGGGGAAGCGGGAAAGGGGAGGGAAGGGAAGGAGGGGGAAGAGGGGAGGGAAGAAGAGTAAGGAGAGGAATAAAGAAGAGTAGGAGTGTGAAAAGGAGGGAAGAGGGAGGAGGAAAAGAGGAAGAGGAGGGGGTAGTAAGAAGGAAAAGATTGAGAAAGGAGAGGAGAGAGGAGAGAATAATAGAGGAATAAGTGGGGGAGAAGGAGGGTTAGGGAGGAGAGGGGATGGAGAGAGGTGAAGAAGGAGGGGGTAGGAGAGGAAATGGGAAGGAGAGGAGGAAAGAAAGAAGAGAGTAGTAGGAGAGAGAAGGGAGTGAGTGAGAAGAGAAACTGGAGAGATGGAGGTAGGAAATGGAGGAGAGAAGAAGAGGAGGGTAGTAATGAGAAGAAGAGGAAGGAGGGAGAGGCGTGAGGGAGGGAGAAGGAGAGGAAGGAGAGAAAGGAGAATGGAAGTAGATGAATAGGGAAGTAGAGGGAGATAGGGAGAAGGGAGTGGGTAGGAGAGAGAGGAGGGAGAGAGAAGGCGAGGAGAAGAAGAAGTCGAGAGAGAGAAGAAGGAGGAGGGAGGGAGAGAGAGGAGAAGAGATAGAGAGGGAGAAAGCCCCAGGAAAGTGGAGAAGGGGGAAAAGAAGAAAGGGGAGGATAAGAGTAGAGGAGGGAGGATAGGGGAAGAGAAAAGAGGGGAGGAGAGAACGAAGGGGAGAGAGAGAGGAGAGAAGGAGATAGGGGAAAGAGAGTAGGGCAGAGAAGAGGAGAGAAGGAGAGAAGAAAGAGAGAAAGAAGGGGAGAGTATAAGGAGAGGAAGTAGAAGAAGGAGTAGAGGAGGAGGGTTAGGAGTAGAAGAAAGGATAGGGGAAAGTAGGGGAGATAGAAGAAGAAGATAGGGGGAAGAGAAGAGTAAGAAGAGAAAGAGAGGGAAGAGAAGATAGAGAAGATAAAGAAAAAGAGATGAAGAGGGGGAGAGGGAGGATAAGTAAAGGGGAGAAGAGAGTAGTCCAGGGGGAGGGAGAAGGAGAGATGGTAGAGAGAGTAGTAAGAGAAGAGAGAAGAAAAGTTGGAGGCGAGGGAGAGGGAGGGAGGGATAAGGAAGGGGAGATAGGTGTAAAGGGAAAGGATAGAGGAATTAGATAGAAGAGGGGAGGGAGAGAAGGGGAGGGAGAGTGGAAGAAGAGGAGATAGGAAAGGTAAGGTAAAAGGGAGAGAGAGAGAAGAAAGGAGAGGAAGAGAGGGGAGAAGAGAAGGAAAAGGTAGTCCCCCGAGAGGGAGGGAAGAGGGGAGGAGAATAGAGAGAGGGAAGAAAGGGGGGGGGAGAGGAAGGGAAAGAAGGAGAGAGGGAGAGAGGGTGGGGTAGGGGAGAGAGAAGGGGAGTAGAAGGAGAGAGGGAGGAGGAGAGAGGAAGGAGGGAGGAGAAGAGAGGGGGGAGAGAGGAAGGGAAAGAGAAAGGGGAAGGGAAGAAGCAGGAGAAAGGGAGAAAGAAAGGAGGAAAGGGGGAGGGAGAAGGAGGGTAGGGTGAGAAAGAGAGGGAAGGAGGATAGGTAGGGAGGAGAAGGGAGAAAGGGAGAAGGGGAGGAGGGAGGGTAGTAGAGGGAGGAGAGGAGAGAGAAAGAGTAAAGAGAGAGAGAGGAGGAGGAGAAGAGTAGGAAGAGGGAGAGAAAGGAGAGATAGGAGGAAGGAGAGAGAAGAGAGAGAATAGAGCCGAGAAGAGAAAGAGGGGAGAAGAAGGTCATGAGGGAGGAGGGGGGAGGGGGGGAAGGAAGAGGAAGAGGAGGAGAGAGTAGGAGGGGTATTAGGATAATAAGTAGGGAGGTAAGATAGGAGAAAGAGAAAAAGGAGAGGGGAGGAGAGAGGAGAAGGGGGAGAGTTAGGAAAGGAGGGATGAGGGAGAGGAAGAGAGGGGGAGAGGGAGGGGGTAGCGAGAGAGAGGAGGGGACGAGGGGTAGGGAGGGGAGAGAGAGGAGGAGGAGAGAGGATAAGAAGGGTAGAGAAGAGGAAGAGGAGAGAAGGAAAGATGAGAGGGAAATAGAGAGAAAGGAAAGAGGGAAGAAGAGAGGAGGGGAAGAGAGGAGGAAGAAAGGGAGATGAGAGAGAGTGAGGGAGGATGGGAGAGAGTGGGAGGGAGAGTGGTGAGTAGAGAGGAGGTAGGAGTAGAGGAGGAGAGAGGGAAGGGAGGAGGAAGAGAGAGGAGAGGAAGGGTAGATGGAGATAGGAGGAATAGAGAGTAGGGGAGAAGAGGGGGAATGATATGGATGGATGGAGGTAGTAGAGAGGAGAGGAGATGGGGAGAGGGTGATGTGATATGATAGGTAGTAAGAGGTGGAGTGTGTAGGTTATTGGGGTGATAGGTGTGGGGGTGTAGGAATGGTGTAGGGTAGAGGTTTAGTGGGTGTGGGGATTGTGGGATGGAGAAGGGAGTTAGGTTTTTATGTGATTGGGGTGTGTGGGGGGATGTGTGTTGGTGATGTTGGTATTGTAATAGGAGTAGAGTGTTTATGAGTGGGGGGATAGTGTAGTAGGGTGTTGTTAGTGTATAGAGGGTTGGTAGGGGGAGGATTAGATTGGGGAGTTGAGTAGGTGAGATGATTGTAATGTAGGGTTGGGGAGATTGGTTATGAGGTATGAGAGTGTGTATATTTAGGGAGGTATAGGATGAGAGGATGAGTGGGGTGTAGTGATAGGTAGGGATAGATTAGTGTGATAGTTGGATGATATTGGGGGAGAGGGGGTAGGGAGGTGGGGGATTGTAGTGTTGGTGGGGAGGGTGTTTGTGTTGGTTGTGGTATGGTAGGTTAGGTGGTGTGGTATATGTGGGTGGGTTTTGGTTGGGTATTGTGGTGGTTGTAGTGTGGAGTGTGTTTGAGGTGTGAAGAGTAGAGAGGGTAAGAGGAGAGGAGGGGGGAAGGAAGAGGGATAGATTTAAGTCTGAGAAGGGAAAGAGATATAGTGGGGGAGGAGTGGAGAAAGAGGGGATAGTAAAAGAGGGAGAGAGAGAGGAGAGTGAGAGGATTGAAAGTGATGGTAATGATAGCGGAGATGATGAGAGAAATAGAGGAATTAGGATGTGTGGTGGGATGATGGAATAAGGGAGAGGTGTGGGTAGTGTGATGTGAGTGAAAGAGAGATATTTGGGAGGGGTAGGTGAGTATTTAATGGGAAGAGGTGATGGTGGGTGATTATTGAGTGGGGGTTGAGGTAGTTGGGAGATTGGGGGTTAGGGGTGAGGTGAGGGGGAAGTAGTGTGGGTTTGTGTGGTAATGAATAAGTGAGGAGATGTGTATTGTTGGGTGGGTTGTTTAATGGTGGGGGGGTTGTGTGTGTGGTATGTTATAGTGAGAGAGGGGGGGATGGTAGTAATGTTATAAGAGAGTTTTAGTTGTGAGAGGTGATGGTAAAGAGTAGGTTAGTAGAGTAGAGGTGATAGGGTAGTTGTGGGGTGGGAGAGGTGGATGTGGTGGTGGGTGGTGTGGGGGGTGTTTGTGGTGATGGTGTGGGTTGGATGAGTGTGGGTGGAGTGTGGTTTGGTTTTGTGGATTGAGTGAGGGTGGTAGTGTGTGTGGTGTAGTTGGTTGTGTTGTTGTTATGTGTATTGGAGTTGTGGGGGGTTTTGTGTTGGTGTTGTTGTGTGTTAGGGGTGTTGGATTGTGTTGGGGTTGTGTGGTTTGTTTGGTTGTTTTGGGTTTAGTTTTGGTGGTGATTTTGTTGTGGGGTTGTTTGGGGTTTGGTTTTGGGTGTGTGTGTTGTTTGTTGTTTGTTGGTGGTGTTGGGTTTGTGTTGGGTGTTGGTTAGTGTTGTGTGTTGGTGGTGGGGTGTTGTGTTTTTTGGATTGGTTTTGTGGTTGTTGTTGGTTTTTTGGTATGTGTGGTTTTGGGGTTGTTGTGTGTGTGGTGGTGTTTGAGTTTGGTGAGTTTTTGTTCGTTTGTTTGGTGTTTTGTGTTGTTGTGTGTTTGTGGTGTTTGAGTTTGTGTAGTGTTGGTGTGTTGGTTTGTTGTTTTTGTGTGTTGTGGTTTGGTGTTGTTTTTTGGGGGTTGTTTGTGTTTGGTGGTGAGTTAAGTGAGGAAGAAGGGGGGGGGGAGTGGGGGAGGAGGAGGAAGTCCCAGAGAGGAAAAGGAGAGAGGAGAGAGAGAGAAGAGGAGAGGGAGGGAGGGGGAAAGAGGAGAAAAGGAGAGGAGAGAAAGAGGGTAAGGAGGTAAGAGGAAAGTGAGAAGGGTAGAGAGTAAAGAGAGAGAGGAAGAGAAGAGGGGAAGGCCCCCCCCAGGAGAGTAGGAGAGATAGAGGGAGAGAAGAGAGGAGGGAGGTAGGAGGAAGGGTAGAGGAATAGGAGAAGGAGATAGGGAGAGAGGGGGGAAGGGATAGGGAAGGGGAGACGGAGGATAGAGGAGGAGGAAAGAGAGGAGAGGAAGAGAGGGGGAGGAGAGAGAGAGGGTAGGGGAGAGGGTAGGGAGGGAGAGAAGGGGAGAAAAGATAAGAAGGTAGAGAGTAGGGAAGGGAGGGGAGGAAAAGAAAGGGAGGGGGGGAGAAAAGTAGGAAGAGAAGAAGAATAGGAGAAAGGAGAGTAGTCAGAGAGGAAGGAAAAGAGGAGGTAGAGGAGAGAGGAGAGAGGCAAGAAGGGAAAGGGAAAGAGGTAGAAAGAGGGGGGGGAGGGGCCAGAAGGTAGGGGGAGGAGAGGAGAAGGTAGAGAAGGGAGGGGGCAGTAAGAAAGGAGGGGGAAGGTGGGTGTCTAGGGTAGCAGAGGGTCCGAGAGGAGGAGAAGTAGAGAGATAGAAGAAACGTAGCGAAGAGGGAAGGAGAAAGGGGAGGAAGAGAGAGGAAGAGGGGAAGGAAAGGTAAAGGGAGGAGAAAGAGGTAGGGAAAGTAAAGAGGAGAGAAAAAGAGGAGAGAGGAGTCGGAGGAGGAGTAAGAGGTAAAGAAGAAGGGGAAAAAGGGGGGAGGAGGAGGAGAGGGAGGGAGAGAGGGGGGGAAGAAGTAGAGAGAGGGGGATAAAAGAAAAAAGGAGAGGGGAGAGAGAGGAAAAGAGAGCGAGTAGAGGAGAAGAGGGAGAAGGGGAGAGAGGGAGGAGAAAGGGAAGGGGGGAGGGAATAGGAGAGAAGAGGTTGAGGAAGAGGAGAGGATAAGAGAATTAGGAGACAGGGAGGTAGGGGAGAAGAGAAGAGAGAGAGGAGGAAAGAGGAAGAGGTAAGAGCAAAGAGATAGGTAGTAAGTAGATAAGAAAGAAGGAAGAAGGGAGAGGGAGGAGGGGGTAGGAGGGGATGAGAGGGGGAGAGGAAAGGGAGGAGAAGGTAGTGAGAGGGTGGGAGGAGAGGAGAGGGGAAAAAAAGAGGAGAAAAGAGAGGAGAAGGGGAATAGAAGGGAAGGGAGAAGGAGAAAGAGGGGGAAGAGGGAGAAAGAGGAGGACGAAGGGGTGGGGGTAGGAAAGATTATAAGGGAAGGAGGTGGGGAGAGGAGGAGGTGAAAAAAGGAAGGAGGTGGAAAGAGAAAGGGAGAGGGAGGAGAAAAAGGAAAGAGAGAAGAGGAGGAGAGGGGATAGAAGTCCAGTAGGAGAGAGGGAAAGAGAGGAGAAGAAAAAATAGATAGAAAGAGGGAAAAGAGAAAAGAGAGGAGAAGAGGAGAAGAGGAGGGGAGGAAGAGAAAGGAGTAAGATAGGGGGGGAGAGGGAGAGTAGGGGGGGAGGAGTAGAGTAAAGATAGGGAGGAGTAAGGAGGGGGATAGTAGAGGTAGAGGGTCACGATAGAGAAGGGAATGGAGGGAAAGAGAGAGAGGGTAAGAGGAGGGGTAAAAGAGTAGAGGAGAGAGAAGGGAAGAAAGAGGAGGAAGAGGAGAAGGAGGGAGAAAGGGGAGAGGATAAGAAGAGGGAGAAAGGAATGAGAGTAGAGAGAGAGAGGAGAGAAAGAAAGAGAAGGGAGAGGAGGTAGAAGGAGAGAAGAAGGAAAGATAGGAGGAGAAAAGGAAGGAGAGAGGTAGAGAGGGATGGAGGAGTGAGGTAGTAAAGAGTGAAGGGAGAAGAGGGGGGAAGAGAAAGAGGGAGAGAAAGTAGGAGTAGAAGAGAGATAGGGGAGGAGGTGGGGAGGGGGAAAGGGGGAGAAGAAAGGAGAGGAAGGGAGTTAGGAGTAGGAAGAGATGAGGTATGGATAGAAAGAGAAGTGAATAAGAGAAATAGAGTAAGAGAGGGAGAGAGTTATGAGGATAGAATAGTAGGAATTAAGGGAGGGAGAGAAGGAGAGTGGGAGGGGAGGAGTGTAGTAGAGAGTAATATAGTGTGAGAAGGATTGAGATGGGGTAGATGGTATAGAGAGCTTGTGGTGGGAGAGATTGATGAGATATGAGAAGTAGATGTGAAAGGGAGTTTATAGGAAGTTGTAGTAGAGTGGGATAGAAAGAGGAGTAGAGAGAGGAGGAGGGAAGGAGAATAGTAAAGTGAGTTGGAAGAAGTAGTAGGAGAGGGATAGGAGTAGTATGTGGGTTGTGTGTTGGTTTTGATATGTTGGTAGTGTGGTAGATGGGGAGGGTAGGTATTTGTGTTTGTGTTTGTGTTTGGTTGTGGTGTGTGGTTTTTTATGGTTGTGGGTGAATTAGTGGAGAGGGGATTGTGGACGATGTGAATATTTGGGTAAGGGGGTTGTTTGGATGAGGTTTTGTGGATTGGTAGTGTGTGTGAAGGTTTTGTTTTTAGTGGTGTGGTGATATATTATGTGAGGTGGTGGTGGTGTATTTGGGGGTGGGGGGTTGGTAGTAGGGTGTAGAGGAGGTTTGAGGTTATGTGGTGTGTAGATATAGTGATATGTGGGTTGATAGGGTTATGTTGATTTTGGTTGGTTGTGGGTGAGAGGATTTGTGTGGTGTTGTGTTGAAGTGTGTGTTTTTTTTTGTTAGTTGTTTTGGTGTTGTTGTTTATTTTATATTTTTAAGAGTGTATGTTGTGTTTTGGAGGTTGTGGTTGGTTTAGTTGGGTTATTGTTTTGGTGTGGTGTGTGTGTGGTGGGTGTTGAGGTGAGGTTGGTGGTTGTTGATTGAGGTGTGGTGGGGTGGTGGTGTGGTGGTGTGTTTGTTTGTTGGTGTGGTTTGTTTTGTGGTTGGGGTTTTATGTGTGGTTTGTTATGTTGATTTTGTAGGGATGTGTTTGTGTGTGGTTTGGGTGTGATGTTTTTTTTTTTTGGTGTTTTGTGGTTTGTTGGTGGTGTGGTGTGTGGGTTGGTATTTTGGGGGTGTTTAGTGGTGTGTGTGTTTATTTTGGTTTGTGTTGGGGGGTGGGGGGGGTTGTTGTGGGTTGTGGAGGTGGGGGTGATTGTTGTGATTTATTGTTTTTGGTGGTTGTAGTGTGGTGGTTGTGTTTTGTGGTTAGGGGTAATGGGTGTGTGGGGTGTGTGTTTTGTTTGTGGTTGGGTGTTGGTTGTGTTGATGTGTTTTTTGGGAATGTTTGGGTTTTGGGTGGTTGGTTTTGGTTGTTGGAGTTGGGTGTTTGGGTGTGTTGGTGTGTTTGGGGTGTTGTTATTTTGTGTGTTTTGTTATTTGTTGTTGGTAGGTGGATTGGTGGGGGTTTGTGGTGGTTTTTGTGTTGTGTTTGTTTGTGGGTGTGGGGTGTGAGGTTTTGGGTTGGGGTTTTGGGGTGTTTTTGGTGTGTGTTGTTTTGTGTGGTTGGTTGGGTGTGTTGTGGTTATTTTGTGTGTGTGATGGTGAGGTGATGTTAGTTTTTTTGGTGTGGGTGGGAGGTTTTTTTTGGTGTTTTAGTTGTGTTGTATATGATATGGGGGGGTGGTTTGTGTGGTTTATGTGTTGATAGGGTTGTTTTGGATGGTTTGGTTGGTGGGGTGTTTTTTTTAGGTAGTTGGTTTTTTTGTTTGTGGTTGTAGTTTATTGTTTAGTGAGGTAGGTATTGTTGGGGGTAATAGATGTTGTAAAGGGAGAGAGTAAGTGGGAAAGAAAAGAGGTGGAGATGAAGATATGGGATGGATGGATGGTTTAGGTGGTTGAGTAGTGTAGATAAGGGGATGATTGTGGGAGTGTGGGTAGTGAGAGGTGGATGTAGTAGTTATGGTGTGATATAAAATGTATATTTTGTGGAGTGGGATGGTTTATGGTTATTGAGGTGAAAGATGAGGGAAGATAGAGAGGATAGAGTTGTGAGGTGAAGTTGTTGTGTGGGGTGGGGAGTAGAGTAGGGGTTGTTGTGTGGGTTTAGGAGTGGAGGAGAATTTGAGGTAGGTATATGTTAAGGGTGTGTTAATTTAGTGTTTGGTTTGAGTTATTGATATGGGGATTAAAATTAGATGGATAGAGGGTGTTAGGGATGGATAGTGAGGTGATGATTGAAGTGGAAGTGAGGATGTATTTGATAATGTGTATGTGTGGGTAGTGGGAGAAGTGTTGTAGTGGTGTTATTTTGAGTAATATTTGTGGGTGTAAGAAAGAGTAGGTGGATTGATGAAGGTGGAGAGGGGGTATTAGAGTAATGTGTGTGGTGGTGGTGGTGTATGAATTGTATTGGGGAGGAGTGAGTTTTGTTTGTGAGAGGTGGTGTTAGGTTGTGATGTGTGTGGGGATGGTGAGGATATATGAGTTTGGTGTGTTGTTGGGAGAATAGGAGGTGTAGTGAGGAGTGTATATGGGAGGGAAAGGTTTTTGGTAGGTTGGGGTAGGAAGAGGAGTAGGAGGAGGAGGGTAGTAGAGGAGGAGAAAAGAGAGGGGAGAAGGAGGAAAGGGGTCCCCAGATAAGAGATAGAGGAAAGGAGGAGGGAGGAGGAGAGGAGAAAGGAGGTAGAGAAGGAAAGGGGAAGATAGAGAAGGAGAGGGTGAGAGGTGTGAGGAGGAGAGAGAAATAAGGGGGAAAGGAGAAGAGAGAAGAGGGAGGAAGGGAGGAGGAGAGGGGATAGGTAAGAGAAAGAGGGAGGGGAGGGGATAGGAAGAAGAGAGAGAGAGAGGAAGGTAAGAGGTGAGTAGAGGGAGGAAGAGAAGAGGGAGGGGACGGAAGGAGATAGAAAAAAGAGAGAGGGTGAGAGGAGAAGGGGAGGAAGGGTAGAAAGAAGGGAGGTAGGGAGGGGAAGAGATATGGAGGGAGAAGGAAAGGAGAGAGAGAGGAAAGGAGAGAAGTGATAGGAGATAAGGGGAGTGAGGAGTAGAGAAGAGGGAGGAGAGGGGAATGGGAGGGAGGTAAGATAGGGGAGTGTTATAGAAAGGAGAGTAAGGAAGGAAGAGTAGAAGAGGGACGAGTAAGAGGGAAGAGAGAGAGTGTGTGGTGAGAGATAGTTGATGAGATAGGGGGGTGTGGGATGATAAGGAGAGTATTATATGTTAGGAGAGAGAGGTAATGTAGAGATGGAGTATATTGGATAGGATAGGAGTAGATGAATGTTGTGGTAGGATGATTATGAGGGGTGGAGAGGAAAAAGGGGGGAGGATGGTGTGGTAGGGAGTATGGGAGTAGAGTAGTGGTGTGAGGAATGTGGGGAAGTAAGTGGGTTGTAGGTGTAGAGTGGGGAGAATTTTATGATATAGAGTGGGATTGAGAGGTGAATTTGATATATGGGTGATATGTGTTGGAAGTATGGGGAGAGAGATGTAGGGTTGGAGTGGGTGGTGGTAAGAGTATGTGTGGAGTAAAGTAGTGGTTGTAGGTGGTAGAGGGTGGGTGTTTGGTAAGAAATAGAGAAGTGGGGTAGTAGGATAGTTAGTGTGGGAGGTGGATAAGATAGGGAAGTTGGTGTTAGATGGGGGAGTATATGATATAGTTGAATAGATAGGATAGGGGATAGAGAGGGGAGTGAGAGAGTAGAAGAGGGAGTAGAGAGGAGAGAAGGAGAGGGGACGGAGTCAGAAGAGAGGTAGAGGAGGATAGGGGAGTCGGAAGAGGGAGGAGGGATAGTAGAGGTCGGGTTAGAGGGGACGGAGAGAGGAGGAGAGGGAGGGGAGAGAGGGGGAGACAGAAAGAAAGAGGGAAGGGAGGGGGGAGGAGGAGGGGAAAGGGAGAGGAGGGAAGAGAAGAGATAGAGTGAGAGGAGAGAAGGAAGAGGAAAGAAGAGAGGAGGGGGGGAGAATAGGGGGGAGAGGATAGAGATTAGGAAGAAAAAGAGGAACGAAAGAGAGGAGATAGGAGAGAGGGAGGGGGGAGGGAGGAGAGAGAGAAGAGTAGAAGGATAAGTAGGAGAGGAGAGGGAGAGGAGGAAGAGGAGGAGATGAAGGAGGGAGGGAGGGGGGGAAAAGGAGAGAGAGAGAGGGGAGATATTAAGATAGATAGAGGAGAGAGGGGAGAGAGGGAGAGAGGGTCAGTAAAGAGTGAAGATAGTGGTGAAAAGAGAGGAAAGAGGAGGAAGGAGGAGGTGAGAGAGAGGATAAAAAGAGATAGAGAGGGAAGTGGGAAAGGAGGAGGAGGAAGGAGAAAGAGAGGAAGGGAGAGAAAGAGAGAGAGGGGGAGAGAAAGGATAGAGGAAGAGTAAGAGGTGGTAGAACATAGATAGAGAGAGGAAGAAGGGAAGAGATAATAAGGAGAGGGAAGTAGAGTAGAAGGATAGAGGGAAGGTAAGAGGGAGAGAAGAAGGGGGAGTAGAGATGGAAAGAAGAAGAAAGAATTATAGAAGAAAGAGAGGGTGTAGGGAGGAGGGAGGGGGAGAAAGAGGAATCCCGAAGAGGGGAAAAGAGGGAGAGAGATAGGAGGGGAGGAGAAGAAGGATAGAGAAAAGAGGAGTAAGAGAGTTAGGAGAGGGAAGGGGGGAGGGAGAGTCAAGGGGGTAAAGGGTAAGTAGGAGGGGGAGAGGGGAGGGAGGGGAGAGATAGAGAGGAGAGAAGAGGAGTCAGAGGAGGAGAAGGAGAGGATAGGGAGAGAGAAAGAGGGAGAGAAAGAGGGGGAGGATGGAAGGATAGGGGAGAGAGAGGAGGAGAGGAAAAGAGGGAGGAGGGAGGAGGGGTAGAGAGAGTAGAAAGGAAAAGGAAGAAGGAGGAAAAAGGGAGAGAGAGAGATAGAGGAGAGAGAGGTGGAAGAGAGGGGAGAAAGAAGAGAGAGAGAGAGAGAGAGAGAAAGGAGGGGAAGGGGGAAGGGGAGGGGGAGGGATAGTAGAAAGGGATAGGGGTTAGAATAGATAAAGGAGGAGGGAGGTTGATTTTGTACACAAATGGTACTATTGGGGACAGCAGAAAACGGTCGAGGGGGATGTAAGAGAAGGAAGAAAGAGGAAGAGGAGGGAGGAGAGAGGAGAAGGTAGAGAGGAAGAGGGTAGGGGGGAGAAGATGGAAAGGAGTAGGTAAGAGTGGGAGAGAGGGAGGGGAAAAAGGAAGGGAGGGGGGGGTATAGGGAGAGGAATATGGGGAAGTGGGGAGGGAGAAGTGTATTTATTGTGGAAGGTTAGGAGAGGGGGTGGAGGTTAGAATGGGGGTGAGGTTATGGGATATGAGGGAGGAGGGGGTAGGAGGTATGGAAGAGGTGTGAGAGAGTTTAGTGTGAGAGGGGTGGTTTTGTTTTAGAGGTGAGAGTGTGGAGATTAGGGGTATGTGTAGAGTTTAGGTGGGGTGGGTTTTGGTGTGGGGGTTGTATTGTGTGGGGTGTTGTGGGGTTTGGTAAGGTGTGGGTGGTGTGTGTTGAGTTTTAGTTATGGGTTTGTAGTGATGTGGGGTGTGAGTTGTTGTGTGGGGGGTGGGGTGGGATGGTGTGTTGTTATTGTAGTGTTGGTTGGTTATTGTGGTGTGTGTGTTGTGGTGTGTTTGTGAGGTGATGTGGTGTGTTTGGGGGGTGTGTTGTTTTTTGGTGGTGTAGGTGTGTTTGTGGGAGTAGTGTGTGATTTTTGGTGGTTGGGTTTATGAGGGCGTTGGTGTGTGTGTGTGAAGTGTTGTGTGGTGGTTTGGTGGGTTGGGTTGTGGTGTGGTGTGGTGTGTGTGTTTTTTATGGTTGTGTGTAGTGGGGTTTGGGGGTGTTTTGGGTAGTGGTTGTGATGTTTTGTGTGTTTGGGGTTTTGGAGTGGTGGGTGGGTTTTAGTCCAGGTGGTCTTTATGCACAGGTTGTTGCTAAAGCAGGTTTTACTACAATGTAAACTTTGAACCTCAAAATATTTGTTGGGATTTTCCATGTTTTTATAGAAAACACCCTAAAACTGACTCAAGACATTGAGAAATTTGACTCGTGAAAGTTCAAATCATGAATTATTCAGAAAGAGTGTTGAATAACAAAATTTTCCAGGACTTAACTTGTCCTGTAGTATTGTACCTGTCCATTTTGCACTTGGACAAGTGGTAGTATGTAGGCACTTGTCAGACGGAAAAAGCCATTCATAAATAATATTAATTTCAAAGAGGAAATTTCATAAAACAATAGCTTTCTTTGTCAATTTCTCACGTATCACATAAAAGGGAAAATAACTCCCATAAGATTCGACCTGACAATTTCTGGCCTGTTGTTCTTTGTGAAGATTTTAGCATGTCAAATATTTTTGCTTCTTACACTTTCTCTCTGTATTATACTTTTCGAGATAATGACCAAAAACAGTTAAAAACATGAGAAATGCACATAAAAGGGGAAATAACTCCCATAAGTGTAAACCTGACAAGTTCTACCCTATTGACGTTTTAACAGATCTTAGCATACTGAATATTTTTGCTTCTATCACTTTCTCCAGATAAAGATTATGAATAGTTAAAAACATGAGAAATCCACATAAAAGGGGAAATAACTCCCATAAGCATGGAAATGACAATTTCAGCTCTGTGACCTTATTGTAGATCTTTGCATGCTTAACATTTTTGCTTCTTTCACTTTCTCTCTATCTATTATACTTTTCCAGATAATGACCAAAAACAGCCAAAAACATGAATCAAAGTACTGAAAGTACTGAAAACACAAAGCTTGTAATCTAGAATATTGAATTGAGTTTATCGCAGTTAAGTTATTCAGCTTTCCCTTTTACTGACTCCTTTGGACAAAACATTCCCCCCCTTTTCCTGCTTATATGTATATGTTTTACAGAAAAAACATGGTTTCAAATTGACCAGTTCATCAAGTAAGACAAACCTTTATATCATTTGTTTAGTGACTAGCAGACAAATTTAATTGATACCAGGGAATCCACCTTGTATAAGCATTTAATGTTTGCACTTTGGTACAGCATCTTCTGTAATTTTGTATCATTTGTTCTAGATCTTGTGACTAGGTGTGTCGACTGGACAATTTTCACCAAAAGAAATAATTGGTAGATCTTTGCAAGGCAATCATTTTAAGGTAACAATTTTTTTCTATGTTTAATAATATTCTGGATTCATGTATTAAGTCAAAAATATCTGTCTGCTGACTCATTCATTCTATTTTTAGCCGTGGCAGTCTTGTTTGGTCCTAGTCCCTTTTCATCAGCAAACTTTATGCAGCTTCACATGAAGATACTGCATGTTAAGTTTGTTTCAAATTTGCCATTTGGTTTCTGAGTAGAAGTTGAAAATGTCTCAAATTTGACCTAAAAAAACTTACATTTTCTGTTTATTTAGGTGCCTGCGACTTTGGTCTTTGACCCAATATCCTAGACATTTTGTCAAAATGATCATATACGGTAATTCCAAACAACTTCCCAATATACCTTACTAAAGCAGAACCTGTCTTGAGAGATCACTGTCATGAAGGACCACCTGTCTTTTGAAAACCACTCAGTTAAATATATATATATATATATATATATATATATATATATATATATATATATATATATATATATATATATATATATATATATATATATATATATATATATATATATATATATATTATATATATATGTGTGCGTGTGTGTATATATATACTGTATACAGGGTTATTTTACCCACATGCTATTTTTGCTCTATTGTACTTGGAAACAGTTTCACACAGTTTTAAATTTGCCTAGACTTTTACTATAAAATTAGATGAATTTACCATTTTGAATTGGCCCATATATACATGTATACCAGTATATAACTTCTCTTGAGAGACCACATGTCTTGAGAGACCACATGTCTTGAGAGACCACATGTCTTGAGAGACCACATGTCTTGAGAGACCACATGTCTTGAGAGACCACATGTCTTGAGAGTGCCAAAAAGGGTGGTCTCTCAAGGCAGGTTCTACTGTATACAAAAAGTCAGTTTTGAGTCATAAAGCTATTTGTATAAAAACTGTACCCTAAGCATCCCCTAGTGGCTCATTAAAAACTGATCTCTTTTTAATATGCTCTGTAAATTTTGTCATAACATTCATGCATCCAAAATCTGAAAGTCTGCTGACTATTGGCTCATGAGAAGAAGATTTTTAAAGATGTACAGTAAAATCCATATAGCCTGGTGGGTGGAGTCTCTTAAACCTTTTCCTTTTCACTGCTGGTGAACCATTTTGTGTCCCCAAAGGTATACATAAACCTAGTACCGTACCTAATATTCTGGTACAAGCTGATAATCTTGTACTAAAGTAATATTTTTAACTTACAACACCATTTAAATTTTAAATTCTTCAAAAGCTAAGATAGTCATCTTTTTACAGTGGTTACTCTTAGACAGATTTGGTTATATATATTTAGATTTATTATTTGGCCATGCATGATACCTATTTTCCTTTAGAATATAATATTTCAAATTGGAGCTCAACTGATGAAATCTAATTGAATATTATAAACATAATACCAAAGTTATAATGCTCAAGACGATTGTCTTGAACATTATAATTTTGGTATTGTGTTAATAATAATTCTTAACCTGAGTGAGTTTGAAGGTAATACATCATAATTACTCTGGTAAGAATTGTCGTTTCTACTTGTCATAACACCCATGAGTATCCAGTATCTAAGTATCCTGTGAAGCTTGATATAACTGAGAAGTGAGTATGATAATCAAAAGGTTACTTCGCCCCACCATCATATGTGAATTGGACTGTACCAAGATTTGACCCCTTTTGCAGCCTTTATAAATCCTAGTCTATTCTTTTTGCAAACTTGAAGCCCCTTCTCAGGACAAAGCTCCCTGTCAAACTTGGTTGAAATCTGCCCAGTAGTTCTTGAGAAGAAGTCGTTTAAATAGAAAAGTAAACAAATGACAACTGACTGACAACAATGGTCATTGGGTCATAGCAATAGCTCACCTGGCCCGAAGGGAGGTAATATAGCATATATGACAATGCTTAGCAAGTACTTTCAATAAACTATATAAAACCATTCAGAATACTGTCAAATCATACATAGATTTGCTGGTCATTTATCATTTTAAGTCAATGTATATATGTTCAATTCATCAAGTAATTAAAATCATATGTAGAAATTCAATTTTCACCCTACACATAATTATGTGAAAGAACACCAGTCTGTGAACTGCACTTTGTGTGTGCATGTGCATATAAACACTTATTGAACAGTCAATGGGAGATAACTCTAGATTTACATTAATGTGGATAGAAGTGTGGACAGTTTGAAGTTATTTGATATACATGTATTATCATGTATGCTACTTTTCACAAGTTTTCTTGTTTTCCAAACATTTGTAAGTGAGGTCACTTTGGCAAGCAGAGTATTAATGATGTGTATTTGTTGAACATGAATGAAAACAAAGGCCCATAAGCCTGACTTAACTTTAACAGAAATTCACAATCACATGCACATACTTTCCTATTGACTTCAATATCAATCTTGATTGATATCATTTTTGTTCAGAATTTCAGTTACATTTGGACATTTAACCAAATATACAAGTAAAACCTTTGTTGAACACATTGTATCACTTAATCATTCTGATTTTGTAAAAATGAAATCCTCCTGTAAAGATCAAAAGTTGTAAGGAAGGTAAAATTTGAGGACAGCAAGATACTTCGGGTCTTTATGATAGAGAGATTATAGCAACAAATATTGGACATCACAAGCTAGAGGTAAAGTGCCACATATTTTGAGCTGTGCTATGGACTACTGCTTTGCCTCTGTTTTAAAAGACTTTCATTTGCTATGGACTACTGACTTGTTTTAAATCATTTTATATTTTTTACAAGTAAACTATACCTAAAGCCAAGTTATGTCATGCCATAGAAGCCTGCTGGTTTTGTGAAAAAAAACCTGTCATTCAGGAAATTCTAATACCAGTATTTAAAAACAATTAATATTTGCCAGAGTTATGGGACTTTAAAATCTTTATGACTGACAGATCTTGTGGGCATAATTTATTTCAGACATATCTTACCTAGATGATATGGCAAGGTATTAATATCACCATAGAAAAAAAATTATATCTTACATAAGACTTATTATCTCCTACGTAAGACTTATTATCTCCTACATAAAACAAATTTTTCCTAGGTAAGACTTAATACCTTTTACGTAAGACTTAGTATCTCTAATATAAGATTAATTCTCCTATGTAAGACTTAATATCTCTTATGTAAGACTTAGTATTTCCAATGTAAGACTTAGAACCTCCTACGTAAGACTTAATATCTCCTACGTAAGACTTAGTAACTCCTACATAAGACTTATTAACTCTTATGTAAGACTAAGATACTAAGTTTTACATAGGAGATAATAAGTCCTATGAAGGAGATAATAAGTCTTACATAGGAGATAATGAGTATTACATAGGAGATTTTTTTTTCTAGGGTGATACTAATATGCTGCAATAAGGTGATGTATCTTGCATTCCCCTTCACATTAACATTTATAACACACAGTTGAAATGTGTCACAGTCAATTGTATTTTATCAAAAAGTCATAAGTATACTTGTGATATGACCCCTTAACCTACTAAGGAGACAAATCCTTTACCACTCTAGACAATTGTAAACAATCACTTACAAGGGACTGAACTCATGTCAACATAGACATCTCAAATAATAATCTGGTTCTCGGACAACTGACTTTACAAAATGTGGTAAGGTAGGTGGGGACTTTCACTTTTTGTTTTTATTTCCAATACCATATGGGTAGGGTCTACATGATCTCTTTTTATGGATTAGTTTCCTACAAAACACAATTATGCATGAAATTTGATTGTATGCATATAAACATGTTAATCAGTGTTAAAAAACTATGTCAAAGATTCCATTGCTTTCTTAACTGCTGACAATAAGTACACTCTTGGCTAATTTATAGTCTGATTGATATAACCTGGCAAATGGAGTCTCGTGAACCCTTTCTTGACCGAGTTGAGTTTAAATTTTAGGTAATACAGAATGACCATATTAAAACTTTACTGTCAAAAGTTATCGTTCCTTCTTTTCATCATACTCACAAGTACAAACAAAATGCATTTCCTGTGTAGCTTGCATTAACTAATCAATGTACTTAAAGTACTGGTATCTGTCGTTGGTTATGGTTAAGTTTTAAGGAGTTATAATCAGAGACATATATAACTGTATGTTTCTGGTATAATACACTCAATACAGAAAAATATACATATAATATAATATATATATGTGTAGGCTACATATTCTTGAAAGACATTACAGGTTGATTTCAATAATGGATATTAGACTTTACTGGGTAAATGCAGCATGTTATTTCCAGAGTTAACGAATTAGCAAAAACCTGCGTGCATCACGCAATTTCATTTCAAAACAAATACAATCATGACCAGGAAAATATTGTAATTTTTTCACATCCTTTACCATTAATATTAAACGTGAGTACTGATGTATTTATCATGCTGTTATAACAAACTACATATCATATAAGATCAGCGATATGATTATAAAGCTTTATGCATACAACGCTGCATCTATATTCAATTTTCTATGCTAATCTCTAGGTCAAAACTTGTACATGTAAAACATTTACCAACTTCAAAGACTGCCGTGAGTTTCTCATCATTTAAGATCACGTGCACGTGACTGACACAGCTTTTTATGTCCAACTTCACAGTCAGATGCCAATATAAGGAGGGGAATGACACGAAACTCATTTGCATATTAATCATGCCCAAGAATTGTAAATAGTCTGGTCAATCAGTTTTAACCTAAATTTTGTCACGAGTGTACAATGTCAAGTAATAATTGAAAAGTAATATTAGATAGCAATGTTTGTTTGTTTATTGTTGTTTAACGTCCCACTCAATAGAAAGCAATGTTAAAATATCTTAAAACTCATTAAGGACTGACTTTTTATATCATATATTTCGACAAGTCTTCAAGATTTATATTTTTCAGCAAATTGATACTTTTTTCCTCAATTCAAAAAGCAAATATTTATGAATAAAAGTGGGATTTGGAAATTTAAGTCTTGAATTTGAGATTATGTCGCTGAAATGCACGTATAAGTGTAATTTCCTGTCAACAAAATTTGTTATTAACCCCATACTGCAAAATGTGCTTTGACTTGATCCCAAGAAATCCACTTACAACAATATTACTGAGTTGATGAAATGTCAACTCATAAATAGTGAGTAGATTTATCCATTTGCTAATCAAAAGGTTACTCCACACACCAAGTTATGTGAATCAAAAAATACCTTCAGCACGGTCACATTAGCTATGGTTACCCCAAAAATTTATTTCAAAATTTTCTACTTTTATCACTTGTGCTTGATGTACAATAACAAATAAGAGCCCATCGTTGTAAAACCATGGTCCAGAATCACCATGTTCCTACCCGTGGTCTCATGCGACTGACGTAGGAAAGAGCATAGCAATTCTGGACTGTGGTTTTACGACGATGATAAGAGCCATATACAGTCATCATAGAAAATATAATATTCCTATATATTCTGTGAAAATAAGGTCAGGTCCAGTGTGGTATTCATAAACAAATAGTACAGTTGGGTTTTTCAATTGCAAATGAAAAAGTGCCAAACCCGGGTTTCTGAATCCAATTTCACAAAATATATAGGAATTTAAGAAATTTTATGCCTTTATATATCTCTTTTTTTTAATTGTGTATCATTCTAAGCAGTAAAAACCGGTAAGGAAATAATAAAAAAAACCCACAGGTAATGCCTCTTTAAATTTTATAATCTGTCTACCAGTATGTTAAAATCATTTGTATCTTTAGACTGAAACTCATTTTTTTCTTCTGAAATACAGTTATGTGGTATTTTTATCATACAGAAATAAAACAAGTCATACACTAAATTTTAGAGGCAAGGTTTTGTCCGAGAACCAGATAATTTTTCTAATTCAGTCTAAATGACCTAGCTTACCATTTTCAAGAGCTTTTCTGGCCTTGACTACAGCAGCAGCAGGATCCAAAGTATTTACTTTACAGGTTAGCAACTGATATTTATATTCCATCACCTGTTGCTGTCTGAAGGTATCGTGTGTGCGTAGTACATCTGCAAGGCTGTGCAGCAAATCCAGAATAACGGCTGATTCTGTAAATAAAAAGACTAGCATCAGTGATTACATATTTGTTCTTTTATGTGACCTACAGTCACTTGCCAACAGTTTATAGACATAATAATTTTTACTACTGGTATATATTTCATATAAAACCACATTTTTGCAAAAAATATTGTGAACTAATTTTTACCATTAAAAAGAGAATGGTTCCAAGTTTCATAAAAAAATTAAGATATCACAATTTTACATACACAAATAAAGAATTTTTATTGCAAAAATTAAACTTTCTGTTTAAACTGACGAATCTTTCAGGGCTCTGCATTAAGGATTTTTTTCACTTGTCCCATTGGACAAGTAATAACCAAAAGTAAATTGTCCGTAATTTACAAAGAAAAATTCATATGCGACATAGGATTAAAAATATATATTTTTTATAAGAAAAAGTTTAAAAAAAAAAAAATCGGGCCTACTAAATAAAGGAATATTCATCAGACAATGAAAGATAAAAGCAACAACAATGATAGAAATGTTACCAAAAACTAAACAAGACACAAAAAAATGTGTGTATTCACACACTGTACAATAATGTCTAGAACTTTTCAAATTACAGTGTTAGTGTTAAAATAAACAAAATCTTATTATTGGAAGCTTGATCTTGGGCATTTGATTGACTGCAGAATGTTTTTTAAACTACTCTCAATTTAAACTTATCCCTCATTTTGTTTGTTTGCAACTCAGTTTTCAGTATTATTTTGTTTATGATAAATTGTCAAACCCATGTTAACGATAACAGAGCAAATCTGTAATCAAGTCAGTGTCACTGAAGCCATATAAGCAGCCATATCAATCATCTGAGGATTTCATTCATTCTAGGCAACAGCCAAACCTGTCTATAATACCCACTCAAGGCAAAATTAGCGGTTAAAGTCAAGTGGCCTTAGTAAAGAGGTTTATTCATTATAAAAAAAATTAAAAAGGGTCCTTAAAAGGCTGGTGCCCTTTATACAGAGGTGGTCTTTAATGCAATTTTGAATGTATATGCATGGTATGTTAAAATTTTCTACAACGATATATCTTTTTAGCCTTTTTAATCAAAGTTTTGGTCTAATCCAAAGTTTTTGAAATTCTCTAGTCTTACCAGAAAAACCAGTAAATTTTACAAAAGTCCAGTGAAATCTATCTGATAACTGGTCCAAATGACCAGTAATTTTCCATTTCATTTCAATTGTGTATATATACAGATCAGTACAAAATTTTCTTTGGGCAGTGAAATTCCTTTAATCACTGGTCCAATTGACTAGTAATTTTTGTTTTATTTCAAAATGTCTGTGTTTAGGTGGGATATTTTGTTTTTATCAAAATGACAGCCGATTTAGCTTTAAAGTCCCATAACTCTTGCAAATGTTGCCAACTGATCATAACTGAAATCATCAAATTAAAAGCCAATCTTTCACTGCTCCCATTTTCTAATATGTTGCCAGGAGGATCTAATAAAATCTGCAATGCACTCAAATGTACATTCGACCACACCAAAAAATATGACTTAAAAGATCTTGATAGTTTATCGAATAGTAAAGTGATGTAAACATTTTAAGCAACACTGAACAAACAAAAGCCAAACAGAGAGAATTATTTTTTATAACTTTGGATAGGATCGAATCACCAAAGATAATCTAATTAAATGCTTTGGACTGATCATTTGTTTATTATACAATAAGTTACATTTCTTTGTCAACTGATACGATGTTCTTCTAAATCATATTTTCAGTGGCTGAACATGATACAACTATGAGATGTCATTCATATGCGACACCATAACAAGTTTTGTTAGAACCTCTATACGATATATCAGAAAACACCAGAAATATGAGATTTTTAGAATTAATTACATACTCTTAGTCATGCATTACTTTTAATTCAAAGATTCAAAAGAACTAAGAATTTACTTACCCAATGCTCCAAGGATAGGTAACTCTTTCTCTAAAAGCAAGGCTGACAGATACTTATAGATGGCACTGTAGTCTGGAATGGTCACAGACGGTGGTGGATGATCTTCAAAATTTCCTGCTATCGATAATACCTGTTTTAAGAAATTCAAATATTTTCTTTGAAGAACTACTCATCCATTTATTAACAGCTACCGAGGCTCCCACAGGGACCTAAATTGCTCACCAGACAAAACTTTAACAACTCCTTAACAATAAAGAGTACTTTTTAGCAGGTTTTCTGAACCTTTGTTTGCATTCAGTTAATTTGGGAAATAAAGATGTATGATGTGACTGAACTGACTCATCTAAAAAAATAAACAACCTCAAGGCTATTTTTGCCCACTTACTTTATCTCTTATCAAAAATCTTAAACTTTGTCCAATTTACATAATCAAATTTAAAAAGAAAATTAAATAAAAAAATTGCCTACCAACTGACCCCCTTCCAAAACTACTGGTTGAAACCTACCAAACAAATAAATTTTCATAGCCTGTTAAAATTTTCCCACTTTTAAGGTGCATGACTTGACAAGGTCTATCTCTGCTGATTAAATATGATTCAAGTACTTATGGGTAGATAGGGATCAAAAGCATGGAATCTAAATAACTGATGATTAAATTCATACAGGCTTTTCCCCACAAAAATTTTCAACCTGATGATTTTGGCTTTTTACAGATTCTTTCAAGGTAGATTGCAGCTTCCAAAAACTGATCTTTCTAAAAACTGATCACTTCCAATTACCAATCATGTTACCAAAGTCTGGATTTTTTCCTTCTATTTTCTAGTAAAAATAACTTCTAAATATCGATATCTTTAAATTCCAAACACAAGACAATTTTTTCATGGTAAAAACAAGTTAATGTACTTAAAATAACCACTGAATACCGACCTTACCTGTGGTGACTTTGCTGAGCTGTTCAAACATGAAAGAGATAATTTCACTACTATATATTTCAATGTATACTATTAATTTACCGCAGGTCATTGCACATGTGTATAATGCGCTGTACTGCGATTGACATTTATCATAATTGACTGGACATTTGGAAAAAGCTTTTTATCTGAATTAAACATAAGTACCAAAGAATTTATCTATAATTACACAGCACACTTCTCTTTCCCGAATGTAAATAAGTATGCAACATCGATGTACATACATAATTAAAGAAAAAATGTTTTCTGCTAATTGATGAATTAAAACAACAAAGCTCACCCAAATTGGTGTAAATTTTCAAAATAGGTATTTGACCCACAGCTGTCAAAGTCAAGGAACTAAATGAAAGTTCTGGTCATAAGAAATATATATGTGAAATATCAAAACCATATCCCTCATGGATTAAAAGCTATAGCCAAGGTTAAAGTTTTTGAAAAGTAGGTCAAAGTCTGAGGTTATGGTCACTAGGTCATAAGAAATCTATAAAAGAAATATCAAAGACCTATATCTCATGGTTTAAAAGATATAGCTGAGGGTAAAGTTTTTAAAAAGTAGGTCAAAGTTCAAGGTCACCAGGTCAAGAGTCAAGGTACCAAATGAAAGCTTTGGTCATAAGGAATCTATATGTGAAATATCAAAGCCCTGTCCCTTGCAGTTAAAAATATATAGGCCAGGTTAAAGTTCTGTCTACAGACGCCAAGGGCAACACCGGGGATATGACATTAACTCTCTGGACTTTCATCATAAGAAAAATAAAAAATCAATATTTGAATATTCATAACTATTATTTATTTCACATTTTACTGTTCAACTTATTCTATATGCATATTTTTCGAATATTTGCTAATTAGAGGTGTGACACTTCATGGGTTAAAGTACAATGTTCTAACCACTTGACTATACAGAAGATGATCACAATAGTGGACCTAAACATCTGTTATATACTGTATACCTCAACATTTTTGCCTGACTTATTTTATTTTTGCCTTATTTTATTTTTGCCTGACTTATTTTATTTTTGCCCGACTTATTTTCACCCTTTTCCAACAGGAAACATATTAGATCTGACCTAAATCACCATAGTCTCATGAATGATGAGTATCTCTGTGCTTCAATTATTTAGGTAGAAATTTTTTTCATTCTAATTTCACCCTCTCATCTAAGCACAAAAAAGGTGAAAATTAAGCAAAAAAGTATATAGTGACTGAAGTCACTTTTGCAAATAGAAATTAATCCTGGGTGATCAAAAAATTTGAAAAACCACTCGTCCTGTGGGACGAGTGATTTTGAAAACCACTCGTCCCTAGACACATTCAACTTGTACCAATTTTTATAAACTTTTATGGAACCATTTAGTCTAACTATTCCTCTGATACGGAACTTATAATTAATTAAAAGGACAGTAAAGGATTTTAAAAGTGTCATGTTCATGGAAAGTTTTAGAGACTAAAAAGTTAAATGTTATAGATCCAGAAGAAAAGTTACTCATCACTGGGGATGAGTACCTACTCCTAGCTACTCATCCATATGTCATTTTCACTCGTCCAAGACGAGTGGACAACTACATTTTCCTCACCGTGTAATCTTTCATGAAATAACAATAATTTACAATATCCAACACATATTGCATAAAACATACCCTGCCAAGGGACTCAGTGTAATCTTTTTTCTCAAATGCTGTTAAATCTTTAAGCAACTGTAACCAGTCCTGAAAAATAAACAATATCAATTTCACTGTAAAATAAACAATTACAATTTCAATATTCCAACTAAAATCTTGATGGGACAGGAATTCCTCATAAAAAGGGCACTTTCTGTCAATATATATAAGGGTTGTCAATGAGTAACCGGTTAACAGAGTACTCGTCGGATGGTCCGATTATTGAATACTAAAATCAGCACTCAGTTGCTCAATAATATATTAAAAATCACATGTATTTTGCATTTCTGCAGGAAATATTTAGAAATAAAAAAATGACAGTCGAACCGACTTGACCCATCGTCTATCCTTGTGTTGTTTATATAACAATTATTGTCTTTATACATGTCACTTGGTTTGCTAAATACAGAGAGAATTGTTTATAATTTATATCTGGGAGATATATGCATGTAATGAAATGTTTTCAGTATAATAAATTAGTTTTAGGATAATTTTGTCTTTAATGCCGTAAAGAGATACGGTAAACTTAATCGTTGGTTAAAGTAAGAAAATACAACCATTGACACCTGAAATTAAGAAAACAACTTTATGTACATATAGTTATATTAAAACAATTCATTTAATAAAAGGGTACATTGCTGAATCCATGTAGGGTACAGGGGTTCCAAACCCATTTAGATTTGGCTTAATTCAATAAAACAAAACATTGACATATTATCAGGGATCATATTACCAAATTTCCTAGAATTGGCTGTTGATCGACTTATGCCTTCTGAATCTTTCATTTTCAGGATTAAACCTTTTACTGTATATAAGTGTAAGATAATATACCTCCTTGGAGAAATGAAAATCTCCATAAACATCCCACTTTGAATAATATCTGGTAAATTCGACACCAAGATATTTTGACACTTAACTTAATTTACTTGTGCAAGTGCTGGAGTTATTTGTACAAGTGCCGGAATTATTTGGTTTCGATATTACTTGATGCTGAAATAACTTGAATTCCCATTCACTATCTATTTTTCACTCCGTAGTCAACATATCCGAGCTCAGAATTATAGACCCATTTAAGATAACTGCGTTCCTGGTAATTTCACCTGTGCACTTGACACTTCTGAGTGGCATCAAAGAGTTTCGTACCCAAAACAAATCATACCCAATGAAATACATATTGTACACATGATACAACTTTCCTTTCAAAGGGTAGAATTTGTCTTGGGTATGAAACGTTTTGGGCAAAATCTTAACCACGCCTAGCTTCTTGCCACTCGGAAGTACTTGTGCGCATGTCTGCATATATTATTAAAGGGGTATATTGCAAGAATTTCCACCAAAGACATTCTGCATTTCTGCAACGGAAATACATTTTGGAACTGTATAACCAATCGTATCACCTCTTTTATATGGCAATATGAACCCACCAATCAAGGTGGGTTTTGCATTAACTGTTAAAAACAAGTAAGATAAAACCAAAGTCGGACAATTACCGAGAAATCCGGATTTTCTGCTGTTGGAAAAAAAAAAACAGATATACAGTTGAAAGTCAGAAAACAGCCAAGAAAAAATTGGATTTCCAATTTAAATTGGGAAAAAATCATGTCTAAATAAATCGATTATGAAATATATCCATATCTTCACCATGAACACTCCCATCACTTGGTTTTCTTACAGTGGTCCTCCCTGATGGGCAACAATTTGGGTTTCTTACAGTGGTCATCCCTGATGGGCAACAATTTGGGTTTCTTACAGTGGTCATCCCTGATGGGCAACAATTTGGGTTTCTTACAGTGGTCATCCCTGATGGGCAACAATTTGGGTTTCTTACAGTGGTCATCCCTGATGGGCAACAATTTGGGTTTCTTACAGTGGTCATCCCTGATGGGCAACAATTTGGGTTTCTTACAGTGGTCATCCCTGATGGGCAACAATTTGGGTTTCTTACAGTGGTCATCCCTGATGGGTAGTAGAGTAAACATGGATCATTATCATTTGGTGAACCTACCTCAATGGGAGCTTTTGACTTTTTGTTGACATCTGAAAAAAATAAATCAAATCTTTGTCATTATAAAACAAATCTTCTTAAATTGTCTAATTATCTGGTATTAGTTAATTCAACTTCAGTTGGACAAGTTAAGTTTTTGGTCAATTTTACACCTATCAAATTATTAAATTTAATTTTCCCATTATGAAGAGTTGCTAGCACTGAGTTCTTTTTCTTACCTTTTTGGAAACATGGCCCATGGTGCTGGAATTGGGAATTTCATGGCAATTTGGCTCAAAATTGGGAAATTCTTTTGTTTCATTTAATTTGCTATTTCTATATTTTTCATCTTTTTTTTATTGAAAGCTGTCATATTTCAGCTTTCAAGAAAAACAATAACTGTAAATATCAGCATAAAACTGAAAAATAATGAAAAGATTTTATGTTCCTGATTGGTAATTTTTGGCAAACAAATGGGAAAAAATGATATGATTTACGATAGGCAATATAGCCCAATATTCCCTATAAATCTGGAGGGAAAATAAACCCCAACTAATGTTATTGTTGCTTTACCCAGTCACAAAAGTGCCTGTGCTTTGAAGAAATCTGACACTTTGAGTTTGATCAGTCACAAACTTCACAAACTTCACAAACTTCAATTTTCAAATGAATAGCTTTCTCCTGTATAAAAGGGTCCACAAAATGGGGCTGCTTGTAGCAGGTACCCGATAAGAGTTTGCTCATAAATAATTTTTTGGTTCTTTTTGCATGACAATTATCAACTGTTTTGCAATATATAATAATGTTCTAATATTGTCCTTTCAGGATAAAAGCACAACCCCCACCCTCTCCCCACTCAAAAAACGCTACTCTTCAGAATTTATTTTTGAGGTCCAGCAACAAACGACATTAAATTAGTTAAAACTCACTTCTATGCTTCATCATGGCTCCTTTCTTTATTCTTTCAACATATCTGCCAACCTAAATGTAAACAGTAGTGTAAAAACAAATTCAAATTATATTACATGTACTTACAAAAATTTTCCATCACAGCACATTTCTATTAACTGAAAAAATATCATTCACTGTTTTAGTAATTGCATCTCCAATTAATTTGCATGGGGGTGAAAAAGATCTATAACACTTTAGATGCTTAAATATATTTCTCCAAGAAAAATTGTATTGTGCACAAGAGAGCTCCAAGGAGCTATATGTCGCTCCGGCAGTGATGTAGCAATTTAGGTATTCTGCTTCATAAACAATTTTCAGTGACTGTGACCTACTATCGAGAAAGTGGATCAGACCAAATCTGTAACCCCAAAAGGCACATCTAAAGTACATAGGGTCATTTGTTGGAAATATGGTTCCAATCCACCCTGTAGTCTAGGAGTTATGCTCCCAATAGGGTTTTTAATCCAAAAAGGGTTAGGGTTAGGGTTAGGGTACATGGGGTCATTTGTTAAGTATGGTTTCAATCCACCTAGTAGTTTAGGAGTTCTGCTCCGGATAGGGTTTTTAATTTTTATTTTCCAGAAAGTAGGTCAGACAGACGTTAGAACTCTGAAAGGCACCTCTAGGATACATGGTGATCATTTGTTCAAACCATGGTTCCAATCCATCCAGCAGTTTAGGAGTCCTGCTCCGGTAACAATTTTCAGTGACCATGACCTATTTACAGAAATTAGGTCAAATAAGCTCTGGTACCCAAAAAGGCACATCTATAGTGTACCTGGGGATCATTTGTGTGAAGTACAGTTCCAATCTACCCAGTAGTTCAGGAGTTCTGCTCCGGACTACTGGGTAGACCGCTAGACCACTGTCAGACACGAACAAAGAAAATACCTTGTGCTTGCAAAATGCAGTGTATATCCTCTGGTGACAATGATAGCACAGGATAATTTAAGTACAGTTTTGAATGATTCTCTTTTCTAAGCATCCTGCCCTGAATGTGATGTCTTCATACAGAACACTAGAACAGGGGTGGAAATTAATGAGTGCCCATTTGCCCGAGGCGACTGAATTTATGATAGGGCGAATTGTTTTACATACGAAGTCGCCCTTTGGCGAATTGATTTCAATAATTTTTTTGCCACTTTTTGGGGTTGCTATTCGGTCCATTTCCAGTTGGAAATAGTATGTTTTTTCTCAATTTTGGTCCTTAAAATTCCCAATCTGATGAAGCTAAAATTTTGACATGTTAAGTTTGAATGTCTGCTTTTATCAAAATGAAAGTAGAAGTACAACCATTCTGCATTCGTCATTTCAAAAAGCTTAAGTTTTGAAAGTGATCCATTTCCTTCTATTTATAGTTTAAATGGATTGCTAAAAACCAGTTAGAAATTAAAATAATTATTTTATTGACAAGTAAATACATAGGTCTTTACCTCGCGGCACAAAAATGTCACAGAACACGTGTGTTGACTGTTGTTGCTTGCAGTTTATGGAGGAAATGGAAGTTGGGTGTGTGTAATAAAAGAACCAATACCAAACGGAACTTAATTCCAGATGTGTTAAAATGATGATACATGTACATTTTGTAATACTATACATTGTATAAATGTTATAAAATCTTAATTAAATGTAGGTGAATGATAAAAGGAAAATTAGTTGTTGTGAATAAAAGTTTTAATGAGATACTTAAAATGGCTAGATAATGTTTTGAAAAATGAACACTTTTGTAATTTGCATCAGTTAAACACACAGTAGTTACATATTTTTATCAAAATAACAATAAATTAATAAAACACAAAATTGACTCAAATATTTTTTTCTTTGCGGGCAACCAAATTTTCATGGCAGGCAAGCACAATATTAGTATAGCACTTACTTTTTTATTTATCTATAAAGGGCACTAGAACTTGTGTGTTAAACATTTGACTTTCAACTTATTTATAAAGGACACTTGAAGCTCTGTATTAAACATGTGACTGTCAACTTACTTATAAAGGACATTAAAAGCTCTGTATTAAACATGTGACCGTCAGCTTACTTATAAAGGACATTAAAAGCTCTGTATTAAACATGTGACTGTCAACTTATTCAAAAGGACACTAGAAGCTCTGTATTAAACATGTGACCGTCAGCTTACTTATAAAGGACATTAAAAGCTCTGTATTAAACATGTGACCGTCAGCTTACTTATAAAGGACATTAAAAGCTCTGTATTAAACATGTGACTTTCAACTTATTCAAAAGGACACTAGAAGCTCTGTATTAAACATGTGACCGTCAGCTTACTTATAAAGGACATTAAAAGCTCTGTATTAAACATGTGACTGTCAACTTATTCAAAAGGACACTAGAAGCTCTGTATTAAACATGTGACCGTCAGCTTACTTATAAAGGACATTAAAAGCTCTGTATTAAACATGTGACCGTCAACTTATTCAAAAGGACACTAGAAGCTCTGTATTAAACATGTGACTGTCAACTTATTCAAAAGGACACTAGAAGCTCTGTATTAAACATGTGACCGTCAGCTTACTTATAAAGGACATTAAAAGCTCTGTATCAAACATGTGACCGTCAACTTATTCAAAAGGACACTAGAAGCTCTGTATTAAACATGTGACTGTCAACTTATTCAAAAGGACACTATAAGCTCTGTATTAAACATGTGACTGTCAACTTATTCAAAAGGACACTAGAAGCTCTGTATTAAACATGTGACCGTCAGCTTACTTATAAAGGACACTAGAAGCTCTGTATTAAACATGTGACTGTCAGTTTGTGTATAAAACATGTAATCTCCAACTTATAAAGGATTCTAGATGCTGTGTATAAACATGTGACCTTCATCTTATAAAGGGTACTAGAGGCTGTGTATTAAACATGTGACCTTCAACTTATAAAGGACTCTAGAAGCAGTGTACTAAACATGTGATCTTCAACTTATTTAAAAAAGGCACTAGAAAGTGTGTCTTAAACATATGACCTTCAACTTATTTATAAAGAATACTAGAAGTTGTATTAAACATGTGACCTTCAACTTAAAAAGGACATCAGAAGCTGTGTAAAATAAAATGTGACCTTCAATTTATATAAGAATCATGTATCATTTTTGCATGGAAAAGGTGTTACATACAAAAACACACAAGTGTGCAAGCACACACTCATCCTGAGTATGAATTACTTGATAATCATGATATTGGTGCAGCTACTGAGAAAGCATATACAGTGAAACCTATCTTGAGTGACTTTGATTTGATTTTTTGTTTTACGCCATACTCAACAATCTTTCAGTCATTTGATGGCGTCCAGTTTTTGTTGGTGGAAGAGAAACCCTGGTTACCCGTGTAAAGACCACTGACCTTCCGCAAGAAAATCTTGATCGACCACCCCATCTGCCATTGAAAGTGGTCTGACAAAACAAATGGTTTTTCAAGAGGTTTTATCTAAATGATTACTTTACCAAGTGAATTCAAAATGTAGTCTAATAAAACAGGTGATCTTTCATGACAGTGGTCTCTCAAGACAAGCTTCCACTGTATATTAAAATATATGGAAAGGCAAATAAAAATACTACAATGGTTCATACATATATCATGCAAGTACCATTTACAAACCTCTTCAATTGACTTTGTTTTCACTTCTTTCTGTACAGCAGTAATATCATTTGGCGAGTGACTGAAATATTAAGTAATTACTGATAAATGTTAAGTTTACAGTGTCTTATCTTTGTTTAAAAGACTTAAAAAATATTCATATTACACAAAATATTTTACATCCCCTTATCAACCTGAACTTAACGAATCTTCTTAACCACTGCAATGACAATATAGTGATCAAATCTTAAAGTCACATTCCGGGGAATTTATTGTAATTTTCTGGATGTTAGTGTAATTATTGACATTTTCATTAGAAAACCATCCCCAACCGACAAAAATGAAAAAAATGAAAAAAATTCAATGAATTAATGGAGTTATTAGGGGGATTCCATAGGAATTCTTAAATTTACCCTGGTGAATGAGTGATATAAAGGGTGTGCTTAATTCACCGTGAGAGTACTGTTCTGGCAGTCTCAGAACATGTTACAACCGAATGTACCAGTGCAAGAAGTAATTATTTCAAAGATGTTGATAAAACTTACATAATTCACATAAGTTTATGGCTAAAATGCTTGCCCAGGACAGTGTTCCAGAGCATTTGATTGGCGTTCCACTTGTCTGGATTGTCCTGGACAGTGAAAACGAACACGTTCAGTAGAGCGTCACCACGTGACCGACAACACCTTACCATTTATAAATAGATCAATGTGTAAGTTGTTTTCCACAATTTATTAACTAATTAGTTGGAATAAGACTTTAAAAATACGACGAAAGTTCACACAAATACGCATTAAAAGAGTACAGAAAAGTTTATTTATGAATATTACTCCCTGGAATGTGGCTTTAACTGGATGCCAACACCAATGTAATAGCATAAGCCCCCAACCCATTAGTAATGAGCTAAAATAAATATATTTGTATTTTAAAATTAATGATCACTTCTGAAGATATCAGAAATATTTTTGCCCTTGGGATACTCTCAAACATGCAACATTACACTAATATAGATTTTGGTATTTTTTTTGTATGTTGTTTTACATGTCTCTCAGAATTTTTCACGTAAATGTTGCCAGCCTTAAGTGAAGCACTAGAAATTTGTACCTGTGCAGTGACAATTTTTTAATGTCCCACACCTGCAGTGACATATGACCTCAGTTTCAAGTTTCAACTAAGAGACTAGTGACTCTCAGTCAGGGATAGATATTAGCAGGGGCCCAGTACTCATGGATAGTAAAAACTGAGCTAGTAGAATTCAGAGTGTGTTAGCCCAGGTGGCTACTGCAAATTTGGGGGTATATCTTGCGCACTTTCACAAATTTCAACTGATATTCTTGTAAAATGAGTATACCTTGCTACATGCAGCTAGTGTACGAATTACTTTAAAATTTGTTTTTGTAATAAAAAATTTTAAATCACATGTTACAGGATGAGTAAGTTTCTGGGCTTCTAGACATACAACTGGGCTCCCAAAAATCCTGATATATGAGCCCATATAGCACCTTGATTGCAGAGTTTAATTTCTATCCCTGCTCAGCCACTTTTTTTTTGCTGAACTCTTGGCAAAGGAACGGTCACTACCCTTTTTTAAAGTCTTAAAAAACCTTTTTTAAAGATCATATACCAGGAAATCAATCTAGGACCTTGCAGTTTTTAATGTTGGCAAAGAGATCCTGTTATAGGTGTCAACAATCACAAAAATTGCCACTTGTTCTGCAGGTCTAGTAGTATTGAAATCTACTTGTCCAAATGCAAAATATTATTCATTCAAAAACTGAGTATTTGAACAAGTAATTTTATTGAATTAATTTTTGTCTTCAGCAGTTTCAATTGTCCTGTTGGACAAGTAAGAAGTAACATTTACTTTTCAGACTGCAAAATGGACTTGTCCTGGACAATTGGATAAATTTGATTATTGAGCCCTGGGTTACAATGTACCCAGGAATAAACCATCTGCCTTCCACAAGTAATCTGGAAAACTTTCTCACAAAAATCAGCTTCAGTTCCAGTAGGGCTTGAGCCTGCACTAACCAGAAGTGAGCAACTTCATGCTTGAAAGCATAATGCTCTAACCATTCAGCCAGAGATTTATATCTAAATTGTGCACACAAAGTTTTGCCCAGCATGTAGGGTAGGTCTATTCACCCTTCATATAGTGCAATCTAAATTCTATATATAAAAAAATGAAATAGATACAACCCTACTCAACATCATTCTTCACATGTTGTTACCCAAACAAAACATACATTTTCAGAGCACGGAGCAAAGCCTTTTTGTCTTTCAACTTCCACGAAGTATTCTTAGCTTCATATTGTGTCTTTGGTGCCCTTTTCCTCTCTGGGCGTTGTGCCATTCTGAGGTTACTCAACCTGAAAGATATGTGTATATACAGGAAGATTTTATATTAATATCATGCAAGTTGTATCTAAAACTTACACCATCAAGTGAAAGGTCAATGAGTCAAGTTGTTTGAAAAATGAGACTGCCCAAATGTTCTGTAACATGCCAAGATTTTGTCCAAAATACATGTATAGTAAGGAAACCCACCTCCTTACAAAAGTCTCTGATTATCCTTCCAACTGCATAATTTAAAAAGTGCATTAGCTGTACATGTATATTTAATTAAAGGGCTCCGAAATTCATGTGGTTGGACCATCATACTTCAAATCATGAAGACCCTAAACTCAAGTCAGCTTTGAGTTTAACCCCAGCTGGAACTTCGGCAGATTATGTGAGGAAGTTTGCCAATAACCTTGCCGAGGACCATGTACTGATGTAGCCACTACACTAGTCATTTAGAGGTCAGTGTCTCACTGATAAATTTTATGTTTATAACTACTGACAACTGCATGCCAACCAAAGTATTGGATAATGCTTACCGGGAAATGTAATGAATAATATTTAATGTTTATGTTTTGAGATTTAAGACAATAAAAGCATGGGAATAGTCCTAGTTTCCTTGTGTATATCTTTTTGGTTTAAATGTTTATATAGAGAGTTTGAATGTCTTTGGATAAGTTGTGAGATTCACCCATCAAACTGAGCTCTTTTAGAATAACAGATTACACACAAGAACTTAAGTTTCAAATCTTTGTGTCATATAGTGTCTACTGTATAATTCAACTTCTTAAGCGAATAATTATCGATATGCATCTTTTCTAAAAAAAAAAGAAAAAAAAAAAAGAAAAACCATATATTTAGCTCATGCATCACAAATAGTTATATCAACCAATTTTCAGGCAAAACTATGAATTAATATAGGCTATAACATCCATGCAAAATATATAAAAATATAAAAAAGCACTTTATCAACAGCATTCCACATTTAAATGATGCAAGATCATTTTAACTAAGCCCTAGATGTATGGATTGTCCAAGGTTTTCCCTTACGCACAATTCCTCCATTGGTTACAATGTAGGCTTACCCAGGAAGAGACCAGCGGCTTTCTACAAGTAGTTAAACTGTCAAACTTTCTCATAAAATCCAGCTAAATATTTTTTGGACACAATGAAAAAAACACAATGTCTATGTGGATGCACTAAAACTCTGTAGGCCTATTTATGTTTTATTAATTATTGATTGATTGATTTTGAATCCGAGACTGAAAACTGGAACTTAAATTTTGTATGAAAACTTGTTTATTTCAGGTAGTCACACTTCTGTGAGAAGAATGTCCATCACATTAGCTGTAACTGTATTCTGTAAGCTTGTATTATTGAAATGTCAAATAATTCATTTATAGCATAGATCTAACATATTTTTTAAACGCAAGAAAACAAAATTATGTGAAATTAGGCTAGGCTATGTAATAATGCGGGAATCTTTTGGACAACTTTTCACCTTTGAAATATATTCACAATATAAAAACAAAAGGATAATGTCTATGCTGCAGAGAATTCACTTCCCGTACATTCACTAAACTAAAATAGCCGCAGTTTCGCATATTAACATTTCTCGCACTCTCTACGTCATTAGCGGAAATATCCGATGTGTCAATCGGATCCTTAATCGGAAAACACCGACGTATCTGATTGGTTATTATATCATCGTCTTTTCGCGATGTAGTCTCGGTCTTAATCATCCGTCATTGTAAGATCACCCATTGGAAACCAAATTTGCATAGCATTGTATGATTGAGTCCTCAGGATTTATCCACAAATAGCGGAAATATTTCCAGGATTCTTCCTGTATGTCGCCAGAGAATCCAAGATCTCTTCTCAAAGGAAACGATGAACTAAGTTCTAAGGGAAACCCTTAGAATTTCATGATATTTTCAAGATATATATTTTTGATTTCACTCGGAATTTATGAGCGCCATTTGGGAGATGTAACTCAAATCCTGAAGTATATATGAATGTGTGTTCACGAGTGATATTTTCTAAAACATGAGCGGTCGTCCTAGGACAACGTCCTTTGCCGAAGGTGGGAAACAAGGTTCTTCAGCACAATTCGGAGGGATGAGGACCATTAGTAAGTGACGGAATTCCCCATCAGTAGCTAAGCAGAATTAGGTCATTGAGAAACAAACATGGCGACCACCATTGGCATTAGAGAAAATAAATCAACAGGAGAATGTAAAAATTCTCACAAACGACTGAAAGTGAAGCAAAGTAACATTGTTATCTGTACATAATATACCCACTGTATTTATTAATTGATAGATGAGATCAGCTCTGTTGAGTTGTTCCACTGGTACCCCTGTAATTTATGAAAATTATATTACCCTGGCCATGTTTGAGTCTTCAACGCTTTGATACCACACAGAAAAATTGGCACATGTCATGCACATGGTGTGGTTTTACATCAGATTCTAGGAATGTACACTAATTGGTACAGTATTATATATGTAGGATATAACATATTTTATATTAATTTACTGGGCTTGGCATAGGGTGTTTTACTGTTTATTGAAAGGCCCCTATACATGTACACTGCAAAGGAGGGAGAAAATGGGTGTAATTTATACCTTTTTACTACCTTAAGTATAATTCAGTGCAGCACTGCTCCAGATAAGCTGCATATTTTACACATAAAACAATAGATACACAAGCAAATTAACATACATGCATAAGATACCTAACGCAAATCAAAACAAAAGAAAGAGTAAAATTAAACACTGGATCTGAAACTTGCTGAGAGATAAAACATTGAGTTCAGTTGTTCATAATGGATCTTAGTCCTAAAGAGTGTTAAAAGTTTGTAGCGATGATGCGGTTTGCCTACATGCCCAGATGTTTAAAGTATAGACTTACATTGTACAGATATGTGAATACTTATTAATGGCAATCATAAATTGTTAACTGAATTGGAAAATACCCTCTTTACAAAAATGTGGGTAATATACCCGCTGCATTTGGAAATAATGGGTATTGTACCAAAGTGCTCAGAAAATTTTCTGGAGCACTAGCTGTCATCAAAGTAAGGTACATGTCTGTCATACACTAAAATTTCATGAATATATGCTATCCATGGTTATGGCCCCATATTTAGCATCACAATAATGCTTCTTAACCCTTTCAGACACATTTGGATAGGTCTAAGTCATTGATTTATTGGATAGTTCATTGTTTTTCAGGAGTTTATGAGTTTAAATACTTTTTAATTTATGAAAATGGGCATGGCAGTATGAAAATGCTGTTTTTGTTTTGTTTTGCTAGGTAAATACTAAAATATGTATACAGATAAATAGGAGGACAGGTAGGGAACTTGTAAAAAGGATAGGGTGGGACATGATGGGTCATGACAGAGATTAGAGAAAAATCATGGCAGAGCACTCAGATAAAAGCAAATGGACCACAAAATAACATGGGAACGATTGTTCAGGTTATGTGGCGTCACGACAAATACAAATCATATAACCTCTCTTTCGTTCTCAATGAATTCCATTTTTTAAGGGTTCAGGGTTTGAAAAATCCACTCGCCCGCTCTCATTGGCAAGTAAAAAATTGTTTCGGGCGAGTAAATATTCATTATGAACTCGCCCGTGTTGCGAGTGCTGACGCCCTACTGAAAATTTGTTTTCCCTTTTAAATTTCGAAACTGGTCCATTTCCTTCTATTTTCAGTTCAAAATACATTACAATAAACAATTAGAAACTTAAATAATTATTTTATTGACAATTAAACATGTTAGTCTTTACCTCACGGCCAAAAATGTCACAGAACACGTCTGTTGACAGCTTATACTTGCAGTTTGTTGTGGAAGTGGAAGTTGGATGTGTGTAAATAAAAGAACCAATTCTGAACGGACCTGAATTTCAGGATTTGGTAAAATAATCATAACACTATAATTTGTATAGAAGTTGTTTAATCTGAATGTAAGTGAATGATAAAAGTAAAAATAGTTACTCAATACTATAGATAAAAGTTTTAATGAAAATATAGAAATGGATAGTTCTTGTTTTCATCTAACAATAGTGAAAACTTACTTTTGTAATTTATATTTATTTAGTTAAACACATAGTAGAAACATCATAAAACAGTAATAATAATAGTTGATTATAGTAATAATAATGATGCATTTACATTTAATTTAGATGCAAATGCATCATTCAGAGACAATATATATTGAATATAAATTCATCTATTAAAATAACAATGACTTAAAAAAACAAAATTAAATAAATATTTTTTTTCATTGTGGGTAACCAGATTTTTATGGCAGGCAACCAAAATTTCAGTCAAGAATTTTAATTCTAAACACTTAAAATGAGAGCATACAAAAGTTGTGGTTAGATTTTCACACATTTTCCATCATAATTAGTACTAAATTAGAAAAAAAAGACAATTTGTCAAATGAAGAGTATCATATCTGTTAAGTCATGTAAGATCTATTTACTTTGAAAAAAGATTTTATACGCTCTTAACACATTTTCTTTGAAATACTACGTTTTCATACCTGGGTGAGTGCAAAATGAGTTTGGGCGAGTGGAAGTTATGTAATCACTCGTCCAAAGGGCGAGTGCTTTTATACAAATTTTTCGAACCCTGGTCTTCATTGTTGAATTCCTTTTTTTTAAGTCTTCATTATTGCTTTCATAACCTGCAGGTTATGTTCATTTCTTTTAGCGTAGCCGATAAATGGGTTATAACAAATTCTGTTATTCTGTGGCCTGTAAATCTCTATAGCTAAAACACTGCATCAACTTTGATTTTGTAAACTAAGTTTTCTGCAGTGATGATCACTTTTCTGACAGTGCTGTTCTGATGGCACACTCACACAGCCTGGATATGAAGGAATTTCATAATTTTTGTCATAAACTTTTTCATGAAATGGTAAAAAATAATGATAATGTGCCAAATTTCAGATTGCAGACTATCACATGATTTTTTCTGATTGAAGTCGGAAATCCGATTTTTTCTTGGCTGTTTTCTGACTTTCAACTTGAATTTTTTTTTTCAACAGTGGCAAATCAGGATTTCTCAGTAATTATCCGACTTCAGTTTTATTGTACTTTTTTATGCTAAACCTGCCTTGACTGGTGGGTTCATATTGCCTTATAAAAGGCATAATACAATTGGTTATCAGTTGGTAGCGCGCTCGACTCTGGATCGTGAGTTTGAGTCCCGCCGGCGACAGGTTGGTTTCCTGTCTTTCGGATGAGACAGTAAAAGCTGGAGGTCCCGTGTCACAGTAGGTGTTGGCACGTTAAAGAACCCTACTGCTCAATGGCCGTAAGTGCCGAGCATAGGCCAAACTTTGAAGCCCTTCACCGGCATTTGGTGACGTCTCCATATGAGTGAAATATTCTCGAGTGGGACGTTAAACAACAATAAACAAATAAACAAACAAACAATTGGTTATACAGTTCCAAAATGTATTTCCAATGTAGAACGTCTTTGGTGAAAATTCTTGCAATATTTTTTAGCTCCGATATGTTGACAACGGTGAGAAAATGGAAATTTGAAGTTATTTCGGCATCAAGTAATTTCTGCCCCAAATAATTTCGACATTAAATTAAAGTAAATTAACTTGCTTACAATTGTTGAAATAACTCAGTTTCGAATTTACCTGATAGTTACCTAAACAAAGCTATTTTCATAGCTTAAAATTGGCCCACATTGGCACAGAATTTCTGACTACCTAACTTGCAACAAAGACACCAACTACTCCTCCGAAATTAGAAATATCTTTAGCAAATTCCAGTAATTTCGCCATCATTTGATATCGACACAGAGTAATTTTGGCAATTCTATAAGTAACTTTACAGCTTCAGGTATTTTCAGCACTGGAAAAGGAAATATCAGCAGCTAACATTTAAAGGTAAATCAGTCAATATCTTGTGATGGATTTGAATTTATCAATCAATTAATATATTGCATGATGAATCATGAAAAATTTTAATTTATATAAATCAAGTTTTAACACGTTTTGGAAGTGCTGAAATTGGCGAAAATACTTAAGTGCTGAAATTACCTGACAGTGACAGCCCTTCACCAACATTTAATTCATACATGTATGAGGAAAAAATATGTTCACCTCGACAAAATTTTGTTTGTTGAGAAGATAATTCCCCCACAACTTTTATTGCTATAAAAGGCAAATGTGATTAAAAAAAATATTTAAAATTTTTTTTTTTGGAGTCATTTTAGGTGTCAGGAAATGACAAAAATGCATGATTTTGCATCATTTTATCCAGAGCTGCTGTGGGCCTATGCCAGCTGCAGACCCCTGTGTTAAGGTTTTGCATCCCATGTTTTCATACTTTTTTCTCATAACCCAAAATCATGTCTTAGATTTAGAATGATAGTGCCTGTTCTCCTTCCCCAAAACCTAGAGTAAAAACACCTGAATTTTGGGAACATAATTGAGTTACTAATTTACAGATACATTTAATATTTATCTGGTTATAAAATCAGGTCTTTTTCTATGGCATACTCCCAAAATTGACGTAAAAAAGGTCCATAAGATTTGTTTTTCATCAAGTTACTAAATGATATTTGTAAAAATATGGGGGTTTTCTCTGGCACACAGACTTTGTGTAATTATCACACAGGCCTTTTTCTGTAGTTTCCACATGGCCAAATTGAGCCCCATTCACAATGTAAAGTATATGTACAGTGTTTCTCCCAATTTGATAAAGAAATTCCCAGTTTGGTTACAGTCAGTGACCATAATGAAAAATAAATTATTTGAGGGAAATGCATAAAAAAAGAGGTTCCTAAATGCTTGTGGATTTTCATGTATGTTAACTATTTTTACCAATTTGACACAGATACTCAATAAAAACACTGATACATGTATTCATATTTCATAAGGAGACCACAGACTGCTTTCTTTTTTTAGTGGCAAAAATGATATTTTCATTTATTTTATGAATTTGATGTAAATGATAAACTTTATACCAACTTATAAAATGACACTTTGAAACTACTTTCTAAACTCTTTATCTTCTAGAATCAATTTTTAAATTTCTTCAGATATATACTACTAAATAAGAGAAAGGAGTTAGTATCACATCATAACAACTTGAAAAACAGATTACAGATACATGTAGAAAAGCTATGTATAGCTACAAATATAGGTAATGCACCAGTTGAGAAATAATCAGTGCCAGCTCAGTGCAGATATGACAACACGTAAAAAGGCTTAGAAATCTTTGCTTCTATCAGCAATTTTAATGCTAGTAAAATTTTAACACCATCCAGTTGTACAAGTTTCTGACTTTTCCAGATTTGTTTCCCTCCCAGCCAGCCTGAAAAGGAATCTTAATGTACATGTACATTTTATGTAGGATCCTGTGTTTTTTTTGACTAAAAAATACATCCAGTCTTTGTTATGAGATTAACATGTACAGTTAAAAAGGATGCATTATAAAATTTGCTTTATACAAATCAGAAAACATGTAATGATTTGATTCTTTGCTAAAATGACAATAATGAAACATGTAGATTGAATTTGTAGTACATTATGTACAACATGCCGGATACAGTGAATCTTACGATGTAACTTTCTATATCACCTTTTCAAGATCTTGTCAATAATTATACAAGATTGTGGTGTGTGTATGTTTTAAATTATAATTGTATATAAGTTTTGATCTTTTTTTTTAACTAGATAAGGATGGAAATAAAGTGACCACTGTATTGGCAACAGCAGGAAGTGGCTCTGATGGACCACAAGAAGTTTCGTATACAGATGCTAAAGTTATTGGAAATGGGTCTTTTGGTGTTGTATATCAAGCAAAACTAGTCGAAACACAAGAACTGGTGGCAATAAAGAAAGTGTTACAGGATAAACGATTTAAGGTATTTTGCAGGTGTTATTAGATGATTCTTTTGTGTTACTTCAAAACAGTATTTTTTTTTCTAACTCATTGAACTCATCGAAGCCGTATTTAAGAGAAAAAACACTTGAAATAATAATTAGAATTCAAAGACTTATGATGAATGTTAAACTGATAAAAAGGTAATGTTCAGTCAATCATGGAATCTTGATTGCTGTATACTTAATAACTGCACTAAAACCATTAAATACACATATACATGTATATCAAAGAAAATGTTTTGTTGTTTGAATTCAAGCTTTAAAATCCTGTCATTACAAGTTCTTGGGACTGGAAGACCTTTCTTTTGATGCTTTAAATATAAAGAAGGTTCAATTTTGACAGGATGTATTATGGTATACTGTTGTCCGTCCATACGTCGTCCACACTTCGCAAACTCAAAAATGCCTTAACAGATTTCAATGAATTTTTAGTAGTTTGTTTCTTACTATAAATGCAAGCTCCCTTTCGATTTTGTTAAATTCTGATTTTCCGTTGCTGAGTTATAGTCCATGGAAATGCATAAATATTTGAAAATAACCGTTTTTCTTTGTAATGCGTCAACATAATGAGTTGATATTTGATATTTGGTTGTATCTAGATGATCTACAGATTTTAAATTTGGTTCTTGTGGGATGATTTTGTGCAGAGTTATGGCCCCCTGTTGTAAGAATAAAGGTTTGTGACATAAAATTTATACCTCGGTATATTTATATCTCTAGTATGCCATATGAATAAACCCCCCCCCCAAAAAAAAATTGAAGTTTGATAATTAAAAAAAGTGTTGGTCACTATAGTTTAAGTCAAAGATTCTTCCTTGTGATTTGCATAAACAAACCAAATGGATTTATGATTTTCTGTTAACTAAACTTTTGATAGAAATTTTACGATGCAGATTGGAGATGCTGACTGATATTATATTGAAAACTGATCATTTAACATGGTATTAAAAGTCTCATATTTCATTTCAAATGTATTTGAAAAGACCTCAAAGTATACGAGCATATCATGCGCTCTGAAAGCGGAGCTCTTTACTCAGTTTTGCACTGGTAACTAAATATTCAATTGTAGTAATAAAGACACATCTTAGCACTTTTCAGAATTGTCACTGAAGTGATTTAAAATATTACAGATAAGTTATTGTATGACTAGGACTGCCGGGTTTAGAATATATTTAGACTACCGTAACTACCCTAATGAATATTGTCTAGTGCAATGACCATGAAGCAAGACTTGGTTATTGTTTCTCTGAAATTATTTTTGAAAATCAATTATTTCCTCCACCAAGTTATATTTTTGAGGAGCCATGTTGGTGTCATCATTTATATTATGATTGTAATCCAGCAAGAAATATGTTGTTTCTTTTTCTTTCTTTCTTTCTTTCTTTTTTGTCAGTTGACAGGGTGAGGAAAAAAAATTGAAAAATCATTTGGGATTAGTGATTTTGAAAACTACCTTCAATATAATTAATTAAAATGATGGTAAAAGATTTTAAAAGTGTTGTGTTCATGGAAAGTTTTAGAGGCTTCAGAGATCTTTTTTTTTTGCCACTTTTTGGAATATCCGGCTAGATTCCCAATCGGAAATAGTATCTTTTTTTCCCCAATTTTGGCCCTTAAAATTTTCAATCTGATGAAGCTAAAATTTTTACATGTTAAGTTAGAATGTCTGCTTTTATCAAAATGAATGTAGCTATAAAAACATAACCTTAACATACCTGCAAAGTGACCCATTTTCTCTGTGTTAGACCTGGAATTTTAGGCTTACCCTCAATTCCAAAGTCTCCCGTTGGGTCCCTGATTTTGTTAAGATCACCTGGAAAATGCTGCAGTTATGTCAACAGGAATTTACCTGACACAAAATCCAAATATACTCCCCCAAATTGCATCTGGATTCTCAAGTAAACCATTTTAACATGCATCTTCTAGGACACATCTCAACCAATTTATTTCCTTTTTGTGTGTCCATTCTTATGTTCTAATGTAATCAGGGGTGACCGAATTTATGATCAGGCTAATTGTTTTATGTACGAACTCGCCCATTTCAGGGATATTTCGCCATTTTGGGGGGCCATTATTCGGCCCCATTCCCAATCGGAAACAGTATCTGTTTTTCCCAATTTTGGTCCTTAAAATTCCCAATCTGATGAAGCTAAAATTTTGACATGTTAAGTTTGAATGTTCACTTTTATCAAAATGAAAGTAGAAGTAAAACCATTCGTCATTTCAAAAAGCTTAAGTTTCGAAAGTGATCCATTTCCTTTTATTTGTAGTTCAAAATGCATTGCTAAAAACCAATTAAAAACTAAAATGATTATTTTAGTGAAACGTAAACACGAAAGTATTTACCTCGTGGCCAAAAATGTCACAGAACACATGTGTTGACAGTTATTGCTTGCAGTTTATGGAGGAAGTGGAAGTTGGTTGTGTGTAATTAAAAAACCAATGCCGAATGGAACTGAATTTCAGGATGTGTTAAAATGATGATATATGTACTTGTAATGCTATGCATTGTATAAAAGTTATAAAATCTTAATTAAATGTAGGTGAATGATGAAAGGAAAACTAGTTGTTGTGAATAAAAGTTTTAATGAAATACTTTAAATGGATAGATATTGAAATGTTTTTAAAAATCAAACATTTGTAATTTGCATCGATTTAAACAATAATGATTGATAAAAATGATAAAACAGATGCATTTACAATTAATTTACTTTCAAATATATCATTCTGAGACAATTTACAAGGTATATATCTATTGAAATAACAATAAATTAATAAAACACACAATTGACTGAAATTTTTTTTTTCTTTGCTGGCAACCAAAAACAAACAAGATCTTAGTGACAATGATATATGATCATGCTTAAAATCATGACATTTTTACAAGGTGATGGAACATCAACACAGTTATGTTATGCTAAGTTGTCTATTGTGAACAATTCAAAGCATATTTTGCCATATGTACGTGCATTTCAGCAACATAAACGCAACTTCAAGATTGAATTTCCAAATTACACTTTTATTCGTATATATTTTTGCTTTATTAAATGACGAAAATATAGTAACAATTCTCTAAAAAATATAGGTCTACAAGACTTGTTAAAATATATGCTATTAAAGGTCAGTTTGGCATCTTTTATGAATTTTAAGATACTATAAATTTGCTTTAGAATGTTACTTTTTAATTATTTTTTACTATTATACTCTTGTGATAGAATTGACATTCAAAGTGATAGACTGGACTGTTAACAATTCTTGCGCATGATTACAGAGATGTTGAAATTTTTCAAACCAACCGGTCATTCGGACGGGTAACTAAACAGAATCAACCGATCCGAACAAATTTTTACCGGTCCAACAATTTTTTTCAGTAATCCAACTAATTTAAACATTCAAATGTTTACCTACAGAATGAAGAAGTAACAACGTCAATTATAATGAACATGAATACTGTAATTTCCCTTTATATTCATTCAAATTCGTCCAATTTGTTCAGCCAAACAATGTCTGAAATAGGCCTATTGCTTTTGATTAGGGCATGTTCATTACGGACCTTATACTCGATTTTCTGATGGACTTGTTTAACGCAATCACTGTCTGGTGGACAATACTTTTTCGAGCTGATGCAGCCTCTCTAGACTGTATAATTTCAACAGAACGCACATGGCAAGGGGATTTCTCATGGTCTATAATGGCTGACAAACGATAATTTTTGGAACCTGAATGAAAAGTACTGGTTCGCCCGTGGTTCGATGAAGATGAAATGCAGATTTCACAAGTCGTGCCCTTTTCGTCATCATGTTCGAGCCATTTATTGTCGTTAAAAGAAAATAAAAGAAAAAACCATTCTGGCTTAAATTCTCGAGTCGGCCTATTAATTTCATATTTCTTCTTCTTTTCCGAAGAACTCTCTTGCGCTATTGGACGTTTCTTGCTGGGTGTTGCGCCCGAGATATTTTTAATTGGTCATGAGGCCATGTTGGTTTACTGATATCAATGTCAGTTGGATGTTTGCAATGAGACGCTTTATCCATTAAAATAAAGTTGTTCAAGCGTTTAAATGACCTAGAGTGAAAAGGACGTTTCGAAAAGAAAACAATTCGAGTCAGAGATTTTACCGGTCATTCGGACCGATCAGTTAGTGTTTCCAACCGGTCACAGTCGATTTCAACCGGTTTTGCCGGTCGGACCGGTTACTTTCAACATGTCTGTGATTAATATGCAAATCAAATGAGTTTTGGTAAGTTTCCCTTACTGTGTATTGGCAAGATCTGTCTGTGAAATTGGACATAGAAGTTGCGTCATTCCTCATTTACATGATCTTAACTGATGAGAAACTTATGGTACTCTTTGAAGTTGGGAGAATGTCTTACAAGTTACATGTACACGTATTGACCTAGAGAGTTAAGGCTACTGATAGAAAGTATAGCATAAAGATATAATAGTGCCCTGTCGAATGGAAATTTAATATCGACGAAACAATGTATATAAGCACAAGATTTTATCATTTCACTGATCTATGTAGTTTGTTGTATAATAAATAAGCCATCACAGCCCGAAGTCACCAAATTTACTCAGTACTCAAGCTCAACTAACTTTTCTTGGTCTTAAGGAAAAAACAAGCAAAATTTATTCTGTAACTGGACATGATTGTTTATTGATGGCATACAATTGTAAATAATGGTGGAAGTTATTGCTCATTTGAAGAAAACGTCAGATCTATCAAAAAATTGTTTGAGTACGTACTCAAATTTTTAATACCGTACTCAATGAATTTATTAATTTTTTACAGGAATACCATAAGTGTGACACACAAATTTATATGTGACTGATGTAAAATTGTCACGTTTCCTATTCACTCAAATTTGAGGTATTATGAGTGATTCTGTAGTCAAAATAATGAAATAAAAGTTCAGATTGGGTATTGAGTAAATTTGGTGACTTTGGTCCCAGTACTCGTATTAGGCCAAATGTCTGACCTGAATTTTAGTTATATTTTTTTATAAAACCTAATTTTATCGAATTAAAAAGTATTCAGTAAACTGAGTGTATTATACCTCATTAAAACTTACAATTGCCATCAACTTGTATCAGTACCTCAGTACTTTGTTTAATCAGGTGTTTGAACATTGAAGAACAAAGTACTGTTTGCCCTAAAATGACAACTGGTAACCCTTGCGCAACTCAAATGATCGTTCGCTGCTTAATTCCAACCCTGTACTTATTCATAATGGATAAAATAGATATCATTTTCAAATAAATGAATTTGATGCAAAGTAACTTTACAGTTTTGCATCTAGATTTCTAGGCACAAAATTGCATTACAATTTATGTATTATTTAGAAAAAATTTTCCATATGATTTACAATAAAACAATTTCAGATTTATTTAATATTTTAATCTGTTTATAATTATGTATTCTATAATAATGTTTTCTGAGTTTCTAAGATGTTAATGTTTTTTTAAATTTCTTTGAATAAGTTTTTTGAAATTTCTCCAAATAGCCTGAAACGTTGCTAAATTTCCTGATTGCATAGGCCCCGCCCCCATTCCCGAAACACTAAAAAAAAGACCTGGTCTTAATAGTCAGATGTTATAGATTTAAGGAGGAAAATCACTAATCCAGGACAAATGGACTAGTACATTTTTCTTGCCCTGGTTGAAAAAGAGCATAAATGTCTTAATTTTTTGCACCATGACAATATGATACATTAATATGACGTAATGGAAAAATAATATACTGTATTTGACCCAATAAATGCCCAGGGCACTACAAGAAATAAAAAAAATATGTGGGTGCTTATTAGGACCAATCAATTTGATATAATCTTTTGATATGGCACTGTTGTAAAGTTGTTGTAGTTTTTACCAAGGACACCTATTGACATTCTTCTGTTGCTGGGGGGGGGGGTGCTACATATGATCTCTTACTTATATTTATCTGGTCAGTTACATCTCTTTGTCACCTGGCGAGAAAAGACATTCAATTGTGAGTAAATCTTTTCTATTGGATGTACAAATAAGGTAGGGATTGCACCTTGCTAAAACCCTCTTGCTGGAACAGAGTACAGTAATCGGAATATATTCTTTACTTTTTGCCATGTCCATCATATTATAACTGCTGTTGTCAGTGCTGTGTTTAGTTACCATTTGTCACAAGTTTCTTTTCTTAAATTCACAAAAACGTATAAATGAATGAAAGTTAATAAATGACAAAAAATTGAAATTATCAAACCCTTATAAATATACTTTTTTCTTGAATAAATTAAGTTGCTGTCAATCAACTTACTGTTGTATCTTTTTATTTTCAGAATCGAGAGTTGCAAATTATGCGAAAATTGGAACATGTGAATATAGTGAAGTTAAAGTTCTTTTTTTACTCTGCTGGCGAAAAGGTGAGTTAATATCTAAATTGACCTTGATATGCATGTTTGCCTTAATTTTTTATTTCTTAGACACTTGGTAGTTTTTCAGAAGAGTGTGTTTGTCCATGAGAAAATGTTTTTATTACTTAATGTCACTTTTGCAACCAGTGTTGAATATATATTTAGCATGGTTCACACAGGCCTTGAAAAGCCCTTGAATTTTGGGGTAGTCCTGGAAAATGATAATTCGGGAAAAGTGCTTGAAATGTCCTTCAATTTTAAATTAAGTCCTCGAATTTATTCTTTGAAGTCCTTGAACAGAATTTATAAACCTATTGACCTTTTCAATACTGCAACACCGAAATTGCCGCTCAAAGACCCTTATTCTCACCCCTGTAACACTTAAAACAACCCCTAAAGATTTCTGATGCTGTATTCTTATCCAAATTGCCCGATTTTAGTTTCATTTCATAGGGTATTTCCCAATCAATATTTTGAGAATGAAAGTCTCCACAGTATACAATGTACGAGACTACAATGTGATATCCGGTTGTGAAAAACATGGCTGATTACAATCAAAATCTGTGGTATTTCAGAAGGAAAAGATGAACTGAAATGAGGTGATATGATTGAATCTCTCAATGACACTTTAATTGCCATAATGGCAGCGCGGTACAAGGAGGATTACTTCGGGTATAAAAGAGGATTTTTATATAGATATATGGATGAAGAAAATTACTTAAAACATTTTTACGTTGATTAAAATCTCCATGTAAACTTTTTACCTACTGGTACATTGAAAAAAATTATAATGATGAAGTATTGAAGAAGTTGTACAAAATATGTTTTAATTTTGCGATCCTGGATGGTGAATTAAATTGACTTATTTATCATGAATATCTCGGCAATAACAGACTGGTTTATTCCCTGACATTAATGAATAATGAACTGTCACTATTGAAAGAGTTTCATGAGAATTATTTGGACCATATCGTCAAATTTACAAATGATTATGCCATATTTGATATGGAATACACAATGAAAATGATCATGAAAGGATGGCAATTACAGAAGATGAAATGTGGAAAATATATAGAATAAAGACTTTTAAACAAAACAGTATATTTTTGTTTCAAATCTAATTGATATCACGAGTTCTGTTTCTTCAAAACCAAGTAGAATAAATTGTTAATTGCTGATTATATTTTGTCTTAATATGCATCCATGATTGCTTTATAAATAAAGTTTCTAAAAAGTTTTCAGAGATTTACAGTACAGCCATGACATTTTAGCTGGCAGTAATTGTATACAATGTACAGTAGTTACTAGTAGGACACAAATAAGTTATATTACATGAGCATATGGGTACCAAATACTCAACTCTCCGTTAATCAAATTTTGTTAAGATTGGATAAACAATGAATTCTAGAGTTATTGCGGAAAAAAACACAAATTTACTATTAAAGAATATATAGTGAAAATAAATTCATGTCCTACTAGGGCTGTCATTGATGAGAAATTAGATATCGATATATCGATAAGTTAAACGTATCGATATATATATCAATAAATCAAATAATATGGTACTTCTTTGAATAATGCATTCAAAATATATAGACTCATTATAATATTTAGGTGCTTTACTGTGTATTTTACTATCTGATGATTAAAAAATCATCGCAAGGAAAACATTGTTTATTTGAACAAATTGAACAGTTAGAATAAAACATAACATAGTTTGAGAATATGAAGTAAAAGAAATGGAAAATTAGGGAAATTTTAAAAGAAAGTACATACTGTGAAATGCATTATGAAATGTATCGATACTGAAAAAATGTATCTATTATCGTATCAAATCAATTTGTGCATCAATATCAAGTCTATCAATGACAGCCCTATGTCCTATTACTGTATAGTGTATACAATTGTATGTTGCAGTAGTGAAAGGGTTAAGAGCAGGGTTTTCCCTGGGATTTTCAAATGAGGAGTCCATGGACTCCCACAACTACGAAATTAGGAGTCCATTTTGGTAATTTAGGAGTCCATTTGGAGTCCACTCCATTCGACCAGAATTAAACTGAATGTCAAACGGCACATTTGTTGATAATTACAGACATCCCTATAGGGAAAATATCAAGAGTACATGTGGAGCATTTATTTTCTGATCATAACTTAATCATGTCGGCAGAGTGAGTAGTTTTTCCGGCACTCGTATGTGAAACAAAACATAATGCCATTTTTATATGTTACTGTAACACCATCGTAATTTCCTGGTTTGTTCTTGAACCCTCAGAGTTCCCTTAATTCAATATATAATTATTGAATACATACATGTACTATAGATTAAAGGTTTATAAGAAATTAAATAAAATATAGTTGTTTTAACTTCATTTGAAATCATATGGAAAATTTATAATAAAAATCTATAAATTGTAATACAATTACATGTTTTTAGCAATATAGATGCAAAACTGAAAAATTACTAAATACATGTAGCTTACTAATTGATGCCTCAAATTTATTTATTTGAAAATTATATCTATTTTATCCATTTCAAGTATTAAAGTATTTTATCATATGTATGATTTACATAAACATTTGTGTAAATAAATCATTTTATATAACTATCATTAGTACTTACTTTCATTATTATTTTTTAATTTCCTTAATTCAAATGAAAGTCGGGTTTGGTATCCCATCTTTAATTTATACTTCCGGAAGTACCCATAAAGTGATGAACGATGTTGTTTTGTTGATTCTAGATCTATATTAGAGGTAAAGATTTTCCTGTTTTATTATTAATAAAATGATGAATTCAGTTTCTTGGTTTTCTTGTGGAATTGCACTAGAAAATAAGAAATGGACATAAAAAAAGATGCAAACTGGTAGAAATAGGTTGCATGCTTGGTTTATTTACCCAAACGATCTCGAAAGACATCAAGTATTTGACGCGTCCACTAGGACGCAATAAATCTTATTTTAGGCGTCATTTAGGATTTTTACGCGTAAATACACAGAATTTTTGCGTCAGGGAAAACCCTGTAAGAGTATTGTAAAAGTAAAAGTAAAATACATTGAAAGAATAAAATCTTCAGATATAAAAATAACCAATAATCTGAAAATAAAACCAATGTTAAACTCTTTTGACATTAAATAAAGATTTATAGCTGAAAACTCATTTTCAAGTGTCCAAAAGTAAGCATTCTTGATTATATTTGCTTTTAAAAGTCCTTGAAAACATATGAGTCCTTGAAAAGTCCTTGAATTTTGAGCTCAAGTACCTGTATGAACCATGTTTACAATTCCGTAGGAAAGTCCGGAAATTCCTGATCATTTAAGGATTTGTAAAAATCAGTATAACGGACATTTTGAAATAATAAAAAAAAAAAATTACTGGTCAACTGGACCGGTGAATAAAGGAATTTCAGTGGTAAAAGATATTTTTTTGCTGGTCTGTATATATATACAGAATTGCAATGAAATGGAAAATGACATTTGGACCAGTTATCAAATTGATTTCCCGGACTTTTGTAAAATTTATCAATTTTCCTGGTAAGAGCAATAAATTTCAAAAACTCTGGTATAATTTATGTCATTAGGACATCTATGGTATAGGTGTACCAAGGTACAGTGGCACATCTGGGTAGAGACAAAAACCAAAATGATACCAAAAATAGGTTGTACAGGTCAAACTTAATTGCTGTGCACAAACTCCATGCATTACTGAATCTCTAATACTTTTGTGACGACAAGTGGCTTGTCACCCCTGTTATGATTTGATTAAGCCTCTTTGTAAACATATGCCAATTTACCTTGGTAGACCTTGGTGTTTCAGCTCATCTTCGAAGACCAAAAATAGAAGAAGAAATCTGTTTGATGACTCTCAACCATTCTATTTAAAAAGGCCTGAACAAAACTTTTTTAGCTAATTTTGCCCACTTGCTTTTTTCCGTATAAGATATCTATAATTCTGTCCAATTTACTTGTATCAAAATAAATTTTTAAAAAAACTTGCCTACAGACCCACCCGAAAAAACTGGTTGGACACATCAAACTAATTTTTTTTAATGATGGCTGAAACATTCTAATATCTATCTACTTCTTATGTTACTGTTCAGATGTTGGATTAGTCCTGTATTTTTCCAAAATGGATGAAATCAAGTTAATTGGGAGGTGTAAAATATGTTGATGTGGGGTTAGCTGTTGAATCTGATTATTCTATATTTCGTTTTTGTTTTTTACAGAAAGATGAAGTGTTCTTAAATCTTGTGTTGGAGTATGTTCCCGAAACTGTTTACCGAGTGGCTAGACATTATAGTAAATCCAAACAAACCATACCAGTTTTATATATCAAGGTAAATGTTTCTCATACAAAACACAGTCCAATCTAATACATATTTTTACATATCTAGCCACATATTGATATAATATTTTATTACATGACTGTCTTACCCTCTAGATACTGATTGGCTTATTCTATACTTCCTGTTCTTGTTCAGTCGTTATATTTAACTCTAAATCACTTTGTAGGTTGATATAACAATTCAAGAAGTAGCAGAAGTGACGTTATAGTAAGAATGACGTCATGATTTCTGTTGTTTCAGACATTGCTTCATTTGCCAGTGTAATAATTAAAGGTGTCTGACATAATTATTCATTTTCATATTTCATTGATATAAATTAGTAAGCTAAAATAATCATGTAATAAAACAATTGTTTACTTTTGATATCGGTTTATCAACCCCCAAAAAAGTGATATTCACTGAGGCCTATGGCCGTGGTGAATATTACTTCCTTTAGGGTTGATAAATCAAGGTGCCAGTCTCATCAAAAGTCAATGATTATATTAGTGTTGAATTTAGAGCATCTTAGCATGGCATGTTGCCTTGTTATTATTTGGAAGTACCATGCCCTTTTTCATCCTGTCAATTGCCAGTAAGCCTTAAATTATATCTCATGTCACACCTGCCTTTGATGTAATCAAGGTACAGGTGTAAAGAGCAGGTTTTGTGAGTTCATATTACAAGTAAATTTTTATTTATTGAATTTGAATGTCATCATGTTTGACTTTTTGTAAGTCATATATTGTTCACCCTTGTTTTATCACCCTCCATTATAATGCTTAACCTATATAACACCACTATTTCTCGAAGAACAGATTTCCTCCCATATAATTCCCTGGTTGTATTGCCAAAACTTGTATGCCGCCTCTGATTCTCCAGTACAAATGGTCATTAATTTATGTTAAATCTCTCGAATATATCGCCAGACCAGATGAAAAAAATAGGTGTGGGTAAAACTGTCGGCTGACGGTAGCTTGTTTATTAAATACTTTGACTGCAAAGGGAGATAAAATTGAATGTCATAAACTGATATCTAGTTGATGAACAAAGTGTAGAAGTCAGACAGGGACCAGCTTACAAGTGTCACAATTTTCAAATCTGGCTTCCGTGAAAGTAAAAAATTGACACATGTGTTTACACAGCAATTATCACTCATCAAGAAATAAATATGGGTAGATGAAATATATAAACTTAAATCCTTCGTATTACCAGCCTGTCAAAAGAGTTATTTTAAACAAAAAATGATGAAATGTTCCTGAGTTAATATTAGAAACAGATTTACATTTTCCAGCTGTCAAACATGTACTGCTACATATTTTGGATGGTTTAATTTTTTGGCAATTTAATAGGGACGCAAAATTTAAACAATAGACAAAATATCTTAATTTACAATAGTGAGTTGTAAACAGGATATGATATACAACAGGGATTAAAGACATGCCATGATGAAAAACAACCACACCTCGAAAATAGTAAACCTTGATATATTGCCAAACCTGTGATACCGCCGAAGTTCAGGAAAACAAAAGGTGGTGGTATATCAGGGGTGAACTGTTAATGCCAGTGGTAGATGTAATTGTGATTTGTTAAAGATATACAGACTCACAGGCAACCATACATAGATCAATAATAATAAGGGTTGTCAACGAGTAACCGGTTAGCTGAGTACTCGTTGGATGGTTCGATTATCAAATACTAAAATCAGTACTCAGTTACTCGAACATAATTAAAATTAAAAAAAAAACACATGGAGCGCTAAAATCAGCCAAAAATTCAAAATGTCTGATTTCAACCAAATTTGGTAGAAAGCATTCCCAATAGTGAAGGCAATCAAAGTTTGTATAGAAAAAAAAGGTTTAGGGGTCAAAGTTCAAGTTAGAATTACAGGAGGATCATAGGCATATGCATTTGAAAGTTGTAGGGACTGATCAGAGATGCCAATTTCTCTGAGAAACTCCGATTTTGTTTAAACAAACACCGCGCCTTTGATTGATGAAAAATTTTCTCCGATAATCTGCGGTTGTTTTTATAGTGTACAAGAAATTGCATTCACACCATCTGAGTAGGGCATTATTCGCCAATACACGGTTGCCCCGACTAGTACCTCCTCTGGCCTTTTCGTTATTAACGAAACAGAGATAGGAGAATTATTAAATGCCACCGGTAGCCTAAAATTGCATTGTCAATGGTGCAAATTTTGTATAAACACTGCTATAAGCCTCATGGCCAATGCTGGACAGGCACAAAGGTTTCGGCACAAGTAGAGATGGACAACATACGTGACGGAGAAATGCTGGAAGGCATAGGTAGCCCTATATCACCCAGAAAAAAAAACAAGTCGGTGCATAACCAGACCTATCTTAATTAAGTTGTTTATAGTGTAATTTGTCCAATACTCTGAGATTTGTTTAGTAGGTATAATAAAATTATAAAATGAATTGCTGCTTGCTTTGAGTGAATTTTATTGCACAATCAGGTAAACCACGCAATACCACATACATGTGTCAATACAAATAAATTTATGTTGTTAGACATTATTCAAACACAATTTTGCAGTCCCTAAAGTGTCTTGCATGATTCCCTTTCTTAAAGTTGGCCTTAACATGTCAATCACTTAATTTAAGCGATTGTTGCTCTTTTACTCAGGTGACCGTTAAGGCCCTTTGGGCCTCTTGTTAATTTAGTATGTATAGGATACTGCTAAGTTAAATTTTAGTGGTAAGTATCAACCATTTTATTTCAATCAGCTAAAACCAGTGGACAAAAAATATTTGGCACAGACTATAAACATTTCATTGACTAAAATGATGCATTGCTGAATCCTTGATGGGTACCAGGGTTCAAAATCCATTTAGAGTTGGCTTAATTAAGTAAAAACAAAATATTGAAAAATTACCGGGGAGCATAATTATTACCGAATTCTTCTAGAGGAGACTCTTGATCGACATATGTCGACAGATATATAAATAAAGCTACCAATGTGGTAATTTAAATGACAAAAGGTCCTTCCTTAAGTAGTTTCCAGATGAGATAATATACCTCCTTGGGTAAATAAATATCTCCTTGCACCCCCACTTTGAATAATATCTGGGTCTGCAACTGCAGTCTTACAAAAGTGACCGAGCACTCAATCTGAAAAGCATTCAGTTAACCGGTTAATAGAAATCGACTGATCTGACAACCCTAATAATAATGAATGAAAATCAGAGAGAGAATGTTATATTTATATTGGGGTTTTATTATTCAAAACAGAAAATAATTTCCAATTAAAATCAATTTCAGAAAACCATAATGGATTGTCTATGAAATTGCCAACTAATTGATCATCACTTCATCATTAACCTAAAGTAATAAATAAAACAGATTTGACAGTTGGTCTCTGACAATCGGCGACTCTCTGATAGTTGGTCTCTGACAGTTGGCAACTCTCTGATACTTGATCTCTGACAGTCGGCGACTGATAGTTGGTCTTTGACAGTCAGCAACTCTGATAGTTGGTCACTGACAGTTGGCAACTCTCTCATAGTTGGTCTCTGACAGTTAGCAACTATGGTAGTTGGTCTCTGACAGTTGGCAACTCTAATGAATGATGGGTCCATGATTAATTGCTAGTTTGATAGTCATACGCTTAAGTTATTTCTCATGAATGCTTATCATTCTTTACTTTGTTTTCAGTTATATATGTATCAGCTGTTCAGGAGTTTAGGTTACATCCATTCGCAAGGAGTATGTCACAGAGATATAAAACCACAAAACCTTTTGTTAGATCCTGAAACTGGTGTTCTTAAATTGTGTGACTTTGGAAGGTAAGAATTTAATGACTAACCTTTTTTATATGCCTGACGTAACCAACCATCTGTCCTTAAATGTAACTTTTCACCGCTCAAAAGCAAATGCTTTCCTTCCTTCACTGATTATGATGAAAATTGTTCCATAGATTCTATACCAATATACTGCCAAGTATTTAAAGATTTGTTTTTCATTATGGTTTTAGTCCCTACAGACACCAAATTTAGATTTTTTTTTTCTTTTTATCAGTTGGTAATTTTTTTATTTTTTTTTATTTATTTTTTTTTTAATTGGGCCAAACATCAGTCTTTTGGTAACTATAGAAAAAGGCCAGCATGACAATAGTTTAAAATTTATATTATTATCATATGGAATTGATTATATAACAATAAGTTAATTGAAAAAATAAGTTTTGTTTTTGTCTGACATAGTTTATGGTTTTTTGTTTTCAGTGCAAAAGTTCTAGTAAGAGGAGAGCCGAATGTATCATACATCTGTTCACGATATTATAGAGCTCCAGAGTTAATTTTTGGTGCTACAGACTATACTTGTCAAATTGGTGAGTATTGGTGAAGTTGCTTCACAGCTCTCCGAACCAAAAGATTTAGATAAACAAAAAATATGACAGATGAAGTGTATGTTGATCAAAGCATACTAATTGCCATCATGATCTTTGCCTTTGCAATGTATTTACCACACTTCGGATAGATATGTAAACATCAATCTTGAAAAAAAATTAAGATCATGTAAAATGGTTGCTGAGTTTTAATGAGCAACAAGTCTTCATATCAATTAAAAATTCATGAAGCAAACTTAGATAATATGTAAATTATGAACTGATAGATGCCAAAGACTCAAATTATTTCATTTTGACAAGGGGGTTTGCATAGGGGATGGCTATTTCAGTAATTGTTTAAAATCTTTTATTCAACTATCATACCTAAGATAAAGAAATTATATGCAAATACAGTGATATTTCTCTCATAACTGTTTGAAACCTTTGAGCCTCTAGTTATCAAATTTGTTTGAATTGGATGTGATGCAAAGGTTCCTCATATTCTTGCCTTCTATCATACAGTCCAGTTCTTCAAATCAATTGTGTTTCATACTTTGTTGATTTTTATGGGTTGCCATGTAACAACAACCTATTATGGGTTTACTTCGACTTTTCATTGAGGGCTATCCTGTTAGCAGTGAAGAGGTCATGGAGGTTGCATTTGTAAAATATAGTCCCAACTCAAGAATTCTACTTTTACAGAAAAGTCAAATATTTTGGTGTAAATAAAATTAAATCTAGTTTGAATAATCATTAAATGAAATACCACATAATTCTACTTACTTCTGCCTTTCAAAATTATACATTACGATTTGTAGTTAGGTTAAACAAAACGTCATCGATCTATTTATAAATATAGAATTCCGCTATATAAGATTCCAGTGATGTTGAGCCTGTCTTGCAGTATCACTCTGCCGCTCATCATATTGATATTGACAGCCACAGTCATACAGCGATTGTAAATAGAAAACATTACATATCGCTGATACCAGCATGAAGCTAAATCAATTTCTGTTGAACTTTCTAGAATATGTATGTTTTCTAGTCCACTTAAAAATATAGATAAAAGCAAAATAGAGGGTATAGCATTTAGTACGAGGTGCTTGTTATGCAAATAGCTTGTGAAATTCATTACGAACAAGTTTCTGTGCAATTTTAAAACTATAAAATTAACATGTTTGTCGACTAATTGCTATACATAACCTGCCTTAATGAGATTCCCTGTGCATATTTCCTTTATTTATACACCCTATATGGTGATCACATGCCTTACATAACCAGTAACTACTCAATTTCAGCAGACTGTCACATGTATACTGTGTGTATTGATATCACAAAGGGAGGTAACTCTAACATTGAATGTTACAATTTCCTGTTCTCGTTTCCACGGAGGTTTGGGAAAATTGCCATGTCCATTGTCGGGTGTTTACACAACAATTATCATTTATTGGGATGTATGAACTCTTTGTGTAATTGGTCTGTCTTCAACAAAAAACGTTTTATCCATTGCGGAGAACGTTGTTGTCTATAAGTGAAGGTGGTGATAGATCGTTTTGCTACATCGCGACTTTAGGCCCGAATTATTTTGGTGAAAAATGATTTCTTTAACAATAAACATTGGGTAAACTGTCTTTTGTCATCCCGTACAGTTATTTATATTAATTAATACAAGATAGAGAATGTTGTTTGGTTGTTTATTTAGTCTAGGCAGAGTATATGTTCATGTACCACAGTCAAAAGTCCTAAATAGGATTGTTTACATTTGATATTACAAGCCCTAAATTTTGTTTTAAATCACAGCCATTTTTTTTGCTATAAAAAAATTATTTTACCTGTTCACAATGTCATGTTTGGTTTAAATCTAAGTAGGTTCCATAAATGCTCACATTTTATTTTGAATTGAGTGTTAATGCACGACAGACAATATATTCTGTTTAAAGTTGGTGCGGAAGATACAACAAATAAAATTTAGAATGTTAATTTTGAATTTATTTAGAGGCCTGAAGTTCAATTTTTTGTTTTTGTTTTTAGATCTACATTAATTTGATTTATTTTCATTTCATATATGTTAGATAGAAGTAGTTTGAATCCCATGACTATTTTGCCAAAATAACAACCCATTTCAGTGCTTTCAGTACTTTGATTTTGTGAAGTAATCGGATTTTAGTATATTTAATCTCTTTGGCCACCAGTGATTTTGAAGAGGAATTTTGTTTGTCTGTTTCAGATGTATGGTCTGCAGGATGTGTTTTAGCAGAATTATTACTGGGTCAGCCTATATTCCCGGGTGATAGTGGAGTTGACCAGCTAGTTGAAATCATTAAGGTCCTTGGTACTCCAACAAGAGAACAGATACGAGAAATGAACCCAAATTACTCAGAGTTCAAATTTCCACAAATAAAGGCACATCCATGGACAAAGGTAGGAAACACAAAAGTATGGTTAACCTTTTTGTGCAATATAGTTTTTATTAAACCTTATCCTGCCACTAATGTACAAGCTTACTAAGCCAGTCACTGCTGCATAAATACAAATATATATATATAAAAAAGGGTGTAGGAGGGGGGGGGGGCACATGCACCCCACTTTTGAAATGGGGAGACACAAGTATGGGCTTCCGAATTAATCCATCAATGATATTTTAACGATAAAGAGATAATAATTTAATGTATGGAGGATACTGGGTCAAAATTCTTTCCAGATTTTGGTAACTGTCTTTGCTGATCCAATCTTCTTTTGAGAAAGATAATCAAAGTTGTTCATTAACGTATTGCTATGCATATTTTCGTGTCTGGATGCAGAAAAAAGAATTTCAAATTTAAAAAAAAAATGTCTGCAAGATTCGTAAAACCCTACCTCTAATGAAATATTGCCTCACAATTAATCCAACACTTAGACATATGTGCAATGATGAGGGAGAAAGTGCTGCCTAAAGTTGATAAGATAGGTGTAAAACCTTTCATTTTTTTATAAAAAGTCGAAAATCAAAGACAAATTTCCAAAAATTTTACTTTTAAGATTTACACCACTCCAACTTGAAATCGTCACTCTACTATTGATTAAATATGCATTGCATAAACAGTTTTAATTTAAGTTTAAATTCTAATTTTTAAAGTATAAACAAGTTTAATTAATGTCACCAGCCTCAATCCTAACCCCTTTTAAAACCAGTGTTTGATTTGTTTCCAGCACCACTGCAGAAAGAATGCACCATTTTCATGCACATGGTGTCTTGTCACACACACACACACCCACCCACCCACACACACACACACACAGAGTTACGCCCCCACTTAGAAAATTCCTGGATCTGCCTTGTAATCCATTCTCAATATTTTTAACAGTTGAGCCCCCTCAAGTGTCATTTTTGATCATAATTGTGTGTCTAATTGTGTAAACAGACCACTATAACCATTCATCATTATAATAAGAATGATTGATATTAAAGGTTTTGAAAGTTTTTTCATTCAGATCTTGCATACTTTGCTAATTTACAGTTTAAATTTCTAGGACTGTAGTTGCTTTTGAATAGTATAGCTGGCGCGACTGGCTTTGTGGCTTTATTTGGTGGGATAAGGGTTAATTTCTTAAATCAAATAAGAAAACATGAAAGGAGCCTGATTTATCACCATTTTATTTACAATATAATCTGTCTACACTGTATCTTTAGTATTCCAATATTCACTTTAAACTGATTTATATTGCATATCAGTGTTCAATCTAGGCCGCGCCATTGCGTCAATGGCCCGCTGAAATCAGACATGGCGCAATTAAAATTCAATGATGGGCCACTCAGGCGCAATGCTAATCTTCCCAGTGATAACTTTATTTCAATTAAATGTCCGCTTATAAGCTGAAATAATACCTTGAAATGTAACATCGTGGATTGTCTAACGCAAATAATTCAAGCCCGCTCCGTTTCCGTTTATCTCCATACTAGGCTAGGTTAATGCAGTGATCAAAGTGAACGGAATATAACGACTGAATATTTGGGTTATGGATAGTCTTGAGCAAACCACATAAGAAGTAACTGCCTGGTATTATTAGTTAAAACGAGGCTTCAGTGTTAGAGTCTGCCAAACGCTTAAGGTCTGCTATATGCTGTCAGGCGTATTATGTGCTGCATCCATGTGCAGACAACGTTTTTCTCTCTGTCAAAATTTAAAAACATGAAGAGAATATCGGACTTATTCTCAGTCACCCAGAGTTCTAAAAAAAAACTTGAAATGATATTCAAAACAACCCAAGTTCGTCATCAAGTGAAAAAAAAAAACAGCAGAAAAATCAGAATCTGAGAATCAGAAACGAAAGTTTAAAAATCAGTGGTTACACGATGAACATATTAAAAACTGGTTGACTTATGATGACAAATCTTGTACCGTGAACTATAGTGTATGCACAAAATTTTAAAAAGTAAATCCCTTCACTACAGGATGTACCAATTTTTGTATATTGGTGAACAATGTACATAGACAGTTCTGATGGTTACAGTCAACTCTAAACTCATCACAACTGGTCAGTTTTTCTTTATAAGTTATGGCCCCTTCTTTTTGAAAATGGCCCCCTGATTTTAATAGCATGGGCCCAACTGGCCCCCTTGTTCGTGGTCCTAGATTGAACACTGGCATATTCTCAATCTTGTGCTCTCCAAATTCCAAAAATAAAACTTGTTTCCTAATCATGTAATTACATAATTGGCCACTCTGTTTTTCAGTCAATACTCAATAACTTAACCCAAGTCTTTTGCTGTTAAATGTATGTCTATGGTCATTTAAAGTGATAAATGACATAAAAAAAATTAATATTAATATGCCAAAAGTTATAACTGCTTTGGCAATGAAGTTGAATTTTCATCATATCTTATTTTACACTTGGTCAGAATTGATAGTAATCTATGAAACAAATATCAAAATTAAAATTTTGGTTATGTCGTAGTTGAATGACTGGTCCTTATTATTGTAGATAGATATGCAGACTTGCCAACCCTCCTGTTTTTAACGGGAACCTTCTGATTTTAATCCTCTCCTTCCACCAATACGTTTTTAGTTATGATCCTAACGTTTTTTGAAATCCGGAATTTATAAGAAGTTTTGGCCCATTTTTGTTTCAGTACATATATTAATATCACCCTCAAGCTTGCACCTAGTCATTTGAGCGTTTGGAATGAACTTTTGTTTTATCTAATGTTAAGTGTTTTTATGACCTGTTAACCGCTTGGTTTAAACATGGCTTCCAGTAAAAATGGAGCGCAAGTGAAGAGTACATTAGTTTTGTCATGTCATCTAAAAAGAAAAACAGATGGGATCAAACATTTTTATCGAAGTACATTTCACCTGAAAAATTTAATTGCATAGTGAAAAGTAAGAAAGGTGAGGCATTTCCATGCTGTTCCTCATGGCGGGATAAATCATATTTAAATTTAAACATGGCCTGAGGTAACCATGAAAATTAACAACTGGTATTCAGTCACATAGGACTATGGATTAATTTTTTTACTTCAAGTAATGATTTGTCTTTATTAAGAGCTGAGTGTCTCTTTGTCTCACATGTGATAGAGAAAAATATAGCTCTCAACGCTACTGGAAAAATCGGCATTTTTTTCACGTCTATGTTTCCAAATTCAAAGATTACTGCTAAGTACTAAGTACGCATGTGGATAGGCCGAATTTCAGCCCCGATTTTAAGCAAATTTTTTTGCTAAAATAATGGGGAAAAAAATCACTTAAAATCAGGACAGAAATTTTACCTATCATGTGGCAGAACTAAAACAAGTGCTATTGTTAAAGAAATAGCAACATAAACTTCAAGATCAACTTGTGAATTGATGAAGTGTGGACATTTAGTATATCAAGAGATGGATCTAATAACAGTGACAAGAAATTATACCCAATAGTTACAAGGGTTTTCAATCGTGCAACAAAACATGACGAAAAATATGTACAGTGGAACCACTTATTTTTTGCTAAAATAATGCAAAAAAATCACTTAAAATCAAGGCAGAAATTTGACCTAGCATGTGGCAGAACTAAAACAGGTGCTATTGTTAAAGACTTCAAGATCATCTTGTGAATTGATGAAGTGTGGACCATTTAGTATATCAAGAGATAACAGTGACAAGAAATTATATCCAATAGTTTCAAGGGTTTTCAATTGTGCGACAGAACATGACGAAAAAAAAATTTGCCGCCTCGCCCCACTCGGCATTGCCTTATTTTTTTTCATTTCAGTGGTTGGCAAGTCTGGATATAGTAATTAAAATTTAGTTTATCTCAAATTCCAGATATTTTGATGTAATAGGGTGGTTCCATGAACTTCAAGATATCGAGTTTCCACTGTATTTCCTTTGGTCCCAAACTAATTTGGAATAGACAGATTATACTGTATAAGAAAATGGAAATGACTTAATATGTACAGTGGAACCACTCTATTAGGACCACAAAACTAACTGAGTTAAAGTGGTCAGATTAGTGACACAGTCTAAAGTGTGTGTCTAAAGTTATTTGATATTTATCCATCAATTTTACAAGGAATCAATATTTACAGCCTTAAATTGAAGTTGGTCTCTTAAGTGAGGTTCCACGGTATATTGAATTTGATATCAGGTTTGACATGTTTAGGTATCTATTGTATAAAAAATATGATTCCTTGTAAGGTTCTATAATGATTATATTTGATGATAGATAGGTGTGTTCCATGTACAGATTATTTTGAATTATGTGTAAAACACTCACCTGAAAGTTAACCCTTCCAAACCTAAGTATCTAAATGGTATGCTCTTTTCTATTGTTTAGACAAGTCTATTATGGCCTGTAGGGTATAACGGGTTAATCTTAATGACATAAAAAATAAAAACATACCATATATGATGTAAACTTATTATTCCTGTACAAAAATAATTCACAAATATTTTCTTGTTATCAAATATAAGATTTTCTTCTAATTAAATTCCATCTTTACCATATTTCAATGCAATTAACCTTTTCCAGAATTTCCTGTGATTGTGATTTGAAATAACTTAATTGAACAGTCATTTATAGAATGGATACTGTTAACATACCAATGATACCCAGAGATGTTATTCCTGTAATTCACTTTTTAGTATGTGTATTAAGCAAGGGGTAATGAAATGATATATGGCATATTATTTATGTATTTCCTAATCATTAGATGAAGCATCAACTATAAACTAAGATTACTGTTAAATATAGTTCATTGAGCACTGATGTCTCAGACATTCAAGATCAGGGGTCTGTTTTACTAAAGGTCGTAATTCCTAAGTCTTAGTCCTAATTGTCATGAGACTAGCCAATCAGCGATGCGTTGCCATGGTAGTTAGGACTAAAAGTTAGGATTTAGGATTTACCACCTTTCGTAAAACGGGCCCCAGGGCAGGACTTTTTCTGCTCTGTCAAATTTCTCTATAGGAATCTCAGGGTTTGAAATCAGTGATGTTTGGTTTAAATTTAAGTAGGCACCATAAATGCTCACGTTTTATTTTGAAATGAGTGTTCATGCACGACAGACAATATTTAAAGTTGTTGCGGAAGATACAACAAATAAAATCTAGAATGTTAATTTTGAATTCATTTAGATGCTGGAAATTGAAGTTTTGTTTTGTTTTGTTTTGTTTTAAGATCTACATTAATTTATTTTTATTTTATATATGTTAGATAGAAGTAGTTTGATTCCAATGGCTATTTTGTCAAAATAACAACCCATTTCAGTACTTTGATTTTTTACAGTCTGCATGGGAAAAAACCATTTACATGTACATTTGTATGAGGTTGTAGGTTAGAACAAAGAGGAAGTATGTGTCCCCTTATAAGTTAATACAAAAAGAGGCATTCATGTAATCAGTTCTTCTGATCTTTTCTATTGCATGTTTCAAATTGAACGAGTAAGAAGTGCCATTTTGATATTGTCATTTAGACAAAGCACCCAGGGAAGTGTCTAATAGCTGATTTGAAGTTTCAGAAGGATGAAGATTTAAAAGCCACACAGTAAGCTCATCCAACCAACAATAATAGTAACCAGTTTTACTACAATTCGCTATTTGTTTATTAAGATTTTATTGTAATTTATACTACATATGCCAATTTTATTACAGGTATTTAGGCCTAGAACCCCACCTGAGGCCATCCAGCTAGTAAGTCGACTGTTAGAGTATACCCCGTCAGCTAGAATATTTCCATTAGAGGCTTGTGCACATACATTCTTTGATGAGTTGCGTGATCCAAATACACGACTACCCAATGGTAGAGAATTGCCACTGTTGTTAAATTTTACTCCACAAGGTAAATTAATTTGTTAAGAAAATTTTACTATAGAATGATATTGTGATATGTGAGAACATAGTAGTTTAACATTTTTATTTTTTGCATGGATTTTTTTTCAGTTCATGCAGTTATAGTTGGTTTTTTTTTTTTTTTTTTTTTATTTTGTTCCAAACCTAAATATCTAAATTGGGGATTCAATTTTTAGCTTGCTGGTGTGAAAGTCTGGAGAGCTAATGCCATACCATAACTGTTGTTATTGTCTGCTTCTGTAGACAAAACTTTAACGTGGCCTATATCTTTTTAACAGCAAGGGACATGACTTTGATATTTCACATATAGATTCAGTATGACAAGACCTTTCATTTGGTACCTTGACTTTTGACATACTTACCATGACCTGGGAATTTGACCTACTTTTTAAAAACTTTAACCTTTGCTATATCTTTTAAACCATGAGAGATAGGTCTTTGATATTTCATATGTAGATATCTTATGACTAGATCTTTCTTTTGGTACCTTGACTTTTGACCTAAAGACTGACTTTGAACTTTGACCTTCTTTTCAAAAACTTTAACCTGAGCTGAAAGAATCAAAATATTTACCATACCTTGACCTTAAAACCTGACAGCTGTAGGTTAAATACCTATTTTAAAAGTTTACACCCATTCCAGCAAGCTTTGTTGTCTTCTGACAACTCTTTATGTAAACAATGCCATAAATAAAAAAATTTCATATGATAGAAACATTTGATGATAGAAAATGGAATAAATTTAAAAAAATTATGAATTTTGGTCGAAAATTATTATTTTCAAATTATTATTTTTTTTTCAGAATTAGCTATACAGCCAGCTTTGAATTCAACATTAGTACCTCCACATGCCAGGACTTCAGCAAATGATGTACATGGTAATCCTGCTGGTGACGTTAATCAGGATGCCACAAACACAACAAATCCTGGTGGGGATCCTGCCACGACACAAGGTGCCACAGCTGCTGGTGGCACAGTATGAGTTTTGTGTTTTGTAGCATCAGATTGACCCTACTAGTGCTGATATCACCAGTTGGAGAAATTTCTATCCTGGATCTCCCTATATTCTATTTTTTTTCTTTTTGAATGGTGCATTAGGAAAAAAAAAAACGGTTTGATGATAAGTTCATTCCTTTTACAGGAAGGGTAAATAATGAAACTGCCAGTTAATCATTATCAAATAACATATATATAAGATTTTTTTTTTGATAGGTCATTAGCTTTGGGATTAGATTTTAATTTTTCATGTACCACAAACTGTGATATTTCAAGTTTTATTAATGCTTACACCATAGAATTTTTTTTTTTTTTTTTTTTTCTCTAATGCGCCATTTCATATCATGATGGAAACCTACAAATTTGTACATACGATATCAGCTTGAGAAAATGTGTTATGGGACCTCATTTGTTTAGAGGCGGAGACAAGAAAAGAGATTGTACAAAAAATGGAGTCTCAAATACTTATACAATACTTGCTACAGCAAAGCAAGAGAAGTTTTATCTTACTTGATGTCCAGGGATTTCTATGTTGTTTGTTCTACATTGGACTCTGTTCAGGGAGGATAAAGAAACACAAGCTGCTGGTGCATCAGCTTGGTGGGATTGAAGAAGTAAAAAAAGCTGGGCGTTTTGTTGTGATAGTGACCCTTGCTGTCCGAACTTTCCATGATAAAAACGGGAAGGCTATTGATCAATTCATGTGCAGTTGATAGTATCATCATTTCTTGTATCAGAGGTAAAAATCAAGACGCATAATTACTTAATTCAAGTGAGGACTTTCATTTGTGTGCAAGAACTGGACAAATAATGAACTTGAACACATAACTTCTGTGTACATGAAACATCTTTGTTGGAGAATTGCATAATGGAATTCTAGTCAGCCATGAAAAAATAAAGATACAAGAAAAGTTATTTCCCTTTTCTGTGGAAATATTGATAAAAGGGTAATGAAAGCCGTAAGGTATCATCACCAAATCAAGAATGAAAAAAGCGATTATAGGAAAGTTGAATTTTATAAAGACAGTTCTTGCAACATTTAATTTTTCATTCTTTAATATTGTTCACATTCTTAAACAAAAAAAAAAAACTGCATTGAAGTTGAATGAAGCAAGTTTTACAATCTTTGTCAGTATGTATGTCCTGTCAATTTTTTATATTAATGTCGTGTGAGAGAAGACTTTGGTGAACGATTTGATCGTTATTTTAGAGCTGAGTGGTCAGTGAAAAAGATTCTAATTTATGGCAGTTTTATTGGACTTAGACTAACGCACTTTGTATAATAAACAAATTGTATGTGTTTGTATGTATGTGAAAATCAATTACATGTTGAATAGACAGGTCACTATTTTCTTTCTTTTTATTCTTTCTTTCTACATATATATATTTTGTTTTGTTTTTTTTTGTGAGAAGTTCAAGAGAGTATTTTATGTAGCACATTGTCTGTCATAGTAATTTTTTATCAAATGGGCCAAACAAAGCCATTTTATATGCTTAGTGATATTGCTGTATTTGGAAATAAGTCTAATGCTTTTAACTTATTACAATCCCAATTTTTTTCTTTCTAGTATGAAATCAGGACGTTGCTCTGGTATATATGATATTTTCAGTGTTACTCATTTCTGTAGCATAAGATGAAATGAACGACCCTTTTCTAATGTTAGGGGGGCTTTTCTTAGCCTCCATATTGAGTTAAAGATCGGAATGTATGTGATGGAGGGGAAATGATATTTATTTTTTTTTAATTGCACAGTAAAGAACTGAAAATGACATGTTGTGAAAGGTAACCATTGAGTTGATTCATAATAGAGTAGTAACATTGTTTTGAAGAAAATTCATACACACACACAAAATATATGGAAATATCAGGGATAAGTTTATCACTTTCAAGCATTATTAATGGGTTGTCACAGTACTTCAACACTAGATTTAGAAGACTTGTTCCTATCAAAAGATACTTCAGTCCATATTGTGACTTGATTGTTGTGATAAGTCATCTTTTGACAGGCACAGGAAATTAGACCACTGGGCTTCTAATTCTTCTTTTAACTATTTTCTCATCCTGAGGAATCAAACAATTTTTATATAATGTTAACAAATACACTGTATTGAAAATAAATAGATTGGGTCAATCTATCTTGATCCTTGCATGCTGTATACGGTAGGTATTTAGTGTAAAACCCCTTTGCACAAGATTTCCAACCTCTTAAAATGCTCAATGTATCTACCGAGGTAAATTGTTTTGGCTACTTGAGGTTAAGGGAACATTAATTACACTTACGGTTGTAATGATTATATTTATCGTCAATATATTTACATCAGGATTTTTTTTTTCTTAGAGATCTGTGCTGGGTGGATTTTAACATGTACTTTGTATCTTATGGAGTTCTTAATCACTGAATGTAGAAAGTATAGACAAAGTGGTTCTCAGAATGTTTTGTTTTACTAAGAATAAATGACCGATACATAACAGATGTTTTTGTGTTATTATTTGCTTATTGGATTGATAGGTCACCAGAATGGCATCTCTTGTCTGTCGTCATCTGTCGTGGATTGTTAACATTTATTCATTTTCTACTTCTTCTCAAGAACCCGTGGACCAAATGAACCAAACTTAGCAGGAAGTATCCCCCTGTAAAGCTGCATAAATTTTGCAGATGAAAAGGGGCTAGAACCCATAGAAATGCCAAAAGGACCAAAACTTAGTACATCTTTAAAACCAATGATCAGATGACTTTCAAATTTTATGTGGTTTAGTCAATATCTACAAAGTTTGCAAATGAAAATGTAATCTGTCCATGAACAAGTCACAAGGGGGCTTTTTAGTTAAAAAGAGTGCAGTTTTATACAAATGGCTTTATATCTCAAAACTGATTGACATTTTGTATACAAAGATATATTAGAAAATTGTAAGGAATTATCAGTTTCATTTTTGACAAAATTTTAAGGTCAAGCTGATCACAGGCTTTTATATAAATAGAATATATACATATGTATATAAGTTTTTCTTAATCATCTGGATATTTTTTTCTTCCTTACCTGAAGAATCAGTTGTTCAATTTTAACCAAACTGGAAACTATTCCCATCTGAAGCCATAGAATTTTTGCAAATTATTACTTGGAAAGGGTCAGATCTGGATTTTATTTCACTTTGACCGTTAAGGCCCATTGGACCTCTTGTTATGTATATTCCTGTCTTTCAACTGGACGTTTTATGGTATGTGGATGTCATGTAAAGGTGTGTCATTGCCTTGACTCAAGGTCAAGGTCACATTAGTCGCCCAACATGTTTTTGTTCGGAGCATAACACTACAAAGGGATGAAAGCGATATAAGGAATGAAAAGAGGCTGGGGACAAAACAAAGTACATCTTTTCTCATGAACCAATGATAAGATGTTTTTCAAATTTAGTATACATAATTGGTAATATGCAGTGTTTCCAAATGAAAAGGAAATATGTTGATAACAAGCTGCTAGGGGTTACTGAAGGGGGAAAAGGGTATACAAAAAACTTGTCATCAAATTTTTCTTAATTTTTGCATACTTATTTATTATGAATGTATGAATTAATAGAATGAATAATCTGGCACATTTATGGGTATATAAGGGATATTTACATATGCAAGAGTTATGCCCCTTTTCAGAATTTTGATTCTTTTCATCAACTGTCCTATTCATTATTAAAAAACAATCATTTATTTACAAAACTCATATTTTTCTAGCTAACTTAGTAAAATTTTATCAAACGCCATGGTATCAATGTGTTTTTATGCTTTTATTACAACTGGTGGATAAAGAGGACGTAAGATTGAAAACTGACCCCCAAAATACCAAATTTTTATAACAATTGAATCTTAAAGTTACATAAGCTGTGACAATGATAATTTTTGTCCCATGACATAAAGACGAGAATCTGATAAAATGTGTGTTCAAATACATTATCAAACACGTGAAACGTTGCAAAAGATATCCTTTTTTGAGTTATTTGTTTTATTAGAATTTAAGTTTCCCCGTACCTTAAAAAATCTGACTATATTTCCGTATGCAATGACCTTTCAGACAAACTCTTTCGTCATATCTAATGTGCTTCGTAATTCGGTCAGGGGGATCTCGGTCCTTTACGCACTTGATTTGTCAGCAACCTCTGCTCTTGACACAATTGGGTATGTTAAAGTCGACCGATTTTTATGTTTTATATATACTTTTAAAATAAGGACGTGATTTTTATTGGAAAGAACATGTATTATGTAAAAAAAATTTGCTTTTCCACGCTATTCTAAATACCTGAAATAAATCGGATAAATATATAGATAAAATTATCCGGTCACCGATGGAGTTTGGCAGTTCATATTTGTCAGGAATGATACAACCGAGTATGCGATGGGACGGGTTAAGATGGGTCGAGATCACCTGATATACCCGGTGTAGCAACGTAAAAGACCAACTTTGCCCGATTAAGGTATGGAATGGTGATTTACGAAAAAAAAAACCGCAAGGGGTAATAAGAACAGAATATATATCAACTTCAAATAGCACGTCGTTATTGGACACTCGGTAATCTTCGTAAGAATGACTGAAAGTTAATGACCAGGACCCAGTTGCACAACAGTTAGTTAAATTTAACGTGAAGTTAACCAATGGGATAACGGTAGGTTAAATTTAACAATGCATTGTGCAACCGGGTCCAGAATTATATATAGAACTAATATTACGGGTTACGTTTGGGAAATTATACGTACGCATTTGTTATTCTAACCACCAGATGGTCTACTTGGGATATATTACATAAAATGGGCATGTAATTATTTTTCATCTACGATAGCTCATATCGCTTTAAATTCGGTCATTTTTAATTTTGACTTTTATTTTTTTTTTCTGTAAATAATCAATTCAGAATGATTAACAATTATTTAGAGTCAATAAAACATGTGGGTATATAGCGAAGAAATTACAAAAAATTCTTTAAGAGAAGACTGTACCACAATTTGACCTTGAGTGTGACCTTGAACTTGACTTTGACGGGCGATGCACCTCATGACAATGAACCTTTCCTGTAAGTTTCACAATAGTATCATATACAATAAGAAAGTAATGATAATTTATGTCAAAATGTGACAGAGAACAGACAAAGGGGAAAAAGATGCCAGACAATGTGAAGCTGTGTTTCATAGCTGACACAAAAACACATGACTGTTAAATAATTTTGTCACAAAGAACAATTTACTTCTTGATGTGAATTTAGCATTCAGTGTATGTCTTATATGGACATTTGTGTCATCTGTCTTTTTTGTTTAGATTGCCAACATCAGTTCCAGTTTATATTACTATATTGACATTCTGATCACGTGACCAGGTGTCCTTCTTCTCCTTAAATGAGAGATCTGTCAATAATTTTTACAAAGTTTGAAGTTCATGGAGTCGCAGGTAATGAACTCATCAATCCCTGAAAAACAATGGACTTTTCTGTAAATCAATGAATTGGACGGGTCCAAATGTGTCTTTAGGGGTGAATGAGTTAAGTAAACAATATACATGTTAAAGGATAGCCTATTTTTAAACAAATTTGGAAGGAAGTACATTTATCGCCATGTGAAGCTGCATAAAATTTGCGACTGAAAAGAGGCTTGGACTCAAAAGGGGCTAAAAAAGAGCGAAACTTTGTACATCTTTAAATCGTCTAATGATCAGATGTCTTAAAAATTTTAAAAGTTTGTGAATGGAAAAAATGGCAAATATTCTAAATATTACACATCTATTTCAAGTGAAACAAGAAAAAGTAGTCCCAAAATTTGTTAAGTAATTTGATTGTCTGATTGAAACGAATACTTTACATTGATTTTGCATAGAATGTTAATAACAAAATTGAACTGATAAATCCTAGTATTTTATTACCAAAAATGTAAAGAATACTGTTCTCTTGTCTATTATATCCAGATATTATATGTAATGTACAAGCAACTAGACACACACATAATATATATATATATATACATGTATTATATATATATATATATATATATATATATATATATATATATATATATATATATATATATATATATATATATATATATATATATATATATACATGTATTGTACCCTAAAGTATGCCAGCAAAAATCAAGAACACAGTAAAGTAAGTATGTAAATATGAAGTAAATTTTATTAACAATAACAAAGTAAAAAATTGATTTAAATGATGATTTACAATAATAAGGGTCAAAACCTAAAATATCAATGTCCGTTACTGTTCAGTTCCTATAGCCAGAGATCCACTCGAATACACATATAAACTTCATTCCAAACATAATATTAAAGAGATTTACTTGAATACAAAATTTCAATTAGTATGTAATATTGATGTGTACCTCTTCCGTACAACTTTGAATAAGATGTGGTCTGCTCTCATATAACTTCGTCTTAAAAAATAGTCTCAGGTACTCTCCCTTGTGCCTGATCTGACCATCCACCTGTACATTCATGTTTAAAATTGAAATTTCCTATGGTGACATAGTAAAAAAACTTGAAACAAAACAGTAACAACCTATATTCCAGAAAGGTCCAGATGTACCAAGTTCAACAAGTACCGATAATAAGTAGCCTAAATGCTTGTATTTCCCTAAAAATATGCAAAAATTCCCAATCTGGAATTTCAAAATAAAAAATATTGTATATTCAATCAAAAGCCACGAATTAGGTTTTCTTTTTTTAGTAAAAATGTTTTATATTTTCCCAATTTCCCGAACCCTGCACCCAGACTTTTGGAGACAAGAATATATATACAAGTTCTTGCAAGTAAATTATATATATATATATATATATATATATATATATATATGTATATATATATATATATATATATATATATATATATATATATATATATATATATATATATATATATATATATATATATATATGACAGTAAAACCAACAATCATTATTCTATGTAGAAATCATACACATACAGGAAACTGACCAATAACTGTAGAAAAATGACCCATGTCCAAGGTCAGTTCTCTATGTATTTACCTGGATATACATGTATTTCATAGAATAGAATAAATGGCTCAGCTATTCCCCAACCCCAAAGATACAAAAGTAACAATGCATTGATATAGTTGCTTATAATTACTGTTACTGTGTTATGATCGTTAATTATACAAAGCTTTTTGTAGATTTTTTATATCCGAGCTAATGGTATGTATATAAAAAAGGAAATGTATAGAAACTACAATCATGAATGCAGCCTCATAATTAGGTCTTGTGTATGCATAATCTCTGTGTTGATGTTTTTCTGTAAAATATATATGGGTTTACTTTTCTATGGGGGTCACTTTTTCATGGGGCAAATAACAGAAATGCTGAAATGTGTCATTTTTACCTCACCAAGACAAAAGTCTGGAGAGCTTATGCCGTACCCCAGGCATCGTTGTTGGAGTCTGTAGACAAAACTTCAAGCTGGCCTATATCTTTTCAACGCAAAGGACAAGACTTTGATATTTCACATATAGATTCCTTATGACCAGAGCTTTCATTTGGTATCATGGCTTTTGAACTAGTGACCTTGACCTTGGAATTTGACCTACTTTTCAAAAACCTTAACCTTGGCTATATTTTGAAACATGAGGGATTGTCCATTGATATTTCACATCTTAATTTCTAATAACAAGAGCTTTCATTTAGTATCTTGACTTTTTACCTTGTGACCTTAACCTTGGACTTTGACCTACATTCTACAAACATTACCTAGACTTTGTTGTATTGACCGCTGACCTTGAACTTTGAATTTGACCTACTTTTCAAAAACTTTAACTTTGGCTATATCTTTAAAACCATGAGGGATTGGGTTTTGATATTTCACTTACATGTATATATATTCCTTATGGCCAGAGCTTTTACCTTGACGTTTGACCCTGTGACCTTGGACTTTGACTTACTTTTCAAAACTTTCAACTGAAGAAATCAAAATATGCACCTATAAATAATTAAGAAAATTGACACCTATTTCAGACAAGCTTTGTTCTCTTCTTACAACCCTTGTTCAACGGATAAGAATCCTACATAGAATATTGACCCATAGTATCTTTTTTACGGTGAATCACTTTTTCATGTTGCTTGGGGCCAATGAAATACAGCGGCCCAAAGCTGACATAATTATTGTTTTCAG